>JAZKJV010006419.1:0-467574 GCA_037367405.1 Ottelia alismoides | reverse complement strand
TAATTTTCATTCGCAACCATCTGATTCGTAAAAATACATAACAAATTTGTATAATACATATCCAAATTGTATAATACAGACTAATATTGTAGGTTACAAATCAATAATGTATCAAACTGCGAATTGTTCTTCATCCAGAACTGGGTGCATCACTTTTTTATCGGTGTCGCTTGCATTAAGAACGTCTCCGATAGTCACCAATGAGTCTGCACATCACGTCGTCAACTCCGCACCACGATCAGACAATCCATCAAAGCCGACGTGTACGAACCGATTTGCTCCGATCTCTAGGTCGTTGACGCGATCTGCAATGCAGTGGTCTCACTAATATATATAAATCCTACTGCATATCTTTATCCCATATATAAATCCAATGCAGATGGATCCCCTTGTGATGATGGTAAAGATGAAGATGAAAGGAGCATCTGGATCTCACCTCGAGGAAGACGAACCTCTTGCCGATCATGTCGACGTCCTCCTCCTCCTCCCTATTTTTTTGCCGATCATTCGAGAACAGCGACGACGGAGATGGAGATGTACAACGCCCGACGTCCTCCTCCTCCCTGTTTTTGTGCGTGAGATTTTGAAATGAATGGAACACAATGCCCGACGTCCTCCTCCTCCCTAATTTTGTGCGTGAGATTTTGAAATGAATGGAAAGATTAGGAGAGAGATTAATGAGGAGATATTTTAGATTATTACATACTATATTTAGATAATGAATAATGACCAAAATAGGTTTTTGGTTAATTAAATAATAATAATAACACACCTTTAATGATAATCGTTGGATTAAATATGGACGTGTGAGATCGTTGGCCTTCCATATGGATGGAAGGACCGTGTCCTATTTGAAAGATATCCTATATATATATATATATATATATATATATATATATAAAGAGAGAGAGAGAGGAGTGATCCTATAAGAGTTAAAAATTGTGAGAGCATGAGAGGGTTGATTCTAGACCGCATGATTCACTCAGGAGAGAGAGAAACATGAGAGAGAAAACAGAATCATGTGGTCCAGAATCATTCCTCTCATGCTCTCACAACTTTTTGCTCTCATAGGATCACTCATATATATATATATATATATATAGAGAGAGAGAGAGAGAGAGAAGAGAAATTAACTAAATCTTAAGTCGCATCATGAAAATACATCTTAGATACCTCGTTTGTTTGTATACCTTGGATATCTCTATCCTCGTCTCAAGGACTACTACCATCCAATGATATCCATATATCCTGTTATGCTTGATTAATTTCGAGATGGTGCAAAGCTTCCATATGGTCTTGTTGCATAAATTGTACTATATACTTATCCATTTCTTAGTGGCCTATTTTAATTTATCTCATTTTCAACTTATTTAACATTTTTTTTGGAAAGATATTCCATGGGTACCCATCATCTGTTCAAATAAATCAAATACCCATTAAAATTGGGTGCCCACTAAAACGGATCGGATCAACACCTGTTAATGATTGGTCGAAATGGGTCAATATTCAAACAAGCTGAGGACTTGCTCGGTCAACACCCCTATATAAAACAACAACAATATTAATATATATCTGATCTTTGTATTTTTTTTATACACCCCTATAATAACAAGAGTAGTAAACTTGTGACCCCGTTCGGTTGGGGGTGTATCCCACTTTCTGTGGGTAACCCTCCAAAACTAACACTTTTAACCTACTAGTAGGGTTCACACCATTCCCATCAAAAAAAGTATATATTATACTATCATATCATCTAAAAATCATAAAATACTCAAATTCTACTCATTATTACAATTTCAATACAATCACATCACAACAAGCATCAACTTTTTCAAATTTCAATACAATCATATCATAATAGCTACAACTTTTTCAAATTCCAATACAATTACATCACACAAACCCTCACTAACCCTTAACCCACCAACCAAATACACAAACACAAAATCAGGTTATTCTCCTCTGGATAACTCACGAACCAAACGCACCCGTAAGGTTTACTTTTTTGTAGAAGTATTATTGTCAAGGTGATAATTCTAGAATTTGTATAATTTATACTCAAAACACGTTTTAAGTTCATGGGTGAACTGAAATGGGTTCAAACACCGCTTCGATTTTTCATTTACTGGATTTTATACCAATAAAATTTATTGAATAAATGACATCCGTACGTTTACAAAGGGACGATTATTTTGAAAATTCAAACGAACAG
Organism: Ottelia alismoides; assembly: GCA_037367405.1. Lineage (NCBI taxonomy): Eukaryota > Viridiplantae > Streptophyta > Magnoliopsida > Alismatales > Hydrocharitaceae > Ottelia > Ottelia alismoides. The sequence continues at coordinate 465,362 of JAZKJV010006419.1, read as the reverse complement.
AGAATTTGAATCTTGACTGTTCAAAAAAAAAACAATTCCCAGAAACAATCAAACTTCAACCCCGTGTTCGCCCCGTTCTCTTTCCCCTATAAATCTAACGAAACCTAGAACCACAATCCACGAATCACGTTGTCCCGAACCCCAATCCATCCGATTGCACCTCCCGATCCCATTACCGAAGATGGCGACGATCGAAGCCAATGCGACGGTACGAGAGGAATCGAAGAAGAGAAAGCAGAAGAGCGTGGGGTGGTACCTGAAGTCGCCGATCCGCGCGCTGTCCCACGCGCGGGACTCGTACGAGAAGGGACTCAACGGGATGGCGCGCGGCGGGAGGATGATATCGTATCGGAGCCCTGGGAGGGGGTTCGCCTTCCCAGCGAGGGGAGGCGGCAGTGAGGAGGACCAGTTGGAGCTGTTGAGAGTCATGATGCAGAGAAAGCTCGCCACCACGGTGGTGCCGAGGAGCCAGAGTGCCCCGGCGATGGGTAGGATCGACGAAGAGGAGGAGGGAGCCGTGGGATCGGGATCGGGCGGCACGGCGTATCCGAGGAGCCGGAGCTGTGCCGTGCCCACCATCTTCGAGGGCGAGATCGTGGAGGTTGGGGTTTGAGTGGGACGTTGAGTTTTTTATTAATTTAATAATTCGATTCCATTTATATCTGTGTTTAAAAATTAATAGTGATGATTGTGGAGGAATTATGTATTTATTTTATTTATTTTTTTTCAAAATATACATATAAAATTTGGAGGGAAAATAGGTTACATGTTTTAGGTGGCAAAGAATGAAGTTTCCTATTTTATAAAATAGGCCCTCGCATTTTTCAATAATATGGAACATAATCGTAGAAAACCAAGGCAGGATCTTCTCCGTTGCTGGAGAAATCAAACCAGTGGATCAAGTGGGCAAAGAAGATTTCAATTAACTCGGCTGATATCATCGTGTATAAGTAATGATTGAGTGACCGCTTTTGCTAGCGGTAAAAGCTAACAAAGCTACTTAGCAACTTATAAAATAAGGTCAATTCATATAACGAATAAGTTAAGTGCCTGTGAAGAAGATAAGCGCTTTTGTGAAAGTTAAGTGTTTATCTAAAATTTAAGTGCTTATGTAAATGCTAATTAAGTACATATGTGTGCAATTATGTTAATGTTATAAACTTCTACGTATGTTATTATTATGAATGTATGCGTAACTTTGTTATTGTTATCGGCATCTGTGCAATTATATTATTGTTATGGGCATCTATGCAACTATGGTTAATCTTAAAGCATATGGTGTGCAATATACACATATAAGATGGATACCCTTTGTATGCATAATTAAGTTGATTAAAGGTCTATATGATGATACTGTATGGGACACATCAAATATTTCATCCAACATGGTAATGGATAAAAATGAAAATATAAGTTTTCTTTAGTGAGAAATTACCCTTATGTTACAGAGTAAATAGTTGGTTGTGACCTAATTTCTATGCTAATCGGTTTGACCTCATCTCATCACATATCGAGCGTCAGACTCATACCATATATTCTTATGTTTTTATTGTAGGTTAATGCGAAAACAAATTTAGTGGGAGTTAAAACTTGATGCAGAATCTAAAGGAAGGATATCGTTGTGCCCACTGGAACAAAGAATCTTGATTTCGTATTAAAGATGCATTGAAAAATATTAGATGATTCCTTAATATGAATGTGATACCCTTGATGTTCAGGAGTAACGCTCAGATCCTATATGGCTTTAGATATCCAGACTGTTATAGGTGGTATCAGAGGAGGTTCCCTTTGATAGTGGAAGGGGCTACCTGAAGGAACCTAAGCGGGGAGCGTGCAACCACTACTATTAATGGGAATAAGTGATGTGTTATGTTGCAATGAGGACATTGCGAATATAATTGTAGGAGGCAGTAACACCCAACCTCTAAAAATAGTCACACATTTAAAACTCATGAATCGTGAAAGTGGGTTATAAGTTGTGGAGATTACTACTGGATAATTTGGACTTAAGCATTTTCGGTACAATGAATCCAAATGGGTGGGCACCCAATAAGTCGTTCGAGTCAGTTTTCTTCGATAACGAACCAAAGATCTAAGCACGAGACGTTACAAATGATATTAGAGTGGATTTCCTCAAATAGTTAAAAGAGCTACCCGAATGGACCTAAACTGGGAGAGTGCAGCCCCCTACTGTCATTGAAAATAAGTATTGTGTCATGTTGCAACGAGGATGTTGACAATATAAGTGGGGGAGGTTGTAATACCCCAATCCCAAACATAGTCCTACATCTAAAAGTGATGAAGTGTGGGTGTGGGTTCTAAGTGGTGGAGATTATTACTTGACACCTTGGACTTAAGCATTTTTGGTGGTTGAAAACAGATCTATTTGAGCATGAATTTACAAGTTGTCAGAGTCAGTTTTCCTCGATAACAGGTCGAGGACTGAAGCATGGGACGTTACATCAAGAGGGAGTTGCAAACGTCGAGATTGGTGACACCCTCCAGGTGACTGGGTCCAGGCGAGTTGCTTGATGGTGGAGAAGGATGCTGCTGCGACGGGAGGCGGAAAAATATGTGAGAGACGAAAATGTCATCATCCTAGGAGGGGAGGGCCTTTATGGAGGAGAAGACGTAGGGTGGAGACTGTCGAAGAGACCAGTTGTCGTTAGGGTTTCGGACGGTAGATGAAATTAGGGTTTCGGACGGTAGATGAAATTGCTAGGAGGGAGGGGTTCTGAGTAAAGGGCGAAAGAAGAATGATGGAGTTGGCTGGCATGGAGCTTGTTGCCTCTCTTGCTTAATATATGTTAATGGAATGGATTGAATCTGAATTGAAGCAAAAAAAATCACCACAACAAATCCATTACTTTACTATATATTAAGGAGGGGCGCCCAACCCCTTGCATTAGTTTCTTTTTTGGAAATTCCATTTATATCCTTTTCGAACCAAAATTTTGGGTCGGAAATTTGTCATGTACGTTGTAATATGTAAAATTGTTAAAGGTTAGCGAAGTTTACTTGGCTACTTTATCAACATCATGTGAAATAGAAATAAAATTATCAAGTATAAAATGTATTAAGCTTTCTCCCACTATAAGTAGGGTCGGTTACATGATTCTTACTCAAACATGTTGAAAAATTCGACTATTTTTTATATCAGTCGTCGACTACCTAATGCAATCCCTGCCGGAGTGGGATTTGAGCCCTGGTCTTTTGTGTGGTAGACACAAAGTACTACCACTAGACCAATAAATCGGTACAAAATTATCAAGTTTAATATGCAAAGGAACCATGTTATTTAGGTGTTTGACTTTGATGAATCGTTCTATCATTTTACAAGACATGATCTTGCACGACAATACTAGCATAATCCGTTAAATAACATTATACTTACAACAAACATTATCAATAATACGGTTACAACAAACTTCACCCAATTAATCATATATGGTTATTCATTGACTTCTTCTCCAATTTAGCAACAATGGATACAAATTTTTGATGCAAAAGCCAATGAATAACTATCGTTGCATGAAAGTTTAGCAAAGAATAGGGACATTCATTATGAATCACGGGATCTGAAATACAACTTTGCGACGAATAATATTCATTGCAGTAATATTGAATATCAGAAATACAATAATGAAGATTTTTCTATATTAAAATTTGCAAATAAGCTGCAGAATCTAACGGTACAAAAAAATTGAACTATATTAACGAATAAGTGCATGAGTCACTGTTATATTTTCCAACGGTATAAATATAAAATTCAGTGGATAATCACCATAATAGAATGTGACAAAATGACATTCATTGTAAATACCAAATGTCAGAAGATTATTTCCTAAAGATCAATAATTTTATTATTTTAATGCGATTGGCAATATGATTTTTTTCACCCGTGCAATGCACGGGTTACCTGCTAGTAGGATTTATAGTGATGTATAATTTAAATTCATATATTATCCACTGCTAAAAATATATAGTGATTAATATTATTTGTCTAAAATAATATTTTATATACTAAAATTTAATGATGAACGTCTTATGCATTATTATATCGTTAGCAACGGGTATGACTTTCGTCACTAATTTGCAATATAAAAAATTATTTAGCAAAAGATATCGTTCGCTACTGCATATTTTGCAATAGACGAAGATACAGTGACAGATTTGAAGTAAACGTCAATATAGACCAAATCGTTGTACTGAAAAACACAGAGCGGGCATTGTTGAGTGTTATTTCTCATATATGTCTTAATCAACGCAGAAATGAGTATAAAATAATGTAACGTGTCGGGCTTAAATTTTCGGTCCGTTATAAAGGAAATTGGTCCTGACAATTTATTAGATTCGGACCAATTGAACTTTTTGACAACCACCCAAAATATTTAAGCCCAAGTTGTGAAGTAATAGTCCCCATCACTTATAAACCATACCCACACTTCGTGAGTTTTAGATGTAGTACTATATTTGGGGGTATGAGTATTACAACCTCCCCTCTTATATTCACAATGTCCTCGTTGTGATATGCCACATCACTTATTCTCAGTAACAGTGGCTGCATGCTCCACGTAACTATTTCCTCCTATCTTTTTGTAAGGGTGCCTCCACCTCTCGGGTAGTCCTTTCCACTGTCAGAGGGAACTTGGCTCTGATACCTTTTGTAATATCCCAAGCATAGGTTCCCGATCCGTTATCGAGGAAAATTGACCCTTACAACTTTTTGAGTCGAGCCCGAATGAACTCATTGACAACCACCCAAAATGTTTAATCCCAAGTTGTCACTTAGTATTCTCCACCACTTATAACCCACTCTCAGACTTTTTGAGTTTTTAATGTGGGACTGTGTTTGGGGGTATGAGTGTTACAACATCATCCCCCCAAACACCCATACCCACAAACATAGTCCTACATCTGAAACTCACAAAGTGTGAGAGTGGGTTATAAGTGGTGGGGATTACTATTTGATAACTTGGGTTTAAGTATTTTTGGTGGTTGTCAACGGATCCATTTGAGCCCGTACTCAACAAGTTATCAGGTCCAATTTTCATCGATAACGGACCGGGGACTTAAGTTCATGACGTTACAAATGGTATCATAGCGAAAATTCCTCTGACAGTGGAAAGAGCTATCCGAGAGTTAAAGTCACCCTTACAAAGAGATAGGTGGAAATGGTTATCTGGAGCGTGCAACTGCCACTTTCACTGGTAATAAGTGATAGTCCATATCACAACGAGGACGTTACGAATATAAGAGGAGGAGGTTGTAACACCCATACCCCTAAATATAGTACCACATTGATGGGCCATGTCGCAACGAGGACATTGTGAATTTAAGTGAGGGAGTTTGTAATACCCATACCCCCAAATATAGTCCCACATCTAAAACTTACAAAGTATGAGAGTGGGTTATAAGTGGTGGGGATTATGACTTGATAACTTGGTCTTAAGCATTTTGGTGGTTGTCAACGTATCCATTTGAGCTCGTACTCAACAAGTTGTCGGGGTCAGTTTTCATCGATAACGGATCGGGGATTTAAGTTCGGGACGTCACAAATGACCATTATTAAGTAGCTAGTTTTTTAAAAAAATCTTCGACAAAATGAATCGAAAACTTATGAACACTACAAGAAAATTGATCTAAGACAACGAATAATTTGAATATTTGTGGTAATATCTCCCTCTATTAACCAACGAGTAATACTCGTTGTAAAGCCTTGAACTTGGCATATCGGACCCTATAGAATAAGATCCGGCTCGTAAAGAGAAAACCAACGAAATTTATTTCGTGTGAATCGGACTTCGTTTCGAATTGTTATGATTTTCCGAAGAAAGAGAAGTAAGGAAGGCTAAGATGTCATTAATCCATAATAACTGTCATTAAGACCAATTAAACATGATTAAAGAAATTAATGACGATTGAAAGCCGCTAATGATAATTAATAAACACTAATCAATAGTTAACAACATATAAGCGTAAGTCGCGAAAGTTAAATCATGATTAGTGAAAGTTAATCACAATTAGTGTTAATTAAGCGTCATTAGCGAATGTAGAATCCTCTATAATGTTCTAATTTAAGCCCCAAGTTTGGGATAAGTTTTGACTAAAACCATGGGCCAAAACCATGGACCTCTAAACCATGGTTAAGGTCTAAACCATGATTTTCTAAACCATGGTTTTCTAAACCATGGTTAGTGGTTTTCTGGGGCCTATATATAGACCCCCTACCCATTCATTCTATACGACTTCCACTACCACCACCACCCAAGGGATAAGGTCGAGAGGTCGGGAGGAGGAGTGAGAGGCGAGGGAGGAGCGCTAGCGAAGCGCTGCCGGGAGAACAAGTAGGAGAAAGGTATGATCTCCTCTTAGTTTGCTTCGTAAGCCAGACTTTCAATTCATCCTCTTGTTCTTCTAAGTCTTGTTCTTGATTCATCTTTCTTTTCGATTCGTTTTCCTGTTGTGGTTCGAGGAGAAATCTGTGTAACACCCTACTTAGGTGCGGGCGGCTATGCACGTCAGTGGCCATTTGATTCGTCAAACGTTTACTCATCTAAGACGCGTAGTGTCTACCGATTCTCCATCGTTTATGTTTCTATTCTTTTTATTATGTTTTTATATTTATTTTGATGAAGAAATCTGTGTAATAACCTACTTAGGTGCGGGAGGCTATGCACGTCAGTGACCCTGTGATTCGTCACACGTTCACTCACTTAAGATGCGTGGTGTCTATCGATTCTTCATCTCTTGTTGTTTGAATATATTTTTTCAGTTCGTTGTTAATTTCCTCTCGATTGATTTTATAGAGGAAACTCTTTCTGTTTTTATTTTGAAATATGTCCCGATATAAGGAGAAACTCTACCGAAATTTTCCGAGAAATATGTCTTGATATAAGGGGAAACTCTGACAAAATTTTCCGCGAAATATGTCCCGATATAAGGGGAAACTCTGCCGAAATTTTAAGAGAAAATATGTTCTTAACGTTCTTCGAGTTGTTCGCGTTCTTCGTTCGTTCTTTGCGTTCTTGAAATGTTTTTAGCGTTTTAATACGAAAATGAAATTCGATCTTTTCAGGAGCCTTAAAATAACCTTTCTAAAAACAAAACTCGATAAAGTCTTCCATACATGAGAGAGAGCTCGATTAGGTAACGAAATCCTTCCTTTTACTGTTGGGTTTTCATACGAAATTATTAAAATTCTTGATTTTGTGTTCTTTGCCATAAAGAACCCTAATTTTGGCTATTTTGAAAAAGTCTGAAGAATTGCTTTATGATTCCCACTAAAATAAGGTTTACGCGTAAAATTGATACGTTGGATTTGAAAGTTAGGGTTTGCGAGTTAAAATAGGCACAAATACGAGTATATATGGTTATAAATAATATTATGTGAGTCTATAATAAGTCTTGTTAATTATACAAGTCGAAGACTTAACGAAAGAATTACATGATGGGAATTGATATGTTTTGAGTTAGATCCTGAAAATGATCGTGTGCCACGTTAAGGATGACTGGGAGTAGTACTACAAGTCGGGCATGCAACCTGTAGGTTTATCGGAAGGAATCCGTATTAGTGTTTCCCTACCTAGGTGGTACACGGTTGACCTGCTATGATAAGTGCACAAAAATTGAATGTTTTGCAACGCGTGGTACCGGGAGCCAATATATTCGGGTTGGAACGACGGAAGATGTGTTCGTGACATGTGGAGGCACGGGTGGTTCAATAATGACTGGGTTACGATAACATGTATTTAAAGCCGCTAGGATATAGGATTAAATGTTAGCCTGAGGTTTTAAGCAACCGAGTCCTCGAGGACGGTGTTCTCATTTGATTTTACATGCTGAGTGTTGAGACCCTATTTAATAAAAGAAAAGGAAATTGTTAGGCTAGTATTGGAGGATTGATTGAGGTGACGTGCGGCGGCATAAGCTTAGCAAGATCAACACAATCTCTAATCCCGAAATGTCCACAACTTCAGAGTCCAAGAATGATGGGGTTTCCTTGGACTAATCCCTGATGTGGAATAGAAAGAAATAAGACTTAAATTAACAAGAAAGAATGAAATTTTTGTGATATCAAGTAATGAAAAATTACACAATTTGTTTACTTTTCTCTTTTTCGTTACTTAGCATTCGCTAGTTTTTATCTTATGATTCATGGAAAACACAACAGGTATCAGTAAGCTATCGCAAAAACTTTAAAAATTCATCTAGCTTATATACTAGACATTCTGCCAGCTATAATATCTTACTTTCTTTAAGGTAGTTAGTAATCTTTTGTATATTTTCATTTCAAGCTGATGTACATGTAAATGGTTATCGTGGGACAATGTATCATCTGAACTTTATTTTGTGAATGGAAAAATGTTGAAATACTTTCTTATGAGTATTTTTATTTGCAGTCTATTTCTGAATGTTAGTTGTGATTGCTGAATAAATTATTGCTGAGTAACCAGATCCGGATATGGGAGGATCCAACGGCCCGAGAAATGGGATCGCGACACTCGTCATAAAATTAACTTTTCTTCTTAAAACTAGCAACACATTTCATATGTATTGCTAAAAATATATATAACAAAGATTTATCTGCTGACTTTTTCATTAAAATTTATATCCATATTGTTAAATTAATAACGATTTGAATCGTTAAAAATTTAAAGAACGAAGGAACATGTACTATTAACTATTGTATATTTAACAACGATATGACAACCAATAAAAGTTATTCGTTACCATCAGTCAAATTTCTTGCCGTGGAATTCGGATCCAACCGAATTGATCCAACAAAAATTTTTCCCGTTGAAACACACAAACCCTTAAATATACTGAACTAATCGAAGAGAACTTAGAAAGATTTGCACTTCGAGAGATCCATTTACCAATCAAGGTATGCATATTACGTGTAATTCCATCTATTTAAATGAGAATAAAATTGCGAGAAATATTTTTTTGGCCATTTTAGCTCACATAAAAATCTAACGCGATTTCCTCTTTTATTGCATCAAATCATCATCACATAGAGAATCATCGCCACATAGAGTACACGTAGTACTCTTTATTCAAACAAATACACATACACACATACATACATAAAGATGTATATAGAAAGAGGAAAGGGATCCTACTCCATGGAGTATGTAACTTACCTAATCCACTTTCTTTTTTTCAATTTTTTTATTTTTTTAAAAAATGCTTCCATAAATTTTCATAACTATATCCCTCTAATACGTCATTCAAATTTCGTCAGAAACAGAGACTCCTACGGCCTTCATCCAGAATATAAAAAAATACAGCAAATCTATGATCGTTAAAAAATGACTGTCTGTATGGAGGCCGTCGGAGTATCTGTTTCTGATGAAATTTGAATGACATATTAGAGGGATATAGCTATGAAAATCCATTGAAGTATTTTTTCAAAAAAAATAAAAGAAAATTGAAAAAAAAGAGAAAATAGAGTAGGTAAGTTACCTACTCCATGAAGTAGGATCCATTTTTCTCATATACAAATACACACATAATTATTTATAGGTAAACACAACGGTCGTCGCGGTGCCTGTCTCTCAACTGGTGATCGGAACTTCCTTAACCTTGCCTTCCTCATCGATCCACACCCAGAATCTCCTACAGTCGTAGTTGTGTATCACGACGCTCCCCAGTGGGATGATTATCGCGCTCACGAGAGGGTTCTCTCACTAGAGGAATTCGAGATTGAAATGGTATCAGGACCATTTCATGTTATTAGAAATATAAAAGTTCATTGGAATTCATTTGCAATCAATCGACCTCTTAAGTTCTGTCATCTATTACCCCAGGTTTATGCATGTGCTAATCAATATTTTTTGTAATATTTATTTAGTCAAATGATTTCTCAAAACATAACTTTTCGCACAGTTGTTGTTTTGTTACTCAATACAATTCATTATTTGCACACTGTATACCAACATGGAAATCAAATACTCTAATGTTGAGACACGTGTTTCTCTAAATGTTTGTCAATTTTATATGATCATTTATCAATCAAAATGGTGAAGCACTAACCATGTATATAATATATATGGGATGACAAGAATGTTGATATTTCTTTCATTTTACAGAATTTGTCTAATGGGTACGTCAAATTCTTTGTCCCATTTTGACATCTTATTTCAATGTTCTTTTGCTAATCACTTTTTTTAATCTAATACTATATATGTAATAAACATTTCTTGACAAAATGGTTATATTGCGTTTTCATTCGTATGTTTAGTTATTGAAATTATATGGCAACTAGTTTAGTCGAGGATGAACTGATATTCAACATTTGTAAATGATGTAGGAACCCGTTAAAGATTCATTGTGTATACTTTTACATTTTGTCGCTATCTTTGAGACAAGTTCTACTTGGTTAACTTTCCTATTCATAGAATCATAGTTGGTTATAAGGGTTGAGTTATATATAAATTTCAATAAAAGTAGTTTATATGTGGCATTGCTATATTTTTGTTCAAATATTAAAATTTTCTTTATTTTAATAAAAGATATAAAATAACAAGAAAATGAGTCATTAGATACATAATTGGAGTACATTTTTCCCATCAAATTTTAAGGAAATATCCACGTAAAAAGTGATGATTTCAATATTATTATAATTTTAATATCCTATTTCATTGTGAAAAGGTGAATTTCTGTCAATCCTCACTTGCGAATATATTTATGCTACCAAGAATCAAGAGTTGAAAGCTCAGGGACAATGGATACCCATCAAAAGGGATAAGGGATGTGTAAGTAAATTTTAAGAATTAGATTATTCTGATTATAACTATAGTGAATATTTTTTGATATCTAATATTTTACGGGATTACTAGATAAGTTTCTGGACATTTTTATACAGTGAAAGTGAGAATAGAACATTTTGAGATACTTCTTGATGAGCCGTTGTATATATAAAGCAGTAAAGGAACTTGAACCTTTGGTATTGTTCATTGTGAATGTAACGTCCCGGCCTTAGGTCCCCGGTCCGTTATTGAGGAATACTGACCCTAGCAACTTGTTGGGTACGGGCTCATATGGGCTCGTTGACAACCATCCAAAATACTTAAGCCCAAGTTGACAAGTAGTAATCCCCATCACTTACAAACCACACCCACACTTCGTGAGTTTTAGGTATGGCAATATGTTTTGAGTTGAGGTGTTACAACCTCCCCCACTTATATTCACAACGTCCTCGTTGCGACATGGCACATCACTTATTCCCAGTGACAGTGATAGTTGCACGCTCCGGGTAACCTTTTCCTCCAACCTGTTGTAGGGACGGCTCCAGCTCTCGGGCATCCCTTTCCACTATCAGAGGGAACATGGCTCTGATACCATTTGTAACGTCCCGGGCTTGGGTCCCCGATCCTTTATTGAGGAATACTAGCCCTGACAACTTGTTGGGTACGGACACCACCCAAAATGTTTAAGCCCAAGTTGATAAGTAGTAATCCCCATCACTTATAAACCACACCCACACTTCGTGAGTTTTAGGTATGGCACTATGTTTGGGGTTGGGGTGTTACAGTTAAGGTACCACCCCTTCTGCATGGTTGAATGCTACAGGTGGCTCCTCAACTCAAGCATTCCTTGATCCTCTTAGCGATTGATGATGTAATTTTCAGATTGTTAAGATGGATTATTTATGCAAAGGTCGTTGCCCTAAGAAACCAAATCAATCACAAGAAAAAAAACCACTAAGAGATATCAATCAAGCATGTAAGCGGTTCATTATTTTTATTTACATGGTATAGCCAACATGGTCAAACACAAGGAGCACAATTTAAAAACTAAATAGTCAAATTTCAAATATAAATTATTTTTTAGAAGTATTAATTTTTTATAATTTTAATTTTTAAATAAAGGCAATCAAGCACAAACACTTAAAAGGACACAAAATACTCTTTTTGGTTTTTTTAAAAAGACTAAAAAACTCAAAAAAAATAAAACTAAAAATATTTTTGTGTTTTCTGGTTTTTAGAATGTTTTCGATAATTTTTCAAGATTTTTCAAATGTTTTTATAATTTTATAAAATTTAGAAAAGGCTCAAAACTCAAAACAGTGCACTGCTAGGACCAAATTATAAATTAATAATATTTAAAGTACCCCTAGGTCTGGTGTAGCAATTTTTACAAATAAAAATCTACAAACACGAATTGGAAATACATTTTTTTTATTTTTTTTATTTTATATGATTTTTATAAATTCTTTGTTGTTTTTTTTATTTTTAGGGCTTTTATAACGTTTTTTCAAACACAATTAAAATTGAAGGTAAAGCACGCTAAAAGGCATACAGAAGAATTTTTATAGGATTTTTAAATCATTTTTCGATTTTTTATAATTTTTATAAGGCAGACATGGACTTTTTTAGGGGTTTTGATCTTTTAAGAATAGAACAATAAAAAGCGTGCAGTTAATCACAATACATATGGACCAAAATACAATACTTTAATTCTACGGACCAAATAGATAACAAATTATAGAAGCCTAGGGTTGAATTTGCAAAAAGCCCAATCAATTCACGCGCATACTCGATATTCAACGCATTGGGGTATAAATGTTATTTCTAAAAACATATCATCCATTCATTAACATCAGAAAAGTTCAAGGTAGAAATTGCAAATAACCCAAAGAACACGTGAGCACACACATTCTTTAGATTCAGATGGACTAAACTGCAAATATAAAAAGTGTGAGGTCCGAACTGCAAATATTTTTAACTACAACTTGTATTTTCTAGGCTAAAGCAAAATAGAGAAACATGAGGGGTAAAATATAAAATATTCCCTGAGGCACGTGAGGCGTACGTGGTGGCTCTGATGATTCTGATATTCCTCTGCAAAGTGATCTGACTGCTCAGATTCGGTCGCGAGCGTGCGTGTCAGATGGCGCCTGCAAAGCTGATCCAACGAAGAAGGGATGGCTCACATAGACAATTAGATATGACACAATGTCAAAACTAATGGCCTACATAATGTGATGGTCAGGTGGTGGAGATGGTGGGTCCATACTTGATCCGAGCGTCAAGATGGATCAAGAACCAAGGGCTAGGATCGAATTTGGAGCAAGCTATGTGATCGAGCAGATACAAAAGGTGCTGGAGGAGCTCGTCTGCTGCGAACTTCGACAGAGCAAAATCGGAGATCCGACACAATGATGAGATTGTCAAGGCATCAAGCATGATCGTGGAAGCGTTCCGCGTCGAATGGCCGGCTCCGATGTGGTGGATGGATGGCGGACGAGCAAGGCGAAGGTGGTTCGGCTGGAGCTGCTCCACCTGAGCAGTGGATGCTCCAGAAGTTTGTCTAAGTGCATCCCAACCTGTAGGGTATACTCAAGGCTCGAAGACCAAGCTTCGGCCGGGGTTATTGTGCAAGGAAAACAAAGGAAGCGACGGTGAAAGAGGGTTGACCTTCGGCGGAAGGGGGGATGGAGGTCGCTGCCTTAATCTTGATCAAACAAGCAAGTCTAAGGAAGATCGAAACGTGCTAGGAGATGCGGGGTGAGTAGCGGAGGCGATCTGAACGGATGGGAGTGGATAGCGAAGCTCCGACCAGCAGGTCAGAGCTAACGAACGACGACGACAGTGAAATGGAAAAGATGAATCGAAGCAAAACTAAGGTGGATAAAAGCGATACCCGAAGGTTCAGATGAACTCCTAGGATCCATGCCAAGGTGCTCGTCAAGGTCTTGTCCTCAACCTAGATGTGGATGGCTGGAAGGCTTCACACGACGGAGCTTCGGCCACGTCATGAGCTACAAGCCTCCAGGCATCTCGGACGAGTCCTAAGCTACTCCTCCAACGGTTGTCACTTTGGTGAAGGGGGCTAAGGGTCTGTGGTGGCGCGAGGGATGAGATGAGGTGCTGTAAAGGTGAAAGAGGAAGATTTATAGGCTGCTCATGGGTCCCAAAAGATCGGAGCAATACGCGGAACCCTAGGTAGATCCAGATGTGCCTAGGGATCCGTGAGGGTCGAGGATGTTCTGGTTTTAATCGGGAGTAGGAATCGAAGCAATCAGAGTTTTGGTTCGGATGCTAAAAAGTGGAGAAAACACTCTGGCGAAGCAAGTGCGATCCAACTCGGCTTGGAAGAGACCATTGACTAAGGTCAACGGCTTGAGGTGGACCAATGAGAAAACATAATTTCCAAAAATCAAAGAAAATAGAATTAAAAATAGTAAATGAACTTAAATTGAAAAGTATATAAAATGAAAATATTATTAATTTATAAACTATTTTTATATGATTTTTGATTGTTTTTATAAAAAAATAAATTAATGTATATATAGTAGATGATATTATATACATGTATAATATACTTATGTATTATGTATAAGTATTTTTATTTTTATATTTTTACAAAAATACTTTTATTACATATTTTATTTGTTTTCAACATGTATTTAGGAGTATAAAATAATTTTTATTTATTTTATAAATTAATTAAAGGGATAAAATAAATAGTGATTGTAGTATGTATATGTGTATTTTTTCAAAGGTTTGATGAATTTATTTTTATTTTATTTTTCTAATTTTTATTTTACTTTTATATTATTTCTTAGGCTATATACAAGGGTGTAAAAAGTATAGATATTTTTATCAAAGATAAATAAATAAATAAATATTATAAGTATATATGATTTTTACAATAGTGTACCCTTATCTCTCTCTCTACTTATTTTATTTGCGATCAGGTCAAGACTTGACCTTCTCTTGGAGTTTAGATAACTCTATATTTATTCTAAATACATCATTCTTTTTATTTTCTCTTTATTCTTTTATTTTAAAAAATTGGGTTTAATTGTGTATTATTAAAAAAGGCTTGCCAACTGCTAAGTTATTGTATTTACATGTATTTATAGAATGTTTCTCTAAAAAGAAGAGTTAAAATAAAAGAATAAAGAATAAGTATTGTAGATTCATCTACGATGCATATACTAGACGAGCAACTTACAATCATGAATGACAACATGTAGATTTACAAATGGTGGACTTGATGATGGATATGTTGAAGACTCATCATCAAAAGATGCAATATTTAAATATTAAGATGATGAAGGAGAGAGAATCACCGTTTAATGCAAATAATAGTTCTGTAGTATCGGTGGTGGCAGCATACGTGTTAGCACTAATGATCAGAATCACTTAGACGATGTGTGTAAATTATTTTTCCATCGATTGAGTGTCGGAATTGTCTCTAGTCCTAAGTTGTGATTTTTCTTTGGTGTAAATATGGATATATTAATATACATAATTTTATTTTTATCATGGTAAGAACATGATGATTGTAATTGAGAGTTTTCTTGAAGTTTATAAAAAAACATATATAAAATATTAAATTAATGTGATAATGTCTTAAAAATATAATAATGATGTGCAATATAAATGTTATAAGCTGCATGTAGCTAATGTTCACATAAACTTTACAATTATATTTGCTATTTATAAGAGATTACAATTTGCATCCACTTGCAATAGTTATATAAATGACACAATAATATTGGTAATGCTTAGTCAATGTTGTTGAATGTTGCAACAACAACACTTATTTTTGTGTTAGAAAAAAAATCAATTTTAACGGTTGCTTGGAAACGTTATGAACAACATTCGTAGCGATACTTTTAGCGATATTAAATAGAAAAATGTTGCGATTGAGTTTTTGCAACAGTGTCAACAGTACTTTGCATGTTGTATCTCTTATTTAACTTTAAGTGGGATGTTGTGATTGGTTGGATTTGGGACAAACAATAGATTCTGAGGATTTAATTTGGTGATAGCAGGTAGGATGTAGTTTAGTGGGAGGAAGATAGGATTAGGATGGGTGAGTTGTCATATTATAACAGCAACTAGTGCTTTAAGTTTGACTAGTCCTTCTGAATATTCTAATGAATAAGAGTGGAGAGCATAGAGGGATTCCAGAGGGAGTCGCTTGTAATTGGCTTTAGCTTTCTACTGTAACAGCAATGTCTACTGTATTTTGTCCTGAAAAGTTATAGGAAATTATTTGAATCAAGAGAGGATGTCTTTCCTTTGAGGTGATATATAAAGAAATTATGTGAATCAAGACAGGATGCTATTTGAGGTGATATATAAAGAAATTACGTGAATATGTTTTATGTAGAATGGTTGTTTTACTGTTATATGAATCAAGAGAGGATGTCTTTCCTTTAATTAGTGGTCGTCTAGTTTTCTTATCATTCTCGAGTACATGGAGATGTCCTTTTGGGTACCCTGCATTCTTTTATGCTGCTTTTGAACTTTATGCACAACTTGGATGCACAACAGAAAGATGGTTGATTTTTGGCTAGTGGATCTCATATCTATAACTTGGACGCTTCTGAATATTTTTGAAAGTTGGGTTTTAATGATCTTCATGTGTATAAGTTCCAAATGGTGTATGACAATGGTTGATGTTTGGCTAGTGGATCTCATATCTATAACATGAGTATGGCTTTTTTTCTTGAATCTCTAAATAATGTTTGGCTTGTGGAGGCTATGAAGGTGTGGGAGGACCTAACATGCAAAGAAAAGAGCTCAAGAAGACATTCATCCTTGGAGAAGAATGTATCTTTAAATTCAACAATAAGCATCAAAATTTGTCTATTTCATGAATTTGATTTGGACCCACTTCGTCAATATAGATAGCTAGTGAGGCATATTCTTCTGATCATCATACAGAAATAGTTGTTGATTTGCAGATTCAGATTTCTTGCACCCACTAGCGGTTGACAACCAAGGAATGGTGTTTATATGTAACAGAATTTATTACTTCAATAGATAATTAAAAGTTTTGTTCGTGCATCCAGCAGAAACATGAGTATAGTATGCCTTTTTTTCTTGAATTCAGCTGGGGGGTGGGTCTCAGGGAGGAATGTGCAAAGTGCCTACTATTATTTTGTATATTCAAGAGTGTAGATTTTTGTACATTCCAGGGTGCAGATTTTGCGCATTCCAGAGTAGATACTGAGATCTGTCTAATGTTATTTTGTGTGTTCCATAGTCCAAATTTTTATTTTAGTGATCCGTAGATACCCGTGGATATCCATTACCCGTCCAACTAATTCAGATACCAACTAAAATGGGTACCGTTGGAATGGATCGGGTCGATCCGTTGACCCATGACAGGTCAGGACGGCTCGGGTTGAAGGAATCGAATACCCATCCCGTACACACCCCTGGGTATTAGTTTGACCCACAGATAGAATAACCAATTGGTATATATAAATAAATACAAGTGGTGTGAGTATTTATAGAATCTGAAATGGCTAGTTTCTTCCAGAGAAAGCAATCTTTTTTGAATACAACTTCTAGTACCATTTCTGACTTCCGTACGTATTTACGTCAACGTTGATAGTAAATATACAAGAAACGTGTACGTCGTCGACAGCGAAATATACAAGTATAGATCCAACCACAAGTATTGGATATTATTTTAAAAAAAGTATTATTTTTTTAAAAAGTAGCTAACTAAATTCATTTCAATACACCTAACTAAATATATAACAATGAATATTATCCGTATTTCGCAAAGAATAGTGATTTTTATTGTTATGTTTCCCACTGCAAATAACAACGGTTATTGATCGACTAAATTTATCAATGATAAGTGTGAATTTTAATGAATAATTCAATAGAAAAATCATTCGTTATGTTGATCTTAGCAATGAATATGGCATTTGTTGCTAATTATAAGTACGAATGATTATTTGACGACGATTAATATTTGTTTCTTATATCTTTAACTTCGAAAGATATGGCCGCAACCTTTTCTCCCTCCCTATCGCAGCCCTTTCTACCCTCCCTCCCCCTACCTACTGCAGCGGCCAGCCCTCCCTCCTTGCCGCAGCCCCCTTTCCCACCGCGGCCCCTCGTTGGCATTCTCGCAGCCCTCCCGCAGCCCACTTGTAGCCCTACATGTTGCAACCCCTCTCCCTCCCTGTCATAGTCCTCCCTCCATGCCGCAGCCCACCCGCTCACCACGGCCCCCTCGTCGGCCCTCTCGCAGCCCTCCCACTCCGGATGCCATCCCCTCTCGTAGCCCTCCCCTGCCGCAGGCCTCCCCATCCTGATGCTCTCTCCTCCCGCAACCTTCCCTCAGCACCCCCATCGCACCCACCTTCTCCCATTGCGGCCTCGACTCCGTTGCATTTGCAGATGGTTGTTTCTACTCCAATAACAGCGACAACTTCTCAACTCTCGATGAAGATGTGAGATTTCATGATAGAGTTTGAGTTCTAAGAGACAATAAGTTAAAGTTGGAAATCTTAAATGAAGCTCATATATCGATGTATATCATTTATCCTTACATAACTATAAAAGACCTATAGTAGAATTTTGATAGCTGAAGGTGAAGATAAACATTGTAAAAATTGTTCTTAAATGCTTAGTAAGCTTTCAATTAAAACAAAACAAGAACCTTGCAAGACATTAAAATTGGGTATCTGATTGGGTCAACTCGAGATCGGTTAATGATTGGTCGAGATGGCTCAATAATCAAACAAGTTGGGGACTAGCTCTGTGAACACCCCTACATAGAACAACATTAATATATACCCGATATTTGTAGTTTTATACAACCCTTTAATAACAGAGTAAACTTACAAGGTTTTTTTTATAGAAGTATTATTGCACTAAAAAATGAACTATAGTGGCGGTTTTGAAAAATTTCGGCACTAAATTAGCCGTTGTTAAATATATAATGACGATATTATTCGTTGTGAAGTGTGTTTTCGTACTCAAAATTAGCAATGAATATCATATATGTCGATGTATATCATTACCAACGGTTCACATAGCGATGCTTATTCGTTGCTATTTTCAAAAATTTAACTAATCGTCACTAAATTTTTGAACTAAAAAAAATAACGATGATTAGTTGACATTTTGAAAAACAACAGCAGATAAGCGTCGTTATGTCGACCGTTAGTAATGATATAACGACAGATACGATATTCGTTGTTAATTTTGAGTACGAAAACTCATTTCGCAACGAATAATATCATCATTATATATTTAACAACGGCTAATTTAGTGACGGATTTTTTCAAAACCGTCACTATAGCTCATTTTTTTATGTTGTCAAGATGATAATTTTAGAACTTGGATAATTTATACTCAAAACACGTTTTAAGCTCATGGGTGAATCGAAATGGGTTCAAACCCCGCTTCGATTTTTCATTTACTGGATTTATACCAATAAAATTTATTGAATAAATGACATCCGTACGTTTACAAAGGGACGATTATTTTGAAAATTCAAACGAACAGAGAATTTCAATCTTGCCTGTTCAGAAAAATACAATTCCCACAAACAATCAAACTTCAACCCCGTGTTCGCCCCGTTCTCTTTCCCCTATAAATCTAACGAAACCTTAAACCACAATCCACGAATCACGCTGTCCCGAACCCCCAATCCATCCGATTGCAACCTCCCGATCCCATTGCCGACAATGGCGACGATCGAAGCCAATGCGACGGTACGAGAGGAATCGAAGAAGAGAAAGCAGAAGAGCGTGGGATGGTACCTGAAGTCGCCGATCCGCGCGCTGTCCCACGCGCGGGACTCGTACGAGAAGGGACTCAACGGGATGGCGCGCGGCGGGAGGATGATATCGTATCGGAGCCCTGGGAGGGGGTTCGCCTTCCCGGCGAGGGGAGGCGGCAGTGAGGAGGACCAGTTGGAGCTGTTGAGAGCCATGATGCAGAGAAAGCTCGCCACCACGGTGGTGCCGAGGAGCCAGAGTGCCCCGGCGATGGGGAGGATCGACGAGGAGGAGGAGGGAGCCGTGGGATCGGGATCGGGCGGCACGGCGTATCCGAGGAGCAGGAGCTGTGCGGTGCCCACCATCTTCGAGGGCGAGATCGTGGAGGTTGGGGTTTGAGCGGGACGATGTGTTTTTTTGATTAATTTGATTGGATTCGATTCCATTTATATCTGTGTTTAAGAAGTAATAGTGAGGTTCGGCTGCTAATGATACAACAAGCTAAGCAGGAATTATGTATTTTATTTATTCATTTTTTTTTTCAAAATATAGGCAAAATAGGTAACATGCTTTAGGTGGCGAAGAGTGAAGTTTCCTATTTTATAAAATATTCCCTCGCATTTTCCAATAATATGGAACAGAAGTTTATATTTTTGTGAGGCTCCACTTAAAGAACTGACTAGTGGTAAAACTTATTCTTTTGCGATCAAAATTTAGTAATATTACCTAACTGTTGATTTGAGTGAAACTTAGAACGCATGGTAATGGAGCGACGGAGCAAAGGGTCGGCTGATAGGATCTCAGGATTTGGGAAGGTGGCCGTCAGGATAGGAAGGGGAGGGGTAGAGGAGGCATATGCGGAGAGAGATCGAGTGGCATATAAACTGTAGTCATCCTCGCAAGGAGATTAGGGCTCTCTTCACTAACTTAATCAGAAACGAAGAGGGTTGGGTATATAAATAAGAGAAGAGAGTAAACGGCCCCTCATCAATAGGCATGTTTACCCATCCAGTTACAATACACAACCCTAGCGTGGATCCTCTGCTATTCAGCAGAGGTCAGTTGTAAAGAGGAGGTCTGTCCGAATGGAATCCAACGGTTCACATGAAAAGGACTTACAAAAGTCCTGATTTCGTATGAAATGCTCGATCTTGATCGAGCGATTCGGGTGGAACCCACTTTACAACATACCTCTACTTTCAATCGTCATAATTAATATGACTTATCTATAGTTGTATTTGACTATTATGCATGAACTAGAAAAAATCAATTCTGTGAGAATATCAAGCTACTGATTGTAGGTTTTAAGGACTATGTACAAGAGATAGGTTTCCCATGCGACGTGTGTTGAAATTTGTTTATGGCTATCATTAAGATAACCAAGTTTTAGCGGTTATATTCTCTATATTTAATGGTTAAGCCTATTAGATACTGTTCGGGTTCTAATGTTTGTTCATACCTAAAATGTAGATAAAATTTTCTTCTACTTTCGATTTCGTTCAGAGTCACTACAACAAAATTGAGCTATAATAACGGTTTTGAAAAAATCCGCCACTAAATTAGCCGTTATTAAATATATAATGATGATGTTATTCATTGCGAAATGAGTTTTCATACTCAAAATTAGCAATGAATATCATATCTCTCGTTATATCATGAGCAACGGTCTACATAGCGACGCTTATCCGTTGCTATTTTTCAAAATATCAACTAATCGTCGCTATTTTTTTTAGTTCAAAATTTAGCGGTGATTAATTAAAATTTTCAAAAATAGCTACGAGTAAGCGTCGCTATGTGGACCGTTGCTAATGATATAGAGACAGATATGATATTTGTTGTTAATTTTGAGTATGAAAACTCATTTCACAACGAATAATATCATTCATTATATATTTAAAAATGGTTAATTTAGTGACGGATTTTTTCAAAATCGTCACTACAACTCAGATTTTTGTAGTGATTGAAATGGATTCCATTTATTGTGTTGTTATTCATGATTGAACTAAACAAAACCTATCAGATGATTAATTATCAGATTTGAGAGTTTCTAGAGACATGCACGGATACATGCATGCATCTTTGCTAGTAATCTATTTATTCAAGTAATTATATGCTCGGCATGAGAGGGCACTAAACAAAGCACAGACCATTAGGATCATTATTAGCATAGATAGTACATGGATTAGTAATAATCCTATTGTTGATACACTATAAGAAATTAGACTTAAGACAATGAATAATTTGAATATTCATTGATATATCTTGATGTTAAAGATATAACAACGTATATTATTCATTGTCAAATCATCTTCTGTACTTGTAATTATAAACGAATGTCATATTTGTTGTTAAAGGTTCATGATTTTTCCGTTGATTTAATTCGTTAAAATACATTCTAATCGTTGCTTAATTTTACAACGAAATATAGCAACAAATACCAATATTAATTACAAATTTAAAGAAGTAACTAGTAATATTCGGTACCATTAGGTCTTGTAGTGGTATTTTGTTAATTAAGTCAGATCCAACCATCGATATGTCGGTCGTTGTCTCGGTATTTGGTACTCAACTCACTCAAATAGATGAACAATCAACCAACAATATAAATAAAATAATGAACAAGATGCATGGTGAAAATTTATTATACCCTACAAATAGTGTACAATTACAAGTAGTAGGGGTCGAACCAATAAGTGCAAACTGGGGCTGCCCCCTATGGGGAACTAACTTGGCTCTCCTCACCACATTTTCTTATTTTTTATTTTTATTTTAAATGCATCCATAGATTTTCATCACTATATTCCTACATTAAAACGTTCAAGTTTCAAGTGAAACAGAAACTTCTATGGTCTCCATCAAAACATGATCGATTTCAACAATTTTATAACCATTAAAAATGACTATTTAGATAGAGGCCGTAGGAGTTTTTATTTCGCACAAAACTTGAATGATATAATACATGAATATAGTGATAAAAATGCACGAGATAGACATGATCGCAATCCGGCAGTGCATATGAAGGGGAAGAAGGCTTACATATAGTATCACGAACCCTAATTATTCCGGACGATATATGTATGCGTGGTAACATGAACCCTAATTATGCAGGAAGAACATGGCACCGATCAGGACCCAACTCCCCAAGGCCACTTCTACCCTAAATCCCTCGTTATAATAGTAGCCACCGTACTCGCCTCCGTAGTTCAATTGGTCGAGTACGTCGAAATCTCCTGTACGGCGTACAATACGAGTGTCAATACATAGAATCAAATACTTCAATTCAGCACAAAGTTACATATACGTATATCCAAGCCCTAACCTCTTCTGCCGGAGTGGCCGCATGCTAACCCTATGGTATACCTCACGTCCCTCGTCGATGCGCCGTTGTAGAAGAGGAAGTTGGACAGGATGCCGTCGACGCAGTCGAGAACGAGCTCGGTCTCGGTGAGGCACGAGCCGCCGCAGTAGTCGTCGGTGGCTTCGCGGGGGACGTTGATCACTCCCTGTGCGTTCAGCTGGTACGAATCCTGGCACTTCTTGTATATCTGTTTGTATCAATCAGAAGTTAAAACGTTATATCAAATTAAATCGTGATTTTTTTTCAAGATGATATACATATGTGATGATTCTCACGTTTTGCCTGCTGAAACACCAGAGAGCCCTTGTTAGAATCTCCGATGGGCTTTGATCATCTGCGCGCGATTTCGCAAGAACCATTATCGTATGGATGGATACAGACATACGTAAATACATACGTAATACTGTTCGGGAATACCTGAGGTGCAGGAAGCGATTGCTGACAGCAGAAAGAGAAGGAGAATCTGGTGCTTGAACAGAAGCACCGCCATGGATCGAGATCTCTGGAGGAGTACTGAACAGAGGTTGGATTCAGAAGAAATCAGAGATGAAAAGATAGAGAGTTTGGAAGTTGGAGTTGGTGATCGATTGATGGATTTTAAGAGCAAAAAGCTGAAGATTTGGTGGGAGAAGTGACCAACTCATGTTAATATATTCCATTGTAACTCCAAGAGTCCATTTTTATGGGTAAATTACGAAAAGACTCAAACTATACATCAATTCTTAATTAGAGACCTCTACTTTTTCAAATCTTACAAATGGGATATGAACTTCCAAATTTAGGGTTTAACCATGATATGCAAAAAAAGAGCCGGGGAAGCTTACCGAGGCTTGTGTTAAAGCCAACAAAATAAGATCTGAACCTTTTTTTTATTACATTTGAAAAATAAGGTCATTAATTGGAAACCGACGTATAGTTTGGTCTTTTTTTGAAATTTACCTTGAAAATTTCCGTTACAAGTTTGGACCATTTTTGCCGAATGCAGTTGGACCTTCATTGAAAATTTATGTATGGGACTAGATTAGCAATTTTTACAGGGTTGATTATAATTCTCATGCAGAATATGCAAATGTCCTTTGCCCCACTTTCGAATGATTCGAGAATGGTGGGAACCATGCGATTTGTGTAGATGGTGTACATGATTTTTGGAAGTTTATTGGAGCAAACTGGATTGGCACTGAGATGGAGAGATCGGACACTTTCGCTTTGATCTAGGTGATCTGGCTTGCCAAGAATGATGTGATATTTTGTTAGGAGCGATGTTACAGAGGGAACATTGCTGCGAATGCTCGAGCGTTAGCAGAGCATTGGAACTTGTAATCTCGTTTCTGTATCTAACCTGTATATGTAACGTCCCAGGCTTAGGTCCCCGGTCTGTTATCGAGGAAAACTGGCCATGACAACTTGTTGGGTTCGGACCCAAATGGATCCAATAACAACCACCCAAAATGCTTAAGTCCATGTTGTTCAAGTAGTAATCCCCACCAAAAACCACACCCACACTTTGTGAGTTTTAGGTATGGCACCATGTTTGAGGTTGGGGTGTTACAATATACATGTATGTATTTTATTGGTGATTAGTGGTGAAGTTTTTGAGCACTCATCTATACGATGAGGACCCTTTTTCTTTTTTTTTAAAGGTGATCCGAGAAAAGCCCTCAAAGAACAGATTGTCGTGTTTTGGTCCTTAAATTCCAAAACTTCTCGTATTTGTTATAATAGGACATTGATCAACAAATTCTAATAAAGATACAATAAATCAATCAACTGAATTTCACTGCATCGAATGAACAAAAGAATGCTTGCGGTTGAACACAGTCAGTTAGAGATCTGATCGGGGGCTAGCACCTCCTGCCGCCCGTGGTGGTGCACGACGGCCTCGAAGGCGGCCCGCCTTTGAGGATCTGCAGAAGCGAACCGTCCAACTCCGGCCACCTCCAGCCTCCCTCCTCCCTCAAGAGCCGTCCCTCCACGGTGTGGTGCTGCAAGCTGAGGAACAGCAGAAGCAACACGATCCCGACCACCGCCAACCTCTTCGAGACGCGAGGATCCATTGCGGCTTTCGTTGATGTCGGAGGAGGAAGAGGAACTAGGGAGGAGTTGTTTGTTGTCTTAGCAGTCTTGTTTCTGGTTCTTTATATACATATTGTTGGTTTGATTTTGATGGTCAAACCTTTGAAAGATTTGAACACATTGCGAGAAAGTCAAAGGAGACGACGATGCGTATTAATTTATTGAAGTGTTGGAAAGAGTCCATCTAGGGTTTTTCCAAGGGATATTTACACTATTACCTCGCTCTCTCTAACGCGTGTCCTTGTCCAAGGGTTGTAACGTAAGAGTTAGTAAGATTGCAGGGGTTCTATTGTAAACAATCCCTTTCCCTACTCCCTAGCATATATTTAGTCATCCTTTTTACGTTCGTAGGGGTCGATTGCAAAAGTAAATTACCCAGGGATACGCGTGCAAACACTCCCCGATTATGCAGTAAATAATAATGTGTATTTGTTTTTTTTCGTGGGTAAACTACTGGAAGAGGCCCTCTTTTAAAGACAAATTCAATACACTCCCGAAACTTCCGAAAGGTTTATTTTAATAAAGGGATACATGTCTAATAGATCTCTGTATTATTTAGAGATTTTTCAAGTGACTTTGTATACATTAGGGAAGATTACTTAAAAACACGCTAGCTAGGAAATGATTTCAATCTGGTCCATAAACTTCTGTACTTTTGTCGAATGCTCCTCTATCACCGCATGCGGTTTCGCTAGGCAAAGAATGAAGGAGAGGATCGGATCAACGGCTACTTAGGACAAGGAGCACCGGACGTAGTCTGGCAGGTTGGAGGAGGAGTGCCCTTGGGCATCTGGACGAGCAACAACTTGTCGAGGTCCGGGAAACGCCAGTCATCTCCCTCCCTCAGAGCCCTTCCCTCGACGATAGGAAGTTGCATGCTCGCCGCCACCAATATCACCATGAGGCCTAGCACAGCGAGCTTCCTGTAACCGTATGTATCCATCGCTTACGACGGATCGACAACTAGAACGAGCGATTGATGTAGCTAGTATGTGAGTCGATGCTCCTTCCTTTACATCATGTAAATAGGACTATATATAGAGAGACAGGTAGATGTCGGAACTATGGTCAATTCAAATGTTTGAATTTGAAGAAGAATGAGAAGAAAGAAAACCCTAGAAATCAAAAACATGGAATGAATGGAGAGAGTATTTCGGTGACTTTTTGGAGATCAAAACCATGCAAACTTGATTTTTTGTACTCGAACGTGTTTGAACAATGCTATTTAAAGTTGGTAAAACCATCGTGGAGGAATCTCGATCGATTCAAACTCCTAATTTGAAATAATCCGAGAAAAAGTCATGTAGAGATTTTCAAACATGTGCTTAATTTGTTTACAAAGTAAAACATTTGATTATGAATTCCACGAAAAAATGACAAATATTAGGTGAAATCTCGCGTTTATGATGACATAATGAGAACTTACTCCATCTTAATATCGTCTGATACTAAATATATAATGATGATATTATTTATTACTTAATTACTTTTTATACTTGAAATTAGCAAAGACTATCGTATATTCAAATTTGAAATCATTAGATCTGACATTGGTGCTTTTATATTTCACAAAAATATCAATTGCATACGATATCAATAAGAACATTTAACTTATATTACTATTATTAATTGTTTTTATTTATTTATTAATCTATCACCTAAACAGTTAGCACTATACTGACGAATATTTCAGAATCGAAGCGTTATTTTATATATAATTATAACTAATAAATTAAGTTCGGTATGATTTTTTTAATTGATATGAATGTTGACGTCGTTACATAATGAGCAGATCCTCATTTGTACAGCAGGGATCTACTATAAACCTGGATCGAGCCTCAGCCTTTCGATCGTTCGCATGGTAAGAGCTCATAAAGACCTGCATTCCGTGTGAACCACTCGATCTTAATCGATCGGCCAGGGCAGCACAGTCTCGATTTACATCAAATCCCTGCTCTCCATTACAGATCAGGTTTGAACTAACATCATATCCGGTTGGATCAAATCAATCTGGCCCCATTTTTAAAACATTGGTTTAAGTATAGAAATATCATTTGGCAACTTAAACATTTTATATTAAATTTTTGCTTTCTTTTATGAATTTTGTTTATATATATTCTTTAAATATTTTCTCCAAAAAAATCTTTTCTTCTGCAAAATTAATTAACCTCCAAATATTTCGCACTTTCTATGAAATATTTGCATAAGAAACCGGGTAACTATTGCATATTGTGCATAACCGGCTTTGCATAAAATTTTATGTTGTAAATAACGTTTTAAAAACCGAACTGAAACGGTCGGTTGAACCGGTTAAACCAAAAACCAGAGGAAAAATGGTCTAACCACCTGGTTCTTATTCAGAAAATAAAAATCAGTTAAAACCGGTCAAACCCGGACCCCGGTTGGATTGTTTAAACCCGGTTGAACCAAACCATCGATTCAACCATCTATTTTTTTGATACAAAATAATTTCTAATAAAGTACAGAATACAAACTTTTCCAGAAGTATTCATAATCTAGTCTCATTCTAACTCATATTATAGTACCCATTTATCTCTTCTCCTTCACATATGCCAAGGATTCGTTATCGCTTGTCCATTCCTTCCATATGAGCATTGCCTATCTCTTTCCATATTGTGTATGAGGTTGTCCACTTATAACAATAACAAACGAAGAAGACATTGGCATACCATACTATGAAGCAACAAATTAACAACACTTGTCATTACTTAGAGTTCAAATAATTTTAAAATTACATCACATATATGTACGTATATAAATTTTATGAAATATTATTATGCACTTTCGAGTTTTTTTAAAGATATTTATACCCCTAACTTTTAAGTAATTTCACTTGTGCTCCTATATTTTCTTAAAAAAATTCACATTACCATCCTTATGTCGGTATAAAATGGGAGCACAAGTGTACTAATAAAAGGTTACTACTATTGATTTTGTAGAAATATAGGGGACACATGTATTGTATTGAAATTAAGGATATAAGTGTTATTGGAAAAACTTGGGATGATAAGAGTAAACAAATTTTCGAAAGATATGATGTAGTATTTTTCGTATTTATTTGTATGATATACCGGTCTAACTCGGTTCGACCTGGTTGAACCGCACGAACCAAACCAACAATACAATGTTTCGGTCTTTTCCGGTTTCTTTGAACTGCTGACATTATTACCAGTCGACAGGTCGATCTTATTAGTTCGACCATAAAAACCAAAAACTGATACATATCTGGTATGATGTCCGATTCGATTTTTAAAACCTTGATTGTAAATACTAGAAAAGAAGAAGAAGTCGAAGCGTTTAATAACCAACATCAATCGCATTAACGAGCTAAAAATTAGGGTTGTTCAATTTACTAGGGTCAATGGGTACTCGACCCGCCCCACAAATTTTGACCCGGATTTTACGGGTACCCATGAAAAGATATCCAGGTCGGGTACCCGTAAGTTGTCGACCCGCTTAATTTGAGTGATCCGGTGGAAAACCCACGGGTAGAACCGGGTACCCGGTTTGGTAGTGGAAGCATTGCCCCACTCAACTTCGTGTTTTCATCTCTGTTCAGGTCTCGATTCCACCCATCACCAATTGCATTCACAACCACCTCGATTTCCATCTCAGATCATATAATTGATCGGAGGTGTCGTTTCCAAATGCATACAGCTGCTACAGCGTTCGAGTATTCATTGAATGCTTGATTTGCATTCCATTCCCAATTCATTCCGCAACCTTTCCACAGCTCTGTGTGTTTCAATTGAGTGCCGAACGAGTTCAGGGTGGAAATTTATTCTCTTCTGCGCATCACAATTTCGGGATCGGATAATCTAAGCGGACCATTTCCATTAGTTTTCATATGTTTTATTTGTTTGGGAAGGATCTGTTGAATTTCGTTATACTCCGGTGTTGATTATTGATTTCTGAAGTATCTCCATGGAATTGTTATTTCGATCAATGGGTAGTAACATCGAGGAAATTTCAGATGCTTCAGTGACCCTCGAGATGTTACAATTATCAGCCATGCGTCCATTAACTATGTACTGCTTGGGGGTTCGGCGTGTCAATTAACTTTTGTACTAAAATCGATAACATATTAACAACGAGGATTTAACACTGTTGATTTAACATGAGCGTTTTATTTGATGATTCCATGGGTACCCTTTGATGATTCCATGGGTACCCACGGGTACCCGTTACCCATACATAGGTTCGGGTACCCGTTAGAATTGGAAACCCGTTGATACGGGTCGGGTCGACTCATTGACCCGGAAACAATGGGTCGGATCGGGTCATGATTCAACGGGTCGAGTACCCGCCCCATGAGCACCCCTATTAAAAATATGTGATTTTAATAGTAATACAAAGAATAAAAATAATGTGTAACGAAGTCGGAGCTTCGGAGTACAAGCATCTCTTCGAGATGTTTATGCGTTGACTATGTTTGAAAGGTTTACAAAGAGCCGTCCGGCCGGCGGATTACGGCCGTCGGCACGAGGCGCCGGAAGTCGTCTTGCACGAAGGCCCCGACGTGCTCCCACCCTTGAGCATCTGGAGGAGCAGGCCGTCGAGATCGGGCCAGCTCCAGCCACCTTCCTTCTCTCTCAGAAGCCTCCCCTCCACGACGTGAAGCTGGACGAGCACCAGAACCGCCACGACCGCGAAGATCGCCAACCTCCGACAACCGCGAGAATCCATTGCCGGCTTACGGGGAATCGATTCCAGTTAAGAGGACGAGCAGATATGTTGTTGGTTGTGTTGTATGTATGAATGTTATGTGTACGTACGTGTTTATATAGATCGATGTGGTGTTTAATTGGTCAGGTATCAAATGTTTGAATTTGAACAAAACGAAGACGCGGAAGAAGAACGAAAGAAGAGGTCAAATGTTTGATTGCAAAATGTCCCATTTGATTCCTCGCATGAGATTTCGACCCTTTTGGTCCGTACTTTAGAATCTCAGTTTGATGAAGACAAGTTCAAATTAACGAACACATCTAATGAGATTAAGATTTCTGTTAACGGTTAATTATTTGCATGAGCGCTTATTACACGTCGTGGGAAATATGAACATTGTCCTTCGTAATATGGGGTTGGTTTCGATTTGGTCCTTAAAATTAAAATTGTGCGTTTGTGTACATAAATACGGGTGTGTTCCTTGCCTGTTCTTTCAAATTTTTAATATATTTTCCCCCTATTTTCTTATTAATATGATATTCCGGTGTAATTAAAACATTGTATGATAATATGGGTGAAGTAAGTGGGGATGCTTTTATGAATTATTGACGGTGATATAACAATAGATATGTCATTTGTCGTTAATTTGAAGCAAGGAAAAATGACTTTACAGTAGATGGTTGTTATGTGTTTAACAATAAACAATACATCTTAAGCAAATGTTGCTATAAACCCATTTTATTGATAAAACAAAGAACAAAACGACGCTTAAGGAAGTCAGAGCTCCAAAGTACATTCGTCTCTATGAGTTATTTTGATTTTGTAAAGACATTCTACAGAGGCGAGAGAGGCCGACCGACCACGGTCGTCGGCACGGGGCGTCGGAAGTCATCTTGCGCAAGGGTCCCAACACGCTCTCACCCTTGAGCATTGAGAGGAGTAGCCCGTTGAGATCGGGCCAGCTCCAGCCACCCTCCTCCTCTCTCAGAAGCCTCCCCTCTATGACCCTAAGCAGGACGAGCACCAGAACCGCCATGACCGCGAAGATCACCGGCCTCCAACAATTGCGGGAATCCATTGCTGGCTTCCGAAGAATCGATTTCGGTTAAGAGGATGGTCAAGCAGATGTTGTTAATTAGTCATGTTATATATATGTGCAAATAAGGATGATCTTGCTATGAGAGCAGTGAGTCTTGACCACTAGATTCTATCATCTCTCTCCTGATTGATTGTAGAAGGAGATAAATGAGCAGAATCTAATTGTCCAGATTCACTACTCTCATGCTCTCATAATTTTTTGCTCTCAAAGGATCAACCATCTATGTGCACATATTTATATGTGCAAAAAGACGAGTTTAGGAGGGCAAGGAGGGGCAACAGCCCCTAAATTTTTGTATTAGTAATATACACGTATATTTTTTCTTATGATTTTTTAAGGAAAAGATAATTATAATATTTCCTAAATATAATGTCTCCTTTGGTTTTCCTGAGAATAAAACTCATAAATGTTCTCCTCGTTTCTTTAGAAAAAGTCCAATAATCTTTTTCAACAGATAATATGTCTCTCAGTACAAAATTTCTACCCAACAATAGTAGATTTTACCTCAAATACATATAGTTTCTTCAATTAATCAACATATAAGGAATCCCTACGGTAATTTTATTGGTTATCCATATTTTTACAATCGAACTATACAATAAATCGATCTTTCATCTAATCTCGCCATCACTTATACGGCTACGGGATTTAATTCACGATCCAGGAAATAATTTATTTAATCAGAGATTTATTGTCATGTCTTATAGATTAATCATCGGTTCTATTAATTATCAAATAACGTGGTCAAATGCACATATATTCTCGATCATCATATTTTTCTTCGCAAACAATAATATTTCTTATTGTTGATAATAAAAAGTATAGGATTATATATTTTATATTTGTTACAAATTTGGAACACGTGTAGTTTATGTTGTAGTTAATCAAAATCCAACTACTAAATTTAATAAAAAAAAGTTAAAATATCAAAATATGACTTAGTTTTTATGATACCAATTTATTTAAATTTGAATAAATTAAAAATAAGTTCGAACTTGACTATTATTTACCTGAAAACTATAAATATAATTATAATTGTCGATAGGTATACTTTTTAAAACTCGTGCCTCCTCTAAAAACTTTCTGGTACAGATTGATAGATCGATATGTGGTGTTCAATTGGTCGCAATCAGATGTTTGAATTGGAAGAAGAAAAAAAGACGCGGCTGCAGACATGTGAAAGAAGAGGTCAAATGTTTGAACAGAAAAAAAAACGTGTCATTTGGTTCCTCGCATGAGATTTCGACCAGTTGAATGGAGTCGAAACTAAATTAACGACCACGTTCAAAAGGTCCATGTCATTTTAAAGTGGGAAGACATGATTTCAAGCGCATGCAATGCAAAGCGATTACTTGTCCACCTTAGATATAGTTCTTATGCTATATTTCTCTGTGCACATTTTTATCACTGTTCACATTTTCTAAGACTTAAGAAAGGGAGTAACAGCTCCTTACCTCGGATTCCTCTGTCTGATCCTCTACATGCGTGAGAATACCGGTACGTTTGGTACGCGGCTTAAGGTGGATTAAACTGATAGAGGGTAACCCGTTTTGGCATTTTGGTGTTTGGATAAAGAGTTAAACTGGGGGTAGGTTATAAGTGGGCTTTGTAGTGGTATGATTGTATTGAAGTTTGAAAAAATGTGTAGTTATTGTGATGTGATTGTATTGAAGTTTGGAAATGTAAGTAGAAGTGGAGTTGTTTATAATTTTTGTATGATATGATGTTATAATATATTATTTTTTGATGGAATTGATGATGGAGAATTGATTTATTTAATTTTTTAAAAAATAAAAAGTGGGGCCCACATAAGAAAGAGAAGGGGTGGGTCCCCCCTTGCTGAACGGTATCTAAGAGTGCGTTTGGTATGCGGGTTAGGACAGGTTAAACTGGTACAGAGTAACCCGTTTTGGTGTTTGGATATTGTTGAACCAAGAAAATCAAGCGGTCGTATTGATCCACAAGGCGGATCAACAGTCGATGCGGTGACCGCTCGAAAATCCCGATTCAAACAACAATTAACCCACGACAAATATATCAAGCAATGAAAGTAAATGTGCGGAGTTAAAATTTATTATAACTCTACAACAAGATGTGTATAGTGCAAGTATGTGTAGAGGTCGAACACAGGGAGCAGACAGGTAGAACGGGGCACAAGTGCTCAAAAATGTGTGTGCAAGTGATCAAAGTGTCTATCTATGCTATTTTTTGTGGGTTTTAATTTTATACTTTTTTATTTAATTTTTAATTTTATAATTTTGTATTTTGATTTTTAATTTACTGATTTTATATTTTCTTTTTATATTTTATATTTTTTTATATTTTCTTTTTCAATATTGGAATATAAAAGCAAGGTAATAAAAGGCAAGCTAGAGTATTTATAAAAATGGATAAAAATGCTCAAAAATGAGGAAATAAAGTCTTTTTGGTCTTTTTATACTTTTTTACTATTTTTGTGATTTTTGGGTAATTTTTAGAATGTTTTTGGTATTTTTAATTATCAAAATAAAGAAAACAGTGATAAAAAGCAAGGCTGAAACTTAAAATGGAGAAATAAAATAGAAATCAGTGGCAAAAATTCTCCAACTTAATTTTCAGTGAAAGATAATGAAACAAAGAAAATTTAGGAAAAGAAAATACTATTTTTGGATTTTTTATGGATTTTATAAATTTTTATGAAGGTTTTTAGAGTTTTGCAATTTTTTGGAGTTTGGTTTTATATTTTTTAATGATTTTTGGCTGGGAGTTAAAACTAACTAAAAGACACAAAATATATTTTTTTGTGATTTTTCTGAGGTGTTTTTATATTTTTTAGTGATTTTCTAATGCAAACAGTGCTGAAAATGGCTATTTTTGAATTTTTATAAATAATAAAATGCAAAATTTAAGAAAAATAAAAATATGGCATGGAAGTACTATGCAACAGGCGTCTAAGTTAATTTTTATGGATTTTTTAGGGTTTTCTAGATGCGTGCATAAAATAGAGATATCATAAAGACACTACACTACTGGCAAGGGTGTAATAGTAAATAGCCAAAAGTCTGAGGACTTGCATGCAAAATAACCAGAAACTTATAACTGCATTTAAAACGTTTTGGACTAAACGTGAATAAGCTAAAGGCCTCGGGGGCCACCTGCAAAATCGCCACGGCCACGTGCTATGCACGCGCCTGGCGGGGGCCTCTATGCAATATAACAAACGTTAAGGGGGTACAACGCAAATATTACAGAAAATGCTTAAAGGCCGTTGAAAGTTTTAGAATGATATACTAAATACCAAAAACGGGCTGGTGCGACGTGCAAAATGCCCAATAAAAGGGGCGATCGGGCGGCTGATGAAGCTTACTTAAAGACACGTGTCGCTATCGCGACGGCCCGTACCCCTTCGCGCTGTGCGGCCCAGATTAGAAGATCTTCGAGTGATGGACGGCTCTGGATGCGCACAATCGGACGGCTGCTGCTCCTTCTGGTGATTGGGGCGGATCCAATGGCCACGGATGGCTCTGGACGAACACGCGAAGAACAGGAGGCTCGCCGGCGGAGATGAACTTCCCCGGCACGTCTCTCTCTTCTCCGACGTCAATGATGGCTGCAAAAACGCCCCCGAGATCCCTGCGATGTTCCTCCAGCTCCTGGGGGTATCAAAATGCTCCGGAGGAGCCCAGTGTGGCCGCGCGAGCTCGACGGAGCTGGGCGGCGTCGCTAGCCTCGGCCGACCGGCAAAACTTCCCCAGGTGCGGCGTTGAACTCAAACACCTGCAGAGACAAGGTGATAGGGTTGGGGGCAAAATACCCCAACCCCGTGGCGGGATGATGAAAGATGGCGGGTGGCGGCGTAGAACTCGCCGGAGCGAGCTCCGGCGAGGGCTGATGTAGATGATTTGTGGGATAAGAAGTCGGTAGGATGGCTGGGATCGATTTGTAAGTCTACTGAGAATCTTAAAATGCAAAAAGAACAAGTAAAAGCCGTACCTCGAGGGTTAGAAACCCAAGGTTGACCTCGACGGCGGCGACCCACCGGAGGTGGTGGAACGACTCCTTCAACTCGTCGAAGACCTCCCCGGATAGCTGGAGGGAGTTCTGTCACCACTCCCAGTCCGGAGCTAGGGCTTGGGAGGCTTCCAGCGGGTCAAAGAAGGTTCAAAAGCAAATGGGAAGAGAGGGGGTTGTTTTTGACACAAGGTCGAGGGGTGACTTTCGAGGCTTGATCACGGGCGGATGGAGAAGATCCACGAGGATCTAAATGGTCGGCGCGAATCCTGGATGTACAGGGTACATCTTTCATGAAGGAAGCATCTTCAATGGGGGCTCGAGCCGACCTAGGAAAATCCATGAAGTCGGACAAAAACCTAGGGGTGACAGAGCTACAGAAGCCAGGACAGACTGTTGACCTTGGTCAACAGTCCCTGGTTGGTCCACGTGGACCAACCAGGAAAATCCTGGCAAAAATGCCTTCAAAAATTATTTTAAAATAGTAGACGATTTTATTAATTTTTAGTTATAAAATAAAAAATGTTTAATTTTTTATTAAGTATTTTATAGTGATTTTTATTTATTTTTAGGAAGTGTATTTTTACAAGTTTGCATTTATACCCCTATAGGTATCTATATCTATATATTTAAGTATTTTATTTTTATTTCAGTATTTTTAATTTATTTTATTTTGGTTTTTATTTTCTAAAATTATAAAATACTTTTATCTATACAAATATATTTTTATTTTAATTTTCTGATATATTTTATACACTTAATAAAATGAAAGTGTTATTTGTATAGGTATAGCTATAGGTAATATACCTATGTATTGAATATATACAAGTATTTTTATTTGTATTTTAATGATGTTTTTATTCTTATTTTAATGTACATAATTATTATAAGTATTATTTACAACATTATAAAAATATAAAATTATAAAAATAATAAATAAATAATAAATTGAATATTTTAATATGTACAAGTATACAATAGGGGTCCAAAAGTCAACTTTCAAACCGTAGCTCCGCCAAATGCGAAACCACCACCATTAATTAGATTATTTTATTCTATATACAATTAAAGGTGAGTACGCTGCATTTGGAGTTTTTATTTGTGAGATACGGGTCTGGGAAGTTGGCATTCTGGATTTTTATTCAGACCATAACTTTTTATCTGTACATTATTTTTTTGTGAAATCAATTTTGTATTTTTTTTTATAAAATTATCTACAACTTTCATGTACAAAGTTTCTTTATTTGATGAACAAAAAGTGGAACCAAAAATAGGTCCCAAAATGAATAAAGAATGAATAAAATGTATAGGTATTTTATCTGTGTTTCTGACCTTATCTCCCCCTACTTTATTCCTTGTCGACCTATTCATCAAGATGCCTAGGTCTCGGGGTTTCGGGTCATAAAATATTTACAATATTTTATTCTTTTTCTTTTCTTTTCTTTATTCTATAATTTTGGCTTTAAAAACCGCATTTTATACAATATTTACACACATATACATGAATGCTAAAATGCCTATATTACGCCTATTTACACGCATTTACTAAGGTTTTTAAGGCCAAAATGATAGAATAAAGATGATGAAACGTGGATTCATCATCCCCCTATACTTGCCTTTGCTAGTCCCTAGCAAACACTTATGCAATAAGTGCAGAAAAAGAAAAATAAAGAAAAGAAAAAGAAGAAAGATGGACTAAATTTAATCATCAAACTTGTCTTCACAAAATCAAAGTTTGGAGCTTAAGTCGGACCTTTGGAATTTTAGTGTGGGCGGAACCTTAATGAGAACCAAATTTGAAATCCAACAGTCCCTGAGAATCCCAAAACTCTGCTCAAGTCTCCTCAATAGCCAGGTCAGAAATATCTCAACTCATACGCAAACTCTTACGACTATGAATCTGACTTGTACAGTGTAAGTGATGGTGGCCCTCCCCAACTAGAATGACAAAGAGACTGACTTCTCCAGTATGACAACCCAATGATTCCCCAATCCAGCAACTCCATCCTCGAGGAGCGGGGTATTCCCTTCTAAGTTCAAGTGGCAACCAACTCAAGAGGAGGGGGTGAAGAGAAGAATGGACGGTAGCCAGTGTAGCTACCTATCCGAGGATGCAAGACCAGTGTAGTCAAGTCATCCAGCTGCAGGCTCACATGATATGACTTTGGAACTCAAGCTTGCTTATTGACTTTACAACATATGTACATACTTGCAGGCTTCTTATTTTTGTACATGCCTGAACTTCTCTTTTTTTTTTTCTCTCTTTTTTTTTTTTTTTTTGAAATACTATTCACAGCAGCATTTACATAAGGAGTTTTTCCTCTTGAGCCAGTAGACTATCCCTCTTTTGAAGCTTTATCGCAACCCACAGCCTCCTGTCTTTAGACTTCCTAATCAC
This sequence comes from Ottelia alismoides, assembly GCA_037367405.1. Lineage (NCBI taxonomy): Eukaryota > Viridiplantae > Streptophyta > Magnoliopsida > Alismatales > Hydrocharitaceae > Ottelia > Ottelia alismoides. Next base: position 428,263 of record JAZKJV010006419.1, on the reverse strand, counting down.
TGGACGGGTTGGGGTGCACTTCCCTCCCTAGAGGAGGACAAGTGTTTCCACTTGTGTGCGTCTCATACCGGCAAATCCAATCCCCTCACCACTCCAACTGAGTTGAGCCATGTGAAAGGTGCAGGTGTCCAAGTTAGGTCATTATCAACAAGAGTCGTACGTGTGCTCCGAAATACTCTACTTAGGCAGTCAAGAATCCATTGAACCAAGTCCCGTGATCCTCAAAGAATTAAGTCAACTAGACCTGAAGTACCTCAAACCCAGTTCCTATAAGGTTCCTGTTATTAGGTAGATTTTAAGGTCCAATCAAGCTCCAATCTCTGAATTTTACTTAGACTTGTTCAACTATCAAACTCAATCCGAAAAATGCAAATGCTATGCAATGCGATGCAGAAAATATTTTTGTGATGCAATTTTCAAGGATTTTGAACTTTTTATGGATTTTTGAAAAGATGATGCATGCATATGCAGATGCATTTTTTTTGTATTTTTCAAAAAGATTTTTCAAATGTTTTTGGATTTTAGTTTTTGCAAATGTCTTTGGGCTTTTTGAAAACAAAAAGGTTTTGGCTGAAAAATAGGTTAAAATATGTACACGGGAGTGCTTCTTATATTTACAAGAAGTGGATTTTAAGGATTTACAGGGTAAGTAGTCAATTTTATACATATATACATATATAGTGGATTTTGGTGTGATGTGTATATTCCTCAAACTTATTTGAAAACAATTTTCACACAATTTTTGAAAACTATAGTCCAAAATAATTTTTACAAACATTTTACACACATTTGAAAATCATTTTGCAAAGGCTTTCAAAACAGTATATATAGGTTTTTCAAATCATTTTTGCAACCATTTTTCAAACCATTTGCAAATCATTTTTCAAACAATTTTTTATTTCACACAAAGAAAAGAAGTTTTACAAACCGCACAGGTTGAAAACACGAAACAAAATATTTTCAAAATAGTTTTCAATAGATGTTCACAAAGATTTTCAAACTATTTTTCAAACATTTTGCAAAAAACATTTTCACCTGATTTATTAATCAGTAAATACAAAAAGAATTTGAGGAATAATCACATCTTTTTATTAAGGATTTTTAGTGAATTTTAAAGAATAATTAGCCATATTTATTAAGAAAATACGAAAGTACGAGTTATGGCTAAAGTATATACGCAGTATATACGACCCCCCTATACTTAGCTGGAGCTATGTCCTCATAGATCGGAGAGAAAAGAGAAGACATAACTCGTACTAAGTATAGGAAAATCTAAAAAATAAAGGAATGAAGTAATGAATCAATGAATGAGAAGTTGACCGTCCCCCCTATACTTAGGATCAAATAATCCTAAGTATAGCAGACTGTACACAAAGCAGGGAGGGTCAAGGGTGGGAATGAACAGATCGTACTCAGGTTGTCTCCCCCTATACTTAGGGTAAGATATCCCTAAGTATAGACAAGAAGAGGAGACAATGGAGAGGATCAAAGAATGGAAATACTCGGGGTGCCAACCCCCCTATACTTAGGACAAAGTACGTCCTAAGTATGGAAAACTGTCTACAAGGGCGGCACCTTTTTGATAGATGAAGAAGATATAAGAGGAAAAGAAGAAAAGAAGAAAAGAAAGGGAAAGAGATCTGAAGATGGATGAAGAGATCGTGAGGATGTACACACCACTCCCCCTATACTTAGGGTAAAAGAAGCCCTAAGTATAGACAACAACAGGAGTGATCCGACGGAACGACAAAAGAGCACTCGGCTCGTCCACCCCCCTACACTTAGGACAAAGTACGTCCTAAGTAAGGCAGACTCGAGGAATGGGTAGACGAGCAATACGGGAGAGACATATATGAACAAAGGAGAATGTACAACAGAGGTGTATGTACAAATGATCAAGAAGGTTGAAAGCGAACCTTCTTCCGGGACCGCTGAGGAATGGATCTAGTGTGGTGCAGGTCGACATCGGGGTCCACAGTGGACGGAATCCGATCAGGGTCGATAAGGTGTAAGTCCTCGGGGGCCCTAGGGTGTGAAGGCACAGACTGGGTAGTGGAAGAAGTGCGGCTAGGTCCGGCCTTGGGAGTCTCGCTGATATCAAAGTGGAATGGGACGAACTCATCATCATCGGAAGTAGTGTACTCAGAGTCGTCCTGCGAGGAGTCATCCAGGTCAAAACCAAAAGGCACGAACTCATCGGTGGAAGTAGTCGAACTCTGTTCGTCCTCTATAATCTCAACCAGATCATCTTTCTCATCAAAAGGCCCGAATCTCTGAAGAAATGCAACAAAATCAAATTCGGCCTTAGTCTCATCAGTATCAACATGGACAGGAACGGACTCATCAGTGGAAGTAGTCAAAGCATGTCCGTCCTGTATAGTCTCTATATCTGCCCTCCGCTCAATGGTGTCAATCGTGTAGATCCCGCGGATATCATCAACACAACGCCAAGTCCCAGAAGAAGGAACGTCGAGGTCCATGCTTTCCGAGGTTTCCTCAACCGGGAGGGATTCTCGGGTCTCAGTGGAATCCAATAGACAACAAAATTCTCTGATAGTATCATCAAGGTCATGGTCCTCGAGGTCAGCCAAGATAGGTGTGGTCACATCAGGTGCAGGTCTCTGGTCGGCAGTGGGTACGGTGATCACTGCTACGCCCTCGTCAGCAGGGCGGAAGCGAATCTCTCCTGATCCATAGTCGATAACGACCCTCGCAGAGGCAAGGAATGGTCGTCCCAGGATGATTGGAGAATGCTCCCCTGTGGAGTTCTCCATGGGCAACACGACAAAATCAACATTGTGGCTCGTGCCCTGAATCGATATGACGGCGTTTTCAAGGATACCCTTCGGCCTCTTTATTGATCCATCAGCAAACTGTACGATCATCCTGGTCTTCTTGAGAGGCCCTAAGTGAAGAGACTGTACCAGCGAGAAGGGTATGATGCTAATAGAAGCACCGCCGTCTAGGAGAGTGCGATCACATGTGTGGTCAGAGATGGTGCAACTAATGAAAGGTGTGGCAGTGTTCCTCTTCTTAGGAATGGGACGGTGTGTGATGGCATGGGCAGTGGCCATGGTCAAGATATGACGCTCAGATCTGCTCCTCCGCTTTCTCTTCTTGGGAAGAGGAGCAGACATATGGGTCATGGCCTGCTGAAGTGGGGTACGGATAATCTCATGAATGGTGGCCACCACTTCGGGTTCAGTCAGCATTTTTTTGAATTTTTGGACCTCCTCCATACAAGGGAGGAAGTCGGAATCAGCATATACACGAGGAATGCCAAGAGCAGTCTGTACAGCGGCATCCTCGGGGTCAAAGGTGGGACTAGGTGTGAATGAATGTGTGGACAAGGGATCTGGCAAGTGGGCGCTCTCCTCAAAGTCTGACTCGATCAAAAGTCTCCCAATCTCTTTTTGTGTTTTTAAAATTTTCTCATTTTTTTGTATTTTGGGCGATTGCAAGCTCTCATGATAATCCTCAAATGATTCCATATCCTCAAAGACTGGAGCGGCATTCTGGTTCTTATTTAAACTAGTAAGATCAGTGATCCTCGAATTCATATGCTCCATCATCTGGTTCAAGGTCTCAAGTGTGGATATCATGAAAGGTGACTCCAAAATCTCAGGATCGGGTGAGTCGAATGTGGGCGGTGGGTGCGGACAAAAATCACATTCCGGATCAGGATACTCAAGGAAGAGCGGGTTGTCGAAATGTGTAGGCGAAGGTGGTGGAAATGATTGGTGAAGGTCAAAGTCCGGATCCTGAAATAGTGGGTTGGTCGGATATGTACAAAAATCAGGAGCAAAGTCCTCCTGGAAAAAAGGAGGTGGACCGGCTGGAGTGAACGAGTGATCCGCAAAGTCCGGATAGAATACGCTCCAGTCGGCCATCTCGAAAAAGGAAATGATAGGGAGAGCACGATGGTCGAATCAAAAGAGTGAAGAAGAAGGCGCAAATGCGCAGGTATGATCTAGGACACACAAAACAATCACAAACAAAAATGCAAATAATACAAACCCTCAATTCACCTACTCACTCGGTGAAGACCACAAATGCGGTCTTTTTATCTTGTCGGTTTTAGAGTTAGGTGAGAAGTCAAAGAATTTCACACACACTTAGGGGCTTGATGGGATTTGGGCACTAATCCTGAAGGTGTGCGTGAGCAAATAAAACGAAGACAATGAGGGGATTACTCGCCCCAATACAAGATTTTTCTTTTTGATCGGTTTTAGGGTCAAGTAATATTTAGCAGTCCCAATTTTATTGATTATCACTTTTTTTTTTATTTTTAATGAGAATGCACGATCCTATCGGGGAGTCAATTCCTTTAAGCTCCTAGATGATCAAAATCAGAGGTAGAGAGGCGGAAAAGCAATGCAAGCGGCAAATAATGATGGATGCTAAAGCGTAAATGCTCACCTTGCCTCCAGCACTCTACATGCAAGGATGCTCAGCAGAATTGAAACCTATCTATATGCAAATGCAAGCCGATGAAATCGCCCTAAGTTTCAGAAATTGCTATTAGCGGGAAGCACCACAAGTCGACCACCAATCCTCAACCCTGGAGTCCGGTCTTGGCTTACCCCTCCTCTTCTCGACACACTCGAGTTCAGGAGTAGCGCTTGATGGGGCTCGCTCACGGCACACGGGTAAGAAGATGACGACGCGACTGTTTAAATTTGACTAAGTCCAAACGATACTATAGGAGCATGCAAGGTATTAGGTGTTTGGCCTTAGTCTATCGCAAGCAATCCTAGAACTAGGGGCTCAATCACACAAAAGAAAGAAAATCGAAAAACAAAACAAAATAAAAAGAATGCGAGAAAAAACCGACAAAAACCGCGAGAGCCTCCAAGTGAACAATCACTTGGAAATTAGGCTCTAAAGTCCAAGTCCGGGGGTACCTGTATTATTACAATTAAAGTGGTCTCTCTCTCACAAAAATTACAAAAATAAATACAAGAAAATAAAATGCAACTAAAATAGAGCGCGGTCTTCAAAATTTTCTCTTCGTCTCCTCTGTGCTCGGCTGGCAGATGCCGGCTTCACGTGGGTGCGTAGGCGCCTAGGGTGGAGCGCCTCCCTCGATCCGCGGTTCCTCGCAAAAAGTCAACAAAGAGGGGGGGTTAGACAGCTCAACAGATATATCAAAGATAAAGGACAATAAAATAGCAAAAATGAAAGCCGCGAAAATAGACAATCAATCACAAACACAAACAAGACCCGAACTACGCGCTGTTGCTCCCCGGCAACGGCGCCATTTGTTGAACCAAGAAAATCAAGCGGTCGTATTGATCCACAAGGCGGATCAACAGTCGATGCGGTGACCGCTCGAAAATCCCGATTCAAACAACAATTAACCCACGACAAATATATCAAGCAATGAAAGTAAATGTGCGGAGTTAAAATTTATTATAACTCTACAACAAGATGTGTATAGTGCAAGTATGTGTAGAGGTCGAACACAGGGAGCAGACAGGTAGAACGGGGCACAAGTGCTCAAAAATGTGTGTGCAAGTGATCAAAGTGTCTATCTATGCTATTTTTTGTGGGTTTTAATTTTATACTTTTTTATTTAATTTTTAATTTTATAATTTTGTATTTTGATTTTTAATTTACTGATTTTATATTTTCTTTTTATATTTTATATTTTTTTATATTTTCTTTTTCAATATTGGAATATAAAAGCAAGGTAATAAAAGGCAAGCTAGAGTATTTATAAAAATGGATAAAAATGCTCAAAAATGAGGAAATAAAGTCTTTTTGGTCTTTTTATACTTTTTTACTATTTTTGTGATTTTTGGGTAATTTTTAGAATGTTTTTGGTATTTTTAATTATCAAAATAAAGAAAACAGTGATAAAAAGCAAGGCTGAAACTTAAAATGGAGAAATAAAATAGAAATCAGTGGCAAAAATTCTCCAACTTAATTTTCAATGAAAGATAATGAAACAAAGAAAATTTAGGAAAAGAAAATACTATTTTTGGATTTTTTATGGATTTTATAAATTTTTATGAAGGTTTTTAGAGTTTTGCAATTTTTTGGAGTTTGGTTTTATATTTTTTAATGATTTTTGGCTGGGAGTTAAAACTAACTAAAAGACACAAAATATATTTTTTTGTGATTTTTCTGAGGTGTTTTTATATTTTTTAGTGATTTTCTAATGCAAACAGTGCTGAAAATGGCTATTTTTGAATTTTTATAAATAATAAAATGCAAAATTTAAGAAAAATAAAAATATGGCATGGAAGTACTATGCAACAGGCGTCTAAGTTAATTTTTATGGATTTTTTAGGGTTTTCTAGATGCGTGCATAAAATAGAGATATCATAAAGACACTACACTACTGGCAAGGGTGTAATAGTAAATAGCCAAAAGTCTGAGGACTTGCATGCAAAATAACCAGAAACTTATAACTGCATTTAAAACGTTTTGGACTAAACGTGAATAAGCTAAAGGCCTCGGGGGCCACCTGCAAAATCGCCACGGCCACGTGCTATGCACGCGCCTGGCGGGGGCCTCTATGCAATATAACAAACGTTAAGGGGGTACAACGCAAATATTACAGAAAATGCTTAAAGGCCGTTGAAAGTTTTAGAATGATATACTAAATACCAAAAACGGGCTGGTGCGACGTGCAAAATGCCCAATAAAAGGGGCGATCGGGCGGCTGATGAAGCTTACTTAAAGACACGTGTCGCTATCGCGACGGCCCGTACCCCTTCGCGCTGTGCGGCCCAGATTAGAAGATCTTCGAGTGATGGACGGCTCTGGATGCGCACAATCGGACGGCTGCTGCTCCTTCTGGTGATTGGGGCGGATCCAATGGCCACGGATGGCTCTGGACGAACACGCGAAGAACAGGAGGCTCGCCGGCGGAGATGAACTTCCCCGGCACGTCTCTCTCTTCTCCGACGTCAATGATGGCTGCAAAAACGCCCCCGAGATCCCTGCGATGTTCCTCCAGCTCCTGGGGGTATCAAAATGCTCCGGAGGAGCCCAGTGTGGCCGCGCGAGCTCGACGGAGCTGGGCGGCGTCGCTAGCCTCGGCCGACCGGCAAAACTTCCCCAGGTGCGGCGTTGAACTCAAACACCTGCAGAGACAAGGTGATAGGGTTGGGGGCAAAATACCCCAACCCCGTGGCGGGATGATGAAAGATGGCGGGTGGCGGCGTAGAACTCGCCGGAGCGAGCTCCGGCGAGGGCTGATGTAGATGATTTGTGGGATAAGAAGTCGGTAGGATGGCTGGGATCGATTTGTAAGTCTACTGAGAATCTTAAAATGCAAAAAGAACAAGTAAAAGCCGTACCTCGAGGGTTAGAAACCCAAGGTTGACCTCGACGGCGGCGACCCACCGGAGGTGGTGGAACGACTCCTTCAACTCGTCGAAGACCTCCCCGGATAGCTGGAGGGAGTTCTGTCACCACTCCCAGTCCGGAGCTAGGGCTTGGGAGGCTTCCAGCGGGTCAAAGAAGGTTCAAAAGCAAATGGGAAGAGAGGGGGTTGTTTTTGACACAAGGTCGAGGGGTGACTTTCGAGGCTTGATCACGGGCGGATGGAGAAGATCCACGAGGATCTAAATGGTCGGCGCGAATCCTGGATGTACAGGGTACATCTTTCATGAAGGAAGCATCTTCAATGGGGGCTCGAGCCGACCTAGGAAAATCCATGAAGTCAGACAAAAACCTAGGGGTGACAGAGCTACAGAAGCCAGGACAGACTGTTGACCTTGGTCAACAGTCCCTGGTTGGTCCACGTGGACCAACCAGGAAAATCCTGGCAAAAATGCCTTCAAAAATTATTTTAAAATAGTAGACGATTTTATTAATTTTTAGTTATAAAATAAAAAATGTTTAATTTTTTATTAAGTATTTTATAGTGATTTTTATTTATTTTTAGGAAGTGTATTTTTACAAGTTTGCATTTATACCCCTATAGGTATCTATATCTATATATTTAAGTATTTTATTTTTATTTCAGTATTTTTAATTTATTTTATTTTGGTTTTTATTTTCTAAAATTATAAAATACTTTTATCTATACAAATATATTTTTATTTTAATTTTCTGATATATTTTATACACTTAATAAAATGAAAGTGTTATTTGTATAGGTATAGCTATAGGTAATATACCTATGTATTGAATATATACAAGTATTTTTATTTGTATTTTAATGATGTTTTTATTCTTATTTTAATGTACATAATTATTATAAGTATTATTTACAACATTATAAAAATATAAAATTATAAAAATAATAAATAAATAATAAATTGAATATTTTAATATGTACAAGTATACAATAGGGGTCCAAAAGTCAACTTTCAAACCGTAGCTCCGCCAAATGCGAAACCACCACCATTAATTAGATTATTTTATTCTATATACAATTAAAGGTGAGTACGCTGCATTTGGAGTTTTTATTTGTGAGATACGGGTCTGGGAAGTTGGCATTCTGGATTTTTATTCAGACCATAACTTTTTATCTGTACATTATTTTTTTGTGAAATCAATTTTGTATTTTTCTTTATAAAATTATCTACAACTTTCATGTACAAAGTTTCTTTATTTGATGAACAAAAAGTGGAACCAAAAATAGGTCCCAAAATGAATAAAGAATGAATAAAATGTATAGGTATTTTATCTGTGTTTCTGACCTTATCTCCCCCTACTTTATTCCTTGTCGACCTATTCATCAAGATGCCTAGGTCTCGGGGTTTCGGGTCATAAAATATTTACAATATTTTATTCTTTTTCTTTTCTTTTCTTTATTCTATAATTTTGGCTTTAAAAACCGCATTTTATACAATATTTACACACATATACATGAATGCTAAAATGCCTATATTACGCCTATTTACACGCATTTACTAAGGTTTTTAAGGCCAAAATGATAGAATAAAGATGATGAAACGTGGATTCATCAGATATAGGGTTAAACTGGAGGTGGGTTAGAAGTGGGTTTGCTGTGATATGATTGTATTATAGTTTGAAAAAGTGTGTAATTATTGTGATGTGATTGTATTGAAGTTTCGAAAAGTGAATAAAGTGGAATAGTTTATAAATTTTATATGATATGATATGATGGTATAATATATTATTTTTTGATGGAATGGATGATGGAGAATTGATTTATTTATTTTTTAAAAAAATAAAAAGTGAGATCCACGTAGAAAAGAGAAAGGATGGGTTAAGGGAGGTAAACTCCCCCCACCATCCGAACGTGAACTTGAAGTTATGTGAACTTGAAGTTCTACCTATAACTGCTTCAAGAATAGCTTAGTAATTTGTGCTTTTTAACTTTGGCGATGGTTGAATTTTCCTGCATTTTTCTCACCTCAAAGTCTCCTGAGTATAAGAGCAGCTTTACTTTTGTATATGTTAGGTAAGTTCCCATATGGGAGCACATTCAAATTTGGATCAATTATGATTCTAATAGAGATTTGAATTGATAACTTGATGTCTAATCTCCCATCACTAAATTGGATGTTAGTTCATGGATCTTATGATCTCTTTGATTGACGTTGAACCTTTCCTTATTGATGAGATCATGCGGATTCTGTTTGGATTGGATGAAATTATCTTGATTGATTGTCCGATTTGATGGTTTTTTTACAGATGCACAAGTTCTCATAGCACAAGAAAAAAAATAGAGAGATGAAGAGGGAGAAGAAAGAAGGTCCTCATAAACTGCATCAAAGTATGGAGAGTGCGGTCTTTGAAATGATTCTTCTCCAGCATTATCCCCTACAATTTGGCAGCAGAGTTATCGACTTGTTGATATTTCTCCTCTCTAGTATTCCTGATTGTTTGCTGGTTTGTAGCATCATATTGTGGTACTTCCAGGGTTCAGATACTCAACAATACACGTCCACGACATACGATTCTATATTCGAAATATCAAGATGTTTAATACATGCAAGAGACCTTTTAATTTCCATTCAAATCAATATCCACAGATAAACGTACAAATTTATCAAAATGAAAAGCAACTTGTACATTCACATCATGTCTCTCAAAACACGCACAAGTACTAGAATAAAAGAAAAGCAAACTATTGTACCGCTGGTTTTATCTGCCAAAAGATCAACCTAGAAAACCGCCTATTATCGCGACTTCTTCTCCTATGAACCTGTCGAGTTCACGCAAATAGGATTATGAGCAAAGCATCCAATACAAATATAAAATAATAGCTATAAATGATAAATAGTGTGCATAATAAATTGATTATAAGGAAAGCAACTGCCCATAAAAAATAAAATGACTACCCACAAGTACTCAATGGGAAGTGAATAACCTACAACGTAGCTCTGTCATATAGTTTACTACATTTATAATTATTTAGGAACTATTATTTTTATTTATATACCTCCTAGCTAAGTTCCATACATTATAAATGAGATATTTGGTTTGAACCATGATCAATTTAGATCCATTCCTCGTCGGTAGGAGTCAACAATGATAGGGAGCAAGGAAATATTAGTAAACGGAAATAGTATGTAGTCTTGACCACGAGGATCTCATATTATGACGCTAAGATACATTGTATCTTGGGGTTGGGGGGCCTCCGTAGGTATGCATGAGGTAGATGCACCCTAATTAAGTTCCCAATACTTTCCTTTACTGACCTCCTTACTTTCATTCAAGATTATCATTCTCTTTTCATTGATAATTCTCTTATATTCAGAATTAATCACATTTCAACTTATACCAATTCAATATCCAACTTGATGAGATAAGCTGCATGACTTGAAGTATAAATCAATTATTATCCACTACTCGTCGGTAAGAGTCAACAACGATAGTGCATAAAGTATGGATCAAGATTTGATTATAGGATCTGATTTAGCACTCATTACTATAGTCAGAAAGTCCGACGACTACCTTTCGTTTCTCTTTGATTGCAGGGTAAACCAGTAAAATACTTCCTTCATTAACCACATATCACAATTCCCTTCATAGAATAAATACGAGAAACCAACTCAATTGATCGACTCTTCTTGACTTTCTGTATATATTTTATGACCGAAAGCAAAGACAAGACCACCAGTCACGCATCCTCGAACGTCGTCGCCTAACCACCAGAAAAGTATCGAAGCATAATCGGATTATGTGTCTCCTAGCCAATGCAATCGTTGGGGTCGCGACCGTCTAATCGTCTACAGGGGGATCCAAGGGTGCATATCCATCCCTTACGGTCACTATATCCGACTACCTAAAGACAACACGAGAACTCCATCCATGTGAGAAACCTCCACATGAAGGACTTCCATGGAGAACACAAAGCATGTGGGGATCGCATCCGCGACAAGACAGATATCTCGATCTTTATAATCAGTATCATATCACTTTCATCATCAACTCAAAGATCTCATAGCAATGTTGCTCACAATGATCATTGACCCAATAAAGCAATTAAATTTCTAGAACCATAGTCGATGTTGAACGTTAAGCATTATTTATGTTAAGCATTATTTATTCAGAGTAGATAATTTAGACCATATGAATACCCCCTTACTTGCTACTTTGAACTTTGATGTAAGACATTTGGCGCAACAATCACGTGAACAACTCACACTTCATGAAATAAATGGGAATTGGGGGCCCAAGAAATAATCCACCCATATCTAAAAGAATCACATCTTCCTTTATAAGTTATCCAAAAAAGTCCCCCCCCCCCCACACACACACACCATATAGACACTACCCCACGATATTTTGCACATCTCGATTTTTCTTGAGGGGTTGAATTAAAAATTTTCCTTGATTAGATCGATTAGTCGGCCCAAAAAATAATCCTAATTTTGATAGGGTAGTTCAGTGTTGTAAAAGTTGGTCGATTAGATCGATTAATCGATCCGACTAGTCAAGTTGACGGTAGACGACACGACTAGATCTAGTCAGTCGTTAGTCGGTCAACTCGACTATTCACCCGACTTTTGCAAAGAGATTTTATTTTTATATTTTTTAATTTTTCGATTTTTTAAAAGCAAACTTATTCTAATAATATTTAATGTTATGTTTAAAGACAATTACTTTTTTTATTTCATTACGATATAATAGAAAATGTATAAATCATTGTAAATATATACGAATATGTGTAAAAAAAATTGATTTATATATTTAAAATAATTTTAAAAAATTTCAAAACCGACTAATAGCAGACTAAATCCGATTAGTCGCCCGACTACCAATTAATCCTTAGTCATGACCCTGCCGATTGAGTACCGACTACCGCTTTCTGCGATTTTGGTATAGTTGATGGAAGTTTGATACGGTAGCTCTTTTTAATGTAGGGTAAAACAGGTTGTCTTACTTTGGAGGCATTTAACTGGACATGAAATGTGACAATTAAGTTATGGTTTGGATCCCAACACACCTCTCATCAGTGGCAATAATGGAGAAAATAATTTACAACGCTAATTGTAGAATGAATGAATAGATAACAGCTCAGCTTTGCATAGAATGTCCTACTTATTAGTACAAGGGAATCCAAGATCAAACAACATGATTTTTCAACAGAGATTCTGGCATGGTTTGCTAAATGGGAAATTTTGGGGGCAAATCGAGAAATATTAAAAAAAATCCAGAACTTCTGCCTTTCTTTCATCTGAAATAATAACATATTCACGTATCATATCATCTAATATCCAGCATTTCATCAACAAGAGCGTCATTAACCAAGTACAGAATCTGAATATTAACAAAAAAAATAGGGGAAAATCTTGAAAAACTCACGAAGCCACAGAATCATGAGCTCGTAGTGATCAGCTTTGATACGTACGTAATATGAACTTTGACAAGTTCGAACACTTGGTCTGCAATTGGGAAGGAGATTGCGCCATGGATTTGTTGCTTCAAATTAGGTCTAACCTTTGGTCATATCAGTGTAGATCCAAACAAGCAGGATATCGTTTGATCAATTCTTCCCTATTCACATACGCCTCCGCATCGCATGTGTATAACCCAGCAAATCCGAGACGATCCGATGATGAACTCGAAAACTAACTCATAGAAGAATAAAATGCAGGAAACGGAGGCAAGGAAGGGAGATTCCTACCTCGCCAGCGTGACGAATCTGTCCCTCCGCGACGAGCACTTCGCATGGATGTCAGGGGCTTCACGATCGGTCGCTCCGGCAGTGGTCTGGCGGCGCTCCGATGAGCTCTAGAGCAGGGCTCTGACGATCCAAACTTGGAAAATGAGGTCCCGTGCAGCCTATTCATGCTCAAGCCCCTCTTATACTCGGATTTGGTTAACCGGATCTGGATTTGGGTTCCGTTCAAGTTCAGGGTCCGTTTATCGACATGCGATTGTAAAACGATTGTATCTCTCTCGTTCGATGTCAAATTTCGACGCTCTTGGTGCCATTGAAAAGGTCTCGAAGAGTACTACACGGTAGACTGATCATTTGCTAAATTTGACATTGGATAACTTAAATTTAAAAGGAAACAAACAAAAGTGTACAAGAGTCGGATCGAAATTCGTACCTTGAGCGGTATCGAGATCTGATTTGTATGCGCATCCAATATCTATACTGTATTTTGTATTTTAGACCTACCTAAGTCTCGAGGTCTCACACATATTGCTGAATCTACGATACATTAATTGAATATCCAAATTTTAACTTGAAATTCTAAACAAATAGCCAATAAATACCCACAAAAATAAGAAATAAGAAAATCATAATAGGAAATAAAATTTGACTAATTGAATATTAAAATCTTGCGAATATTTCCAATAAATAATCAGAATTAAAGTCGTAAAAATTAGAAATTAAATCCGTGTATAAATTCATTTCTATATAATACAAATTTTCAACATTTCTAATAAATTCAGGTTAACTCTTAATAACATGATATCAATTACATTGTCTACATAAAACCTACCTTAATTAATAAAACGTATTAAAAAATATCAACGGTACAAAATATCCAATAAACTCAAATCTATTTCAACAAACAAAAAGTTGTAAAGTTAATGTCTCTTGTATACAATTCACATGGACACATACTCACCTTTGCATTATTATACATCAAATTATCTAACTAGAAGATCAAATTCAAAGGAATCGGATTTATACGTGAAACTTGAGTTTGAGACCAAATTATGTACTGTACATGAAAGGAGTTCATAACTCTATATTACAGAATCACGAAAAAAGCAAGCAGTTTGCAAATAAGTAAAGTTCATCGTATGAACTCCGATATATGCATAATAAAAAAAATATTTGCGAAACCATACGGTATAGAAAAAATTCCAAACTGGTTTGCAAAGCCATATGAGTATTAGGATTACCTTTTGACTAAAGGAAGAGACCTCCCGAATTGAGTCTGATTCGACAACTCTTCTCTCGTGGGAGTGAAGATGACTCGTGTCACTTCTCATAAACTTCGACATCAACTTCTTCTTGAACTTGTCTACATCTATTTGAGATCAAAATGGTCCCCATCTCCTTATTTCGTCAAACAAAATTGAGTTATTCTTCATGTACAAGAAGCACAGAGAAGAAAGTTTTCTTCTCTCTCGAAGGGATGAACCAATGTAGAGAAGGTTAAGGCAATCCAGTGGACGTGTAGGGTTGTGTATGGTAGAAAGAGGGGATATCAAAAAACGTTCTCAACTATCTCTTCTCTTCCCCTCTAAGATCTCTTAAAACTATATAGAATTGATGGAATGAATTGTGCTCCTGAGAGAGAGAGGCCAAGCCCTCTCTTAAATACAAAAGGGAAGCGACCGTAGGAGTCCTACTCCTAAAGGAGACATCCACCCATGCGAGTCATTAGATGATGATATAAAGGTAGCGAATAAATCCCAAGCAATAGGAGTCCTTTTTGTCCTATTAATATATCATCCAAAATAAAACAAGCGATAATCAAAAATTAGGAAGCTTCTAATCATATTAGGACTCCAAAGTGGACGTCCATGTGGAGCCACATGGGACATCCCTCTTGTCCTAATTTTGATTTCAACCTCTTTTTTATAGTTCCATTATCATGATTTAATTATGTAATCATAATAGGATATTTTATGAGAGTTACCTCATAAATTATGAATTGTATTCATAAACCCAGTATAACATGTAAATCCAATTTACATTTAATTTTAAATGTGAATCATATTCACATACATACCTTTGATTAATATATGAATCACATTCATATACATATATTAATTATTATGAATCAATATTCATATTGATTATATATTAATTATTATAAATCATTATTTATATTAATTTAAATATTCATTATTATGAATCAATATTCATATTAATTAAATAATGTGAATCATATTCATAAACTATAGATACCCATATATATCATAATTATAATTATCATAATATATTGATATCAATAAATACAAGTCCTAATTCAATTACGACTTGTAAATTGTTGTCGTAGATAGTTGGAAATAATGTCGAAGAGATCATACTATCCACGTATAATGACTGAGACTTGGATGACTATACAATTTCAAGGTTTAGACAACTTTCGGCAAAAAATAATACATATTATCTTTGAGCTTAAGCTGAAACGACTCGGACTTTATAGGAGCTCAACAAAACACATTACACTTTCGTGAGCTCAACAAATGATCAGAGTGATGAACTCAGCTTTCAACTCCATTTCTAATCATTATCCAAACCGTTTGGAGCTTAGAAATGAGCTCTAAAAGTGAGTTCACATCCATTTCCATTTTTATTACCAACATTTGATCATTGAAATTAGAATGAAAATTGGAATTGAATTTAATGAAATGAGACTTAATTCAATTAATTCTTGTGTCATTAAATCATGAAGTGGAGTCACTAAAATCTATCTGACTTTATCACTCTCTAGGAATGGAAGTGTCATGGTAGATAATCTTTTAAGATAGATTTAATCCAGAGTATTCTTAATACTCCATCATCATTCATACATGAAGACCTTGATATACCTAAAGTTCAAAGCCTTATTTGGTTGTCTCTTTCAATGGCATACCATAAACTTTCTCAATTGATAATTGAGTGACAAATTAGTTATATACTTTTCAAAAGCATATACTAGTATCTCGAATTGATGTCTTATTTCCTAAACAAGAAACTATGCATGGAATTCTATATGACCACAAATATCTCATGAGTAAGTTGTGTCTTCTGTATTATCATGTATGAACCAATATGATCTCTTCAAGAGATCATACACCTCATATGTCCTCAAATGTAGACTAACGCGTCCATATATTGACCTTGGTTGGGTCTTCAACCTAATGGTTTGCCTAATGTGCACATTTAGACATATAGATGTATACATGTCTATAATCGAAGGATGTGTGCATGATAGTGATAGTTACGATTCGTGTCTTAATGTATTTTGGTGTCATCAAGTCAACTCTTTAACTTGAATATTCCGACATTTTGGAATCTCTACTCCTATGTAGAGAGCATACATCAAGAGGTCGATGGAAAATAAGTCTTTAGAGAAAGATTGTCATATCTTTCTCAAACTGAAGATCATTATTGAATATTACATGTTAATATGTCAATTGTGTTATTCCAACTGCGTGGTATTTAATATGCCCATGATAAATAACCCTATTTATTCAAAGGGACCTTTAATAAAGTGTATTCATAAAAGATTGTTTCAGATGGACAGGAAAACACAATAACTTTATTGCATTAATGGGTTGCCAAGGGTTCACAAGTCCAACATTTTCCTACTTGTCCTCAAAGTCATTCATATACAACACTTAAATACCTATTTATTACATGTTGGTCAATGACCTTTTGTGACAAAGACTTGGTAGGATCAACAATGTTGTCGACAAAGGCAACCTTGGTGATGGTGATATCACCATGCTTCTATATCTCCCGAATTATGTGGTATTTACTCTCCATGTGTTTGCCTCTTCGATGCATCGGATCTCCTTCTCTTGTGGTATGGCACATGTCTTATCGTAGAGTAATGGATTTGGAGATTCCCATGAGGAAACTACGTCAAGATTCAAGATGAACTTACACAATCATGCGGCCTCCTTAGCAACATCAGATGCAGTTATATATTCTGCTTCAGTTGTTGAGTCGGTCGTGGTGTCATGTTTCTTGCTTCTTCAGCTCAGAACACCATCGTTCTAGAAGAATATGAACCCTGAAGTCGACTTCATATTGTCCACGTCTGATTAGAAGTCCGAATCTATGTAGCCTAAAACTTGGAGATAATCTATTTAGGTCTTTAGATCTAAATAGAAAAGGTAGATATCATTTTTTTATACTCTAGTTTTGACAACGGATTTTGTACCATGGTTAAAACATCACAAGTTAGGTTATAGATTTTTTTGAAATATTTTGTATAAGTTTGTATTTAAGTTTATTAAGATTATCTTTATTCGTTGGTTAAAATACCATCTTAGATACTTATGCTATGTATTTTAAGTTAATCCAATCTGCATTTAACTTATTTAAAAACGATGAGTTTCTTTTGATGACGGTACACATAATAATGATTGTCAGTTACCTTTATCATAAAAAATTACACTAATCGTTGGTAAAAAACAATGCTAAAAATATCAGCGATGGGCACAAATTTTGACGAGAAGTTGAGAAGAGAATCGTTTATGGAATATTACAATAAATATTTCATGTCATTCGTCGTTAGTTTAAGTAAAAAAAAATAATTATTTTGAAATCATTTGTTGATATATATTTAACGGGTTAAATGAGGTTGTCTCCTTGGAGAGCTAACTTGGCTTCCCATCTTACTTTTTTACACTTTTTATATATTTTTTTAAATTTCTTCCATGGAATTTCATCACTATATCTCTATATTATGTCATTCAAATTTCGTACGAAACATAGACTCCTACGACATCCATGCATGCATTCATTTTTTAATGGTAACCAAATTATTAAAATCGATCCCGTCTGGACGGAGGTCGTAAGAATCTCTGTTTCATACGAAATTTGAATGACATAATATATGGATATATTGATGAAAATCCACGAAAGAAATTTTAAAAAAAATGAAAAAAATGAGGAAAATAGAATGGAAGTAACCAAGTTAAACAACGGACAACACAGCTAAGAAACCAGAGAACTACGTGTTTATTAGCCAAACAAAGAACAAAACAATGTTTAATTAAGGAAGTCAGAGCTCTTAAGTACATTCATCTCTTCGAGATGTTTTGATTTTGTACAGAGAGTTCTACAGAGGGGCACAGTACGTGGCCGGCCGACTACGGTCATCGACACGGGGCGCCGGAGGTCGTCTTGCACGAGGGCCCCGACACGCTCCCACCCTTGAGCATCGGGAGGAGCAGCCCCTCGAGATCGGGCCAGCTCCAGCCACCCTCCTCCTCTCTCAGAAGCCTACCCTCTACGATGCTAAGATGGGCGAGCACCAGAACCGCCACGACCGCAAAGATCACCAGCCTCCGACAACCGCGATAATCCATATCCGTTTTCCGGGGAATCGATTCCGGTTGAGAGGATGAGCGTGGGACTGTGTTGTATGTATATGTATGTGCGTGTTTATATAGGGATCTGATCGCTTACCATAGCCTGTTGGGATTTGAAAAATCCCATTGATTGTTGGGATTTAAAAATCACATTGATATGGACATTAACAATTACCATTAGTGCACTTTTAATTGCCAATTAATTAGAGAATAAAATCTCTTTATGATGGACGAAAGAGGAAGGTAAATTGGCAACCATTTTGGTTGTCTAGCCAAATATAATAAGGCCAAGGGTCCCCAATCGACATATGTTCTCTTCTCTGTTGTTTTCCATCGACAAGAGAGAGCGAAAGAGGCATACGTTCGTGAGGAAGATCCGGGTCTCCCTTCGAGAGTTGATCTTCGTCAACATCAAACGTCAGAGCAATGGCATCAGGTAATCTGTTATCCTTAAACTCGGATCAACCTTTATTTTATCAAGTGGTATCAGAGCCAGGTTCTCCTAGCATGAATGGTGTAGCTGAGAGACGTAACAGGACTCTTAAGGATATGGTGAGGAGTATGATCAGTCATTCTTCCTTACCAGAGTCCCTCTGGGGAGAAGCATTAAAAACAGCAGCTTACATTTTGAATAGAGTACCAACGAAAGCAGTTGCAAAAACACCATATGAGCTCTGAACTGGTAAAAGACCTAGTCTAAAGCATTTACGTATATGGGGATGTCCAGCTGAGGCAAGGCCTTATAGGCCAAATGAGAAAAAATTGGACTCCAAAACGGTGAGCAGCTACTTTATTGGTTACTCAGAGCGATCAAGGGGTTACAAATTTTATGATCCCACACTTAAGAAAATATTTGAAACGGGAACCGCAACTTTTTTTGAGGATGTTGATTTGGAGGGGAAGATGCATATTAGGGATATTGTCTTTGAGGAGGAATCAATCACGATTCCTGATGTTGTGATTGAAAATTCACAAGAGTGCATTCCAATCATTGGGCAAGAAACAAATCAAGAACCTCAAGATGACAATATTCAACAACCCCTCATAGAGGATTTTGCTACACAAGATCAAAATCAACAACCTCAAAATTTAAGGAGATCCATTAGAGAACGAAGGAGTGCTATTCCGGATGACTATATAGTATTTCTTCAAGAACAAGATGGAATTAGGGAAGATGATCCAATCAACTTCCATCAAGCCATGAAAGGTTCTAACTCTGCAAAATGGATCGAAGCCATGAATGAGGAATACAAATCGATGCAAGACAATCAAGTTTGGGACCTTGTACCATTACCAGAAGGTGCGAAACTCATTGGTTGTAAATGGATATTTAAAACCAAAAGGGATTCAAATGGTAATGTTGAAAGGTTTAAGGCACGTCTTGTAGCTAAAGGATTTACTCAAAGAGATGGAATTGATTACAAGGAAACTTTTTCACCTGTTTCTAGTAAAGATTCTTTTAGAATTATCATGGCATTAGTTGCACACTTTGATCTTGAGCTTCATCAGATGGATGTTAAGACCGCCTTTCTCAATGGAGACGTTGAGGAGGTGATCTATATGGTTCAACCAGAAAACTTTGTTCAGGGAGATGCAAAGAATATGGTTTGTAAATTAAAGAAATCCATTTATGGACTCAAGCAAGCATCCCGTCAATGGTATCACAAATTCCATCAGGTAATTATCTCATTTGGTTTTGAGACTAATCCAGTGGATGATTGTGTATATCACAAGTTTTGTGGGAGTAAACACATTTTCTTGGTTTTGTATGTAGATGACATACTGCTTGCTAGTAATGATCGGAATTTGTTGCATGAAACAAAGAAATTTCTTTCAAATAATTTTGAAATGAAAGATCTTGGAGATGCTTCTTTTGTATTAGGAATCCAGATACACCGAGACCGAACTCAAGGTGTACTTGGATTGTCACAAGAGAACTACATCCATAAGGTGCTTCAAAGATTTGGCATGCAGCTTTGCAAACCAATTGATACCCCAGTTGCTAAAGGAGACAAATTCAGTCTCAATCAATGCCCTAAGAATAACCTTGAAATTCAGGAAATAGGTAAGATCCCTTATGCATCTGCAATTGGGAGTCTTATGTATGCACAAGTGTGCACACGTCCGGATCTGGCATTTATTGTGGGCATGCTAGGCAGATACATGGCGAATCCAGGAATGGATCATTGGAGGGCTGCCAAACGTGTCATGAGATATCTCCAGATAACAAAAGACTACAGACTTACATATCAAAGGTCGGATACACTGGAGATCATCGGATATTCCGACTCAGATTTTGCTGGATGCCAAGATAGCAGAAGATCCACTTCAGGCTATGTATTCCTAATGGCTGGAGGAGCCATATCATGGAGGAGTGTTAAACAAACAATTGTAGCATCCTCCACTATGGCGGCTGAATTCATAGCATGTTATGATGCATCAAATCATGGAATATGGCTAAAGAATTTTGTCAATGGGGTGCGTATTGTATGCAGCATCCAGAAACCATTACAGTTATTTTGTGACAATAATTCGGCAGTGCTTTATTCCAACAGCAACAGAAACTCAACCAAGTCAAAGCATATTGACATAAAGTTTTTGGTTGTGAAAGAGAGAGTACAAAGTGGACAAATTTCCATAGAGCATATTGGGACAAATTCCATGGTGGCGGATCCACTAACCAAAGCAGTGACACCCAATATATTTCATGAACATGTGAATCGTATGGGTGTTGTATCAAATAAAGATATCCACTTCTAGTGGGAGTTTGTATTGTTTTGCTCAACCCTTTACAGTTTGAAACATTTGAAGTTCAATAAATTTCTGCGCAGAATAAAGTATTTGATGTTCATTCCACGTTCTCTCATTAAAGGGTCTCCATTAAGAAAATGGACCATTCATTATGCAACTTTGGATATAGATCCAAATTTATTCATTTATTTGGCATTGATCTATGTCATTTGGTTGTGTTAATATTGGTGACCATTGATGGGTTTAATCGTGCTCAATACGATGAATACCTCCTTGATCTCTGTTATCATAACCAATGGACAAGATTGTTCAGTTATATCTCGATTGATGGCAATAATTCTGAGCTCATACAGTAAGCACATTACATGGTCATTATTAATGTCCAGTGGGAGATTGTTGGGATTTGAAAAATCCCATTGATTGTTGGGATTTAAAAATCACATTGATATTGACATTAACAATTACCATTAGTGCACTTTTAATTGCCAATTAATTAGAGAATAAAATCTCTTTATGATGGACGAAAGAGGAAGGTAAATTGGCAACCATTTTGGTTGTCTAGCCAAATATAATAAGGCCAAGGGTCCCCAATCGACATATGTTCTCTTCTCTGTTGTTTTCCATCGACAAGAGAGAGCGAAAGAGGCATACGTTCGTGAGGAAGATCCGGGTCTCCCTTCGAGAGTTGATCTTCGTCAACATCAAACGTCAGAGCAATGGCATCAGGTAATCTGTTATCCTTAAACTCGGATCAACCTTTATTTTATCATAGCCCCCTTCTGCAACAGAGCTGCTCGATCTTGATCGAACGGTTCGCAGAGATCTGCGCTTTTTGTGAGGTCTTATCGTGTAAATTAATGCGAACCGTTCGATCAAGATCGAAAGACTCCAACTCTTACTGTAGAGTCTCCTGGAACAAAGGATCCTCTCGTGTTCATATATACATATCTATAGATCGATGTGGTGTTTAATTGGTCAGAATTTAAATATTTGAATTTGAAGAAGAAAAAAAAAAGACGCGGCTGACATAAGAAAGAAAAAGTCAAATGTTTGATTCGAAAATGTCGTATTTGGTTCCTCGGTGGGAGACAAAATCAAATTGTGGATCACATTATTCAACAGTAAGCGGTAATATATTAGTTTTTTTAGTTGATCGTCGATTAAATTTGCGACGATTGTTCATAAATTCTAAAAAGAAGTGCAATCGGTAATTTAGACTTTGAAAATAGAGAACAAAATGAAGAATTTTTTGCTGTGGAAAATTTTAGATTTTGAAATTAACACTTTGAAAATAAGAGCAGAAAAGGCGAAGAATGTCGGTACTCTGAATTGGAATTTCGGGTTTGTTTTGGAACAAATCGTGGGGGTACACTCCACTGTAGACAATTTAATTTAGGTTTATTTAATTCTGAACAAACTTAATGGTCAACTAGAATTTGTTTGATATAGGAATGATGATGTTATGCTGGCATCATTATTGGTTCAATTAGTTTAGATCGATAATCCGATTCAATTGGACTAAATCGAGAGTAATCGATTTGACGTCCGATCTGATTTTTAAAACTTTAATTGAAGCTCCTTGATATCGTTTCCACATATCGAAAATTAATACATTACTTTTTTGTTTTGAGCTATCAGATTAGATCAGCAGATGGTGGAGCTCCGGAATCTCATTGAGTGTATCTTTTGCATTTGCGGGACCTGAGGGTGGAAGGGATCATCAGTGTGTTGTAAATAAGATTACCAGTTCATACATTAAACAGTATAAAATCGGATCCAAATGAATTAACAGAGAAACGATGCAGATTAAAATCATATTAATCATATGTTTCCCAATCATTATCCTATTATTCAATGTAAATAGGAACCGATTAAAAGAACAGAAACACAAATACGGGCAGGATCCAGAAAGGGTAAAGCAATAAACGTATTGCGGCAAGCAAAATAAAATAGAGATTAGTTTAGAAGTCACCGAAGCGTCCATGAAAATGGACTGTCCTTAGAGAAGATATCGCCCCCACAATACCGGTGCGTAGGGTACTGGCGATCCGCTCCCAGGATACGACGGTTCACGATCGTCGTCGGCGCACACCAACGGGATCGTCCTCGATTGTACCTCAGTGAACTGCAGCCGAGAGAGGTGAAGAGAAAGACGTTCGTCCGCGAGAGGAAGAACAAGAGAGACGGCGTGAGAGAGAGGTTTTTCTAGCGAGTGTGGAAAAACTGAGTCGGGTGAGGGATATAAATAGAGGGTCTCGCGTCTTAAAGATACGACCTTTGGTTTCCAAAGAATGCGATCTTTGGTTTTCAAAAGATGCGTCCTGCGTCCTGAAGACGCATCCTTTCGGATCCCAAAAATTCGTATTAAATTCCCATTTAAGTCGACTTACCAATCTAATCGTACACGATTAATTTAATCGACTTACCAAATGAAATCTACAGCAAAAGTATCGAGATCCGAGATCCGAATTGACTCTCCCGAGCCCGAGCCCGAGCCCGAGCCGGAGACGGAGACGGAGCGGAGCGCGCGCGCGCGTATGTGGTCCTCCATTCCTCCTCTCTACTATTGCTACAAGAGCTTGGGGTGTGGACTCATATTTAAGTCCACCAAAAAGTTTAGTTCTCCCCGGTGTGGGACTAAACTTCCACCCAAACTCCCATATTTCAAATTTGGGAATTCCCAACTTACCCTCCAAACCATTTGGTTTCCCAATTGAGAACAAATAGAATGCCAATTGTAATTACATAGACTTTCCAATTAAAGTCTAAATACAACTTTAAATACAACAATCCCCCACGAATTCACCAATTTGAAAAAGAGATTCAAAAGGATTCAAGAGACTTCTTTCGGCTGCCCACACTTTGCTTTCAGTAAAGGTACCTTCCGGTTTGAACCTCTACCTGAGTTTACTACTTTCACTTTAACAGGAACGAAGTGAACTACGTCTTCAACTTCAGACCTTGGTGTTAAAGTATACGGTAGAAACAACAAAGCGTTGTTCTTGGTACAATCTTCAGGGTTGGTGCTCTTAAAGGCCATGCACCCTTATCCTGTTTCATGAGTGTGTTCAGGAAAGACCCTCTTCCTTTAACTGCGGCCCACAGTAACACTCACATAGGTGGTGTTATCCAAGGATGCACTGCTAACATCCTGCCCTAAGGCTTGAACCCATTCAGAGCCTATGCTCTTCCTAAACTTGCAGCTTAAATGGCACTCAGGCTTCCAGGGATAAGACACTCATGCTTACGTATTAAACTTAGAGTGCCAACCAGTTCTCCAAACAGCTTGTTATTACCACATTGAACCTACTTTGTGGGATCTCCACTCTGTTAGGTTGGGTTGCTACTGTAGAGGAACTCCCAATGGGTCTCAGTCCCATCCCAAGCCTAGACTTTAGGACTAAAGATCTATCAAGTCCCTTAGTCAATGGATCTGTCGTGTTGTCTTTTGATCCAACAAAATCCACAGCCAACTGATGAATCTACGTTTCATCATCTTTATTCTATCATTTTGGCCTTAAAAACCCTAGTAAATGCGTGTAAATAGGCTTAATTCATGCATTTTAGCATTCATGTATATGTGTGTAAATATTGTATAAAATACGGTTTTTAAAGCCAAAATAATAGAATAAAGAAAAGAAAAGAAAAAGAATAAAATATTGTAAATATTTTATGACCCAAAACCCCGAGACCTAGGCATCTTGATGAATAGGTCGACAAGGAATAAAGTAGGGGGAGATAAGGGCCAAAACACAGATAAAATACCTATACATTTTATTCTTTATTCATTTTGGGACCTATTTCTGGTTCCACTTTTTACACTTCAAATAAAGAAACTTTGTACATGAAAGTTGTAGATAATTTTATAAAGAAAAATACAAAATTGATTTCACAAAAAAATAATGTACAGATAAAAAGTTATGGTCTGAATAAAAATCCAGAATGCCAACTTCCCAGACCCGTATCTCACAAATAAAAACTCCAAATGCAGCGTACTCACCTTTAATTGTATATAGAAGAAAATAAGCTATTTAATGGCGGTGGTTTCGCATTTGGCGGAGCTACGGTTTGAAAGTTGGCTTTTGGACCCACATGGTATGCTGGTACATATTAAAATATTCAATTTATTATTTATTTATTATTTCTATAATTGTATATTTTTATAATGTTGTAAAGAATACTTATAATAATTATGTGCATTAAAATCAGAATAAAAACATAAATAAAATACAAATAAAAATACTTGTATATATTATAAAACATAGGTATAATACATGTAGCTATACCTAAACAAATAACACTTTCATTTTATTAAGTGTATAGAATATATCAGAAAATTAAAATAAAAATATATTTGTGTATATAAAAGTATTTTATAATTTTAGAAAATAAAAACCAAAATAAAATAAGATAAAAATACCTAAATAAAAATACAATACGTAAATATATAGATATAGATACCTATAGGGGTATAAATGCAAACTTGTAAAAATATGTATCATAAAAATAATTAAAAATCATATTAAAATAATTCATAAAATAATAAACATTTTTCATTTTATAATTAAAAATCAATAAAATCATTTCCTATTTTTAAATGAATTAATAAAATCTTTTTTGCAGGTTTTTCCTGGTTGGTCCACGTGGACCAACCAGGAGGCTCTGACAGTTGACCTCGGGTCAACTGTCTGAGCCAGCTCCTGTTCATGTCAGATGTGGTTTTTGTCTGTTTTCGCGGATTTTTCGAGGGCAGTCCTTGCAACGTTTGATGATAGTGTCTTCACGACTTTTGCTCCTCGTCTACCGCTCTTTCACGCCCAGGTGTTAGATAGGCATTTGGATGCCTGTGGCGCCCGTGATCTTCCCTCGAAGTGCGCCCCTCGACCACATTCAAAACCAACCCCCTGACTTTCCCTTTCTCTTTGATCCCTCTTCCACCACCGAAACTCTAACCTAAGTCCTTGAAGAGACTCCTGGTGACAGCAGGAGGTCGTCGGGCTCCTCGTTAGACCAAGGCGGCGTCGAATCGAGGCGAATCCCCTTGCCGGAGTGGTCGCCGGAGCACCTTGTCCGTGCGCGTTGGCGAGGTATTTCTTCCCTTTTCTTTCCCTTTTTTCCCTCCTTCTCCTTGATATTTTCGTGGTAGAACGCCATAGAGGCATTTCCCTTGTCGAAACATCCGTACAGTAAGCATCATTCCCTCCCGATTTAACCGCGGCCGGCATCGAGTTTCGCCGGCCGCCTTCGCGCTGCCACATACCCATTCCTCTTGTGAGAGACCACGAGGTTGGGGCACTTTGCCCCCAACCTCTTCACCGCCCTTTTTTGCAGGACCCACCGCCTTCGCGCCGCCATCATCGGAGCAGCGGGAGACTCGCCGGAGGAGACCCCCGCGCGCCGCACATCCCCAGCTGCAACCGCGCAGGGCCAAGAACGAATGGGAGGGGGGGCAGCGTACAGGTGCCGTAGATCTGGACCCCCCTCCGTTTGATCTCTGCCGTCCGTAACGATAGCCCCTCCAACCGTCAGATTGGAGGCCAGGATCTCATCCTGGCCGTTATAACTCGAAGGGGCATCGGCGCATGTGGGGCTGACACGTGTCCCCTTTTGATCGCTGCCGTCCGTGCCTAACGCCACTCCAGCCGTCAGATCTTCAAGTTAGCATCTAATCCCGGCCCTTGCTCGCGAAGGGGTATCTGTTGATCAGCGCACGCCACGTGGCGTAAGTGGATCCTCCTCCTCCGTTGGATGCGCACCAGTGGGTGGGTATTTTGCCACTTTCCCCCCACGCGTTTTTGTATTAAGCGTTTAGCGTATGAACTGTCAATTGCTGTTCAATATGTTTTGTAATAATTGTTAAAAACACCTCGAACTTCTTGAAATTGCAAGACTATCCTCCCCAGGCGCGCGCGTGCTCACGCACGTGTTACCTGGGCATTTTGCGGGGATAACCTCGCATTTCCAGTCCTTTACATTTAGTCCACAAGTTGTTAGATCAGATATATATATTTTCGGAAATATTGCACGCAGGCCCCTTGATTTTCTGATTATTACGCAAATACCCCTGCCAGGCCTTCCATGTTTGCTTGCTTGTAGGATTTATTTGAAGCATCATTTTAACTCCAAAAATCCTCAAATTTTGAGCTTAAGTTCCTGGATACTTGCTATTCCACGCCATCCAATTAGATTTTGATTTGATTTTATTTTTATATTTATTAAAAATCAAAAACATCTATTTTCAGCACTGTTTGCATTAGAAAATCACTAAAAATATAAAAACACTCCAGAAAAATTCCAAAAAAATATATTTTGTGTCTTTTAGTTTGTTTTAACTCTCAGCCAAAAATCATTAAAAATCTCATAAGAAAAACACTAAAAATTTAAAAACACTCAAAAACTTCAAAAAAATATATAAAATAGTAGAAAAACCCAAAAATAGCAAACTCAGTTCCTGTTTGTTCTTTATTTTGTCCTTTTTATTGGAAAAATAGTGTGAAAAATTTTGGTTGCTGTTTGATAATTTTAACTTGCATTTTTGTCACAGCCAGCCCTATTTCCACTGTTTAGCCCTATTTCAGTAATTAAAAATACCAAAAACACCTAGAAAAATCCCCAAAAATCACAAAAACAGTAGAAAACCCTAAAAGTACCAAAAATATTTTATTTCTGAATTTTTGAGTATTTTTGTGCATTTTTATAAATGTTTTAGTTTGTCTTTTATTACTTTGCCTTTACTTTCCAATATTGAAAAAGGATAAAAAAAATATAATATAAAATATAAAATATAAAAATCAGGAAATTAAAAACCAAAATACAAAAATATAAAATTAAAAAAATTAAATAAAAAAATATAAAAATCAAAAACCCACAAAATTTTTAGATTGGCTAAGTGGCTTGTTAGACCTAGGTTTGGATTTTTATCTGTGCTCTCCACCTTTGCTCCTTGTGTTCGACCCCTACCTGCTTGCCATTGTACATCATTAGTAGGGTATAATAAATTTTAATCCTTGCTATTCTTTCTCTGATTGATTGTGTGGGTTAATTGTTGAAGACCGAGAAAGTCTGAGCAGTCGCACCAGCGACAGTGAGTCTGACTTGTCAGACTGCTATTTAGCGGCTCTCGCATTCCTCGCTTTTCAAATGGCGCCGTTGCCGGGGAGCATCGGCTTGTAGAGTACCTTTGGGTCTTTCTAGTCACTTAGCCATTTTTGCTTACTTATATTTTGTGTATTATTTATTTTGAACTGTCTGACATCTCTTTTGTTTTCTTGCGAGGGACCGCCGACCGAGGAGGATCGCCTAGGGGATCCTGAGCAGCCTTGGGAGGAGGAGTC
Organism: Ottelia alismoides; assembly: GCA_037367405.1. Lineage (NCBI taxonomy): Eukaryota > Viridiplantae > Streptophyta > Magnoliopsida > Alismatales > Hydrocharitaceae > Ottelia > Ottelia alismoides. The sequence continues at coordinate 399,740 of JAZKJV010006419.1, read as the reverse complement.
GGCTATTCTACTCTAGCCGGCAGGAGAGAGTAGGAGAACTAGAGAGAGAGAGAGAGAGTTGCTTTTTATTTTTGTGAGAGAGAGTATTTGATAATTTGTAATAATACAGGACTTGAACTCTTGGACACTTCGGGCCTAATTTCCGGGTGTTTGTTCACCCGGGGGCTCACCGCGGTTTTTTCGTGTTTTGTCGACCGTCATTTTCCGGTTTTGTGTTCTTTTTCATTTCTTTTGTGGAATGAGCTTTTAGAATTAGGTCCTGCTTGATTCGAGTCACCTAGGTCCAAACACCCTAATTATCTTTGCATGCTCCTATAGATTCGTACTTGGACTTAGATTAACTAAACAGTTAGCTAGTAACTTCCGATCCACGCGCCGCGAGCTCACACCCGAACAAGCGCTTTCTCCTACTCCAAATGTGTTGGGCAGAGGAGGGGTGAGCCAAGACCGGACACTCGGATTGGGAATTATTAGCTAGCTTGTGGTTCTTCACGCTAGCAGTTGCCTGTTCTAGGACGATTTCCGCATTGCATAACTAGCATATAGATTAGGTTTATAAATTTCTGCCTTGCATCCCGCATGGAGAGAGCTGGGATTCACTGTAAGTCTTCTCACTTTGCATTCATCATATAGGCACAAAGGTGAGATTTCCATCTTGGTGCCGACTTGCATTGGCTTTTCCCGACTCTTTTCTCCCTCTGATTTTGGATATCTTAGGATAAAGAAAATACAAAATCGTTAGGCGCTTGTTTGAATCTACTCAAAAGAAGCGATAACACAAAAAAATTAAAAAAGGGACTGCTAAGAAAACATTGACCTAAATAAAAATTGGTAATTGGACTCATTGATTGGGGAGAGTAACACCCTCATTTGTTTTCAGGTTGCATGGGAAGGTCTCCTTCCAAGTGAGTTGAGCGTTCGTAAGGATTAGAGCCCAAAACCCAACTTGTGGCTGCCTTGTGTATCGCCTGGATTTCCGAAGTATTGGCGCTACTATCGTACGTAGTCGAGTAGGGCTTGGTCGCCAGTGGTGACTCACTATTGTGTGAGCGCCGACCTTGTCCGAAGTACCGAGCATAGGCCACGCCTTCACGGGGGTGTCTGTCTCACCGGCTGCGTCCGAGTAGGATCTTGCACGCTCACGGGTGATTCCGTTGCGAGCGAGATCCGAAGTATCGGTTTCGCCTATCGGCTTCCTCCCTCTATTTCTTTGGCTGAGTAGGGATCCAGGAAGGGTTACAAGGACCTTAAAAAGCGCAAGTTACAGGTTACACAGGAGGAGGACAAGTACGGGAATACTTTTCCGGCAGTACTCTCGCTCCTATAGGCGTAGCGCTCTAAGGACTCGTTGAAAGATAAATTCCTGAAAACAAGATAAAAATTACAAAGATAAAAGCCGAACCTTCACGGCTTCACGTGTTGAGTTGGTGAACTCCCTTGTCTTGTGTTTGATTGCTAATCATATTTAGGTCAAGATCAAAAATCCCGCGCCGTTGCGCAATTTTGTTTTCCCTCCAGTTGACCCTCGCTCATTGTGAGCCTTCTACTGTTTTACATTCCTTTTGTTCCTTGTTGACCCCCGTATCTTTCATCCACATCGATCTTCCTCTTGATCTTCGGGATGGCGACGAATGGACAGTTTAGTCGAGGCTCTGTCGACACCCACATCGGATCCATTCGTTCACCCTCTCCAATAATTCAGGGCGATTCCTGAGGCACCGGTTCAAACCCTATGAACCGACCTCCAGACTCCCTGCCTTCTTCAATAAACCGGGACCACTCTCGTCCCGAACTTTGTCCGTTTTGGATGGCCATTGATTTTACTCCTTACACATCGCCATCCTTAACAAAGTTTTGTGTCGACCTTGACACAGACCGCATCTCTCTATCTGGTGCTGCAATTCAGACTGATCGGGGCATTCTACCATGTGCAGACTCAGAGTTCGATCCAGTCTACCAAGCAGAAACAGAAATGGCAGGAGGAAGGGGAAAAGGACCACAGCCTCAGCAGGAGCCCGAAGACCATGCCGCAGAAGGACAATACACTACGCAGGGCGAGGTCAACAGTCAACTGCTGGCTTCCATTCAAGCCATTCAGCAGCAGCTGACTAACCAAGCCCTGGCCCAGACCGCCTTCCAGGACATGCTGAATGATCTGAGAAGAAGGGCCGATGCGAGAGACGGCCGACGGGAGGACGATCCCAATTTCGAGGAAGTCAATGATGAGTTCTCAGTGGGACCTGACTTTGAAGCAGCAGAAGAAGATCCACCGCAGCCCAAGCCCACACTCAAGCAGACATATAATCCAGGAGCGGGGCGCATCACTGAGTGGATTCAAATTCCACGAATGCATGCTCACTTCGAGCTTAAGCCACAGTTTCTGTCATTGCTTCCTACCTTTCATGGGAACACCACTGAGGAGCCATATATTTTCCTCAAGAAGTTCAACCGCATCTGCTCCACTGCTCACTACCCCGGAGTTCCCCTGGATGTAATCAAGATGACTGCATTCTCTTTCAGCCTTCAAGACAAGGCCCTTTACTGGGTCGATCATCTCGGGAAGGTCGTCACCACCTGGGAGGAATTGAAATCTGCTTTCCTTCATAAATTTTATCCTCTGGGGAGATTAAACCAGATGCGTGCCCGGATCTCCAGTTTCTGCCAACAGCCGCACGAGACGATCCATGAAGCGTGGGAGAGATTCAAGGATCTCCAGGAGAAGTGTCCCCACCATGAAATACCCAAGACCAGTCTCGTGCAACACTTCTTTGGGGGACTGTCATTCGAGAGCCAAAAGCTAGTCGATGCAGCTTGCGGCGGATCGCATTTCAACAAGGACGAGGATGTCGTATGGAATGTCTTTGAAGAAATGGCTGAGGGAGAAGCAGCCCAATCCTCATCCCGGGTCTACATGAAGACACCAACCGCCATCAGCAAGCCAGTTAACATGGCTTCTCACACTGAGGACAAAGATGAAAGCTCCAACCTGAGTATCATCGGGAGCCACTTGTCCAAAGTAGACATCATTGAGAAGAGGTCGCAGGACCTCGAAAAACTGGCAGTTATAGAGAAGAGGACCCAAGGTCTGGAGAAGCTCGACCAGATTTCCCAGCAGCTGGAGCAGCTCGTCCGTGCACTGAATGCAAACATGTGCAACGCTGTGTCTACCTCTGCCGAGCCGAACGTTGAGAAGAAGGAGCCTACAATGCAGCAAAATCCTCAGCCGACTCCACCGCAGCCCCAGCCAGTCCAGCACGTATACTACGTGCAGGTCCCGGAGCAGCCACCGCAGCCTCAGACACAGATGGTTATATATCAGCCAGAGCACCAGCCCGCTTACTCCGAGCAGTTCTCTCCACCCCCGCCGCTGATCCAGGAGATCAATGGCGTCTGGAACAACGAAGTGCAGCTGACCCGTCCTCAGGGACACTCTCAGGGTCAGAACATGGGCAACAAGCCCTTCCAGCAGCAACACCAGGGTGGAAGACCCTTCCAGCAGCCCTACCAGTACCAGCCTCCCTCACATGGAAACACGTGGAGGCAGAATTACCAACATGGGCCTCAGCAGTCCGGATATCGTGGACAAGGCTATCACCAGCAACCGGCTGCACAGTACAACCAACACCAGTCCCAGTACTCCTCCAATCCCCCTCCTCAACAATTTGCACAAGGATACCAGTCACAATCTCAACCGCCATATCAGCAGTCTAGACCCCAGCAGGGGGAATCTTCTGAGATTGTACCGGTCAATCCGGCCCTGGCCTGTTTGGAGCAGTTGATGAAGAACATGGCTGAGATGAACCAGAAGATCGACGACCTGACGGCAGCCAAAACCGTCATACCAGCCCAGGTCGAAGCTAATCCTAACAATTTCCGACGCAAGGAGCAGGTAGCCGGCAGTGTCCAACTCGAATCAGGTGACTTTAATTGTTTTTTATCTAACGCTGTTACTCTCAGGAGCGGTAGGACACTCCAGCCATCGGCGACGGCGAAAGGAAAGCATATTGCATCTGACGGGGAATCGTCAGGCCAGCCAACACCAGGGCCAGCAAGCATTTTGGGAGCAGCACCAGCATCCAGAAAATCACAAAAAAATGAAGAAAACAGAAAAATACAAAAAGATAGCAGTAACCTCGGTGGAGACCGGCCAGCATTGGAGACGCTTGCACCCGCATCACAGTCAGCTCCTGACAGGAGGAGCACCGCACCTGCAGCGAGTCCAACGCCAGCACCCGAAGCCGAGCCTGTCGTTTTTGGTCCACAAATTGTAGATGAATCCATTCCTTTTTGTCATCTACCTGTAAACAACAACACGGACACTATTTTGAATGAAATTGGAGAAGAGTTTGTAAATATTCCTTTTCCTGAAGCAATGAAAAAACACAAAAAAATGAAAAATTTGAAAAGTGCTTTGTCTGATCCTGCTATCATAGAAATCATTCAGAATTTGGTGTTAAATATGCCATTAATGAAAGCTCTTGAGTACATGCCTGCTGTGAAGAAAGGACTGAAAGAAGCATGTACAACCAAGCGCAGGCCAACCCCCCATAACTCCCGAAGCAAAGGTGGTAAATCTGAAAAGCACATTCTCACTATGGCCACCGTCAATGCCATCAGCAACCTCCCGGACAAAAAGCCAGATATGGGAGCACCTCTTGTCCGTTGTCAGATGTTTGATCAAGAGTTCGAACGAACACTCCTCGACAGCGGGTCATCTGTTAATCTGATGCCAGCCTCACTACTCACGGAGTTCAAGTTGGGACCGCTCAAACCTACAAAGATGATTCTGCAGTTTGCAGACAAGTCAGTCAAGCGGCCTAGGGGCCTGTTGGAGGACGTGATCGTCACGGTTCAGGGAAAATCTTTCCCAGCCGATTTTGTGGTCTTAGATATGGACGTCCCCGCTCCGTTGCTCCTTACCCCGATCATACTCGGAAGGCCATTTCTGCGGACGTCAAACGCAGTCGTGAATTATGGGACAGGAGAAATCATTTTTGGAGCTGGCAATGAAATTATCCGAGTAGAGACCCTGTCTGAGGGAACGCCCGTTGAACCAACATCTGCAACATGTGCAAGGGTAATTGAGAATGATGAAGACTGCGACTTTCTATCCGAGATTCAAGACACCAACCTCTTCCTGGATGATCATGAGATCCACGGAATCCTCTACCCAGAGAAGGAAGTGGAGACCGCAGTCGAATTCCCGTGTATCGATCAAGACGAGTACCTTACTGATGCACTACAAAATACTACCGTGGGGTCGTTATGCCTTCAGAACCAAGAGCCGAGTTTGGAAGCATTTTCGGAAGAAGATGAAATCATCGAGGAATTCTGTCAGGATCTGAGAGAAGAGACAGAGCAGATTATGGTGGACATCGCACAGTTGAAAGAATCACCACCTGTATTGATAGCGGAAGTCACCACTGAAGCAGCTCAGACCCCGCCAGAGCTGAAACCTTTGCCCTCCAATATGAAGTATGCCTTCCTTGCAGGAGAACCGAATATGTACCCGGGTCATCATCAATGCGCATCTGACCGAAAATCAAGAATCTCGTCTGATGGAGGTTCTTGAACGTAACCGCAAGGCGATAGGCTGGCGAACCTCTGATCTCCATGGGATCAATCCGTCACTCTGTTCGCATCGCATCTTTCTGGAGGAAGACAGCAGACCCTCTCGTGAACTGCAAAGAAGATTAAATCCAAACCTGCGAGGGGTGGTTATGAAAGAAATCCAGAAATGGTGTGATGCGGGATTCATTTATCCCATCTCCGACAGTAAATGGGTGAGCCCTCTGCATGTTGTGCCTAAGAAATCAGGGATCACCATTGTGAAAAATGACAAAGGAGAGGAGATCGCAACCAGAGTACCGACTTCTTGGCGAGTGTGCGTAGACTACAGAAGGCTCAATCTCGCCACCAAGAAGGATCATTTTCCGCTACCCTTCATCGACCAGATCTTGGAGAGATTGGCCGCGAAGGAATATTTCTGTTTCTTGGACGGTTACTCTGGGTATAATCAAGTTGCTATTGCTCCTGAAGACCAAGAGAAGACCACGTTCACCTGTCCATTTGGCACATATGCCTTCAGACGGATGCCGTTCGGGCTTTGCAACGCCCCAGCCACATTTCAGAGGTGTATGCTTGCAGTTTTTGCTGATATGGTGGGTAGCTTCCTCGAGGTCTTTATGGACGATTTTTCGGTCTATGGGGATTCATTTGATCAATGCCTGGATTATCTAGACCGAGTCTTACGGAGGTGCTGCGAGGTGAATCTTGTGCTCTCCTGGGAGAAGAGCAATTTCATGGTGACTGAAGGAATCGTGCTGGGTCACGTTGTTTCTAAACGTGGCATGGAAGTTGACCCAGCCAAGGTGGATGTAATTTCTAAGCTGGAGCCACCTACAAACATCAAGCAAGTCCGGTCATTCTTGGGCCACGTCGGTTTTTACCGACGATTTATTAAAGATTTCAGCAAATTGGCCAGACCGCTGACTGAGTTGCTTGGCAAGGACAATGAGTTCATTGTAGACGACCGTGTGCTCCTTGCCTTTAATCAGTTGAAAGAACTCATCACGCAGGCCCCTGTCCTACAGCCACCGATTTGGACTCAGCCTTTCGAGATTATGACTGATGCGTCGGATTATGCCATCGGAGCTGTACTGGGGCAGAGAAAAGACAATGTACCGTTTGCAATTCACTACGCTAGCCGAACGCTCGATGAAGCTCAGCGAAACTATACTGTTACTGAAAAGGAGCTGCTAGCGGTAGTCTTTGCTTTGGAGAAGTTCAGATCTTACCTTCTTGGATCCAAAGTTATCATCTACACTGACCATTCGGCCATTAGGTATTTACAGCAGAAGAAGGATGCCAAACCACGTCTTATCCGGTGGATCCTTCTCCTCCAGGAGTTTGACATGGAGATCAGAGATAAACCTGGGGTAAAGAATGTAGTGGCCGATCATCTGTCAAGACTTCCTGAACCGGAGTCTCCTGAGCTAAACTTGCAGCCTATCACAGAGACCTTTCCAGATGAATCGATTCTGTCTGTCGCCTCACTTCCTTGGTATGCGGACATCGTGAATTATCTAGTTGCCAAGAAAATCCCACAGGACTGGCCTAAGTTGAAAGTAGACAGATTTTTGTCTAAAATCCATTTCTACCAGTGGGAAGACCCGTATCTGTTTCGTGAGGGAGCCGATTGCATCTGGAGAAGGTGTATACCTCAGGAGGAGGTTCCAAGTGTCCTCGCTTTATGTCATGATCAAGATTCTGGAGGACATCATTCAGGAAAACGGACGGCAGCAAAAGTTCTTCAAAGTGGCCTCTGGTGGCCTTCATTGTTCAAAGATGCAGATGAATACGTCAAATGTTGCACTGACTGTCAGAAGATGGGTGGAACCATAGGAATGAGAGATACGATGCCTCTAAAGTACATTCAGATCTCAGATGTCTTCGACGCATGGGGGATCGACTTTATGGGCCCGTTTCCTAACAGTCAGGGTTATGAGTATATTCTGCTTGCTGTCGATTATGTCAGTCGTTGGGTGGAGGCTATCCCCGCCCGAGCCGCCGACAGTCGGACTGTCTGTCGATTCTTACGAGATCACATTATAGCACGGTTCGGGATTCCCAAGATCCTCATATCTGACGGGGGCAGCCATTTCATAAACAGAGAGGTGAAGAAGCTGACCCAAGAATTCTGCATCGAGCATCGTGTTGCTTCACCCTATCACCCGCAGTCCAATGGCTTAGCTGAATGTTCAAACAGAGAGATCAAGACAATTTTACAGAAACTTGTGCGTCCGGATCGCAAGAACTGGTCTCAGCTGCTTGATTCCGTTCTTTGGGCTTACCGAACAGCGTACAAGTCACCCTTGGGAATGTCTCCCTACCGCCTGGTGTATGGCAAGCCATGCCACTTGCCCGTGGAACTTATTCACAAATCCTTATGGGCTATTAATATCTGTAATTTGGACTCCAAGCAAGCAGGACAGCACAGGAAATTGGATCTGAACAGATTACTGGAATTCAGAGATTATGCATATGACAACAGCCTAATGTACAAGGAAAAGGTCAAAACATGGCATGATAAGCACATCCGCCACAAGTCCTTTGATCCAGGTCAGAAGGTATGGTTGTTCGATGCGAAATTAAAGATCTTTCCAGGCAAATTGAAGAGCAAATGGACTGGGCCGTTTGTAGTTAGGCAGGTGCGTGACAACGGAAGTGTATTGATATCCAATCTGTCAGCTGACGCACAGCCTTTTGTAGTCAATGGACAGCTTCTGAAGCCATACCTCGAACATGACACATTCATGGCCGTCGTTGACTCGATTCAAGTAATCTATGAGGATGAGTTGAATATCTTGAAGGAGACAGAGGAAGGCAAAGCACATCAAAACATTTTTGAATGATTTTTCCTTTCCGTCTTTTCTTCTTTTCTTCTTTTCTTCTTCTTTTATCTTATTCTACCGAATTGATGCCATCCCTTTCATCACTGCTACACTTAGGATGTACTCTATCCTAAGTATAGGGGGGATGTGCATCCCGAGTTGTTCATACCCAATCTCATCTCTTTTCTTCTTTTCTTCTTTTCCTCTTCTATCCCCTTTATCTACCGAAAAGGTGCCGCCCTTGTAGACAGTTTTCCATACTTAGGACGTACTTTGTCCTAAGTATAGGGGGGTTGGCACCCCGAGTTGCTCTATCCTTTTCGATCCTCTCCATTGTCTCCTCTTCTTGTCTATACTTAGGGATATCTTACCCTAAGTATAGGGGGAGACAATCTGAGTACGATCTGTTCATTCCCACCCTTGACCCTCCCTGCTTTGTGTACAGTCTGCTATACTTAGGATTATTTGATCCTAAGTATAGGGGGGACGGTCAACTTCTCATTCATTGATTCGTTACTTCATTCCTTTATTTTCCTATACTTAGTACGAGTTATGTCTTCTCTTTTCTCTCCGATCTATGAGGACATAGCTCAAGCTACGTATAGGGGGTCGTATATACTACGTATATACTTTAGCCATAACTCGTACTTTCGTATTTTCCTAATAATATGGCTACTAATTCTTTAAAATTCATTAAAAACCTTTAATAAAAAGATGTGATTATTCCTCAAAATTCTTTTTGTATATACTGATTAATAAATCAGGTGAAAATGTTTTTTGCAAAATGTTTGAAAAATAGTTTGAAAATCTTTGTGAACATCTATTGAAAACTATTTTGAAAATATTTTGCTTCATGTTTTCAACCTTTGAAAAAATGTGTGGTTTGTAAAAATTTCTTTTCTTTGTCTGAAATAAAAATGTTTGAAAAATGATTTGCAAATGGTTTGAAAAATGGTTGCAAAAATGATTTGAAAAACCTATATATACTGTTTTGAAAGCCTTTGCAAAATGATTTTCAAATGTGTGTAAGTGATTGTAAAAATTATTTTGGACTATAGTCTTCAAAAATTGTTTGAAAAACTTTGTGTCAAATAAGTTTGAGGAATGTGTACATCTCACCAAAATCCACTATATATGTATATATGTATAAAATTGACTACTTACCCTGTAAATTCTTAAAATCCACTTCTTGTATATATAAGAAGCACTCCCGTGTACATAGTTTTCACCTTGTTTTCAGCCAAAAACTTTTTGTTTTCAAAAATTCCCAAAAACATTTGCAAAATTAAAATCCAAAAACATCTGAAAAATCTTTTTGAAAAATACAAAAAAATTGCATCTGCATGCGCATGCATCATCTTTTCAAAAATCCATAAAAAGTTCAAAATCCTTGAAAATTGCATCACAAAAATATTTTCTGCATTGCATTGCATAGCATTCGCATTTTTCGGATTGAGTTTAATAGTTGAACAAGTCTAAGTAAAATCCGGAGATTGGAGCTTGATTGGACCTTAAAATCTACCTAATAACAGGAACCTTATAGGAACTGGGTTTGAGGTACTTCAGGTCTAGTTGACTTAATTCTTTGAGGATCACGGGACTTGGTTCAATGGATTCTTGACTGCCTAAGTAGAGTATTTCGGAGCACACGCACGACTCTTGTTGATAATGACCTAACTTGGACACCTGCACTTTCACATAGCTCTCCACGGATGAGGTGGTGAGGAGGCAGTTTCCTTTGGCTTGGGGTAGCATATGAGGGTAGTACTTCTAGGCGGAACCTCTCTTCTTCTTATAGTGAAGGAAGTGCACCTCAACTTGGTCTAGTGGTGATGAAGGCTAAAGACAGAAGCCGTGGGTTGCAATAAAGCTTCAAAAGAGGGATAGTCTACTGGCTCAAGAGGAAAATTTCTTGTATATATGCTGCACCATGTAGATATGCTGTACAGATGCAATTGAAAAAAAAAAAAAAAAAGAAAGAAAGAAGAACTCCAAAAAAGTGGTGGGTCGGATTGAAAATTTAATAACCCCACCGGAGTGTATATAGTCCAATAAAGTAAAAGCTTATGGTATCCATGTTACATCTCATGAAGCTTGCAGCGGGAGACTTAGCTACACTGGTTGAGCTCCCAAAAGTCTATACTTCTTCCCCCTCTTCTTGAGCCGGTTGCACTTGAACTTAGAAGGGAATACCCCGCTTCTCGAGGAAAGAGTTGCTAGACCGAGGCATTAGAGTTACCAGGTTGGGGGAGGTTGTTTCTTTATTACTTCTGAGGTGGGGAGCTACATATCACTTACACTGTACGAGTCAGATTCATAGTCGTAAGGGTTTGCGTATGAATTGAGATATTTCTGACCTGGCTATTGAGGAGACTTGGACAGAGTTTTGGGATTCTCAAGGACTGTTGGATTTCAAACTTGGTTCTCATTAGGGTTCCGACCGCACTAAAAGTCCAAAGGTCCAGCTTAAGCTCCAAACTTTGATTTTGTGAAGACAAGTTTGATAATTAAATTTAGTCCACCTTTCTTCTTTTTCTTTTCTTTGTTTTTCTTTTTCTGCACTTATTGCATAAGTGTTTGCTAGGGACTAGCAAAGGCAAGTATAGGGGGATGATGAATCTACGTTTCATCATCTTTATTCTATCATTTTGGCCTTAAAAACCCTAGTAAATGCGTGTAAATAGGCTTAATTCATGCATTTTAGCATTCATGTATATGTGTGTAAATATTGTATAAAATACGGTTTTTAAAGCCAAAATAATAGAATAAAGAAAAGAAAAGAAAAAGAATAAAATATTGTAAATATTTTATGACCCAAAACCCCGAGACCTAGGCATCTTGATGAATAGGTCGACAAGGAATAAAGTAGGGGGAGATAAGGGCCAAAACACAGATAAAATACCTATACATTTTATTCTTTATTCATTTTGGGACCTATTTCTGGTTCCACTTTTTACACTTCAAATAAAGAAACTTTGTACATGAAAGTTGTAGATAATTTTATAAAGAAAAATACAAAATTGATTTCACAAAAAAATAATGTACAGATAAAAAGTTATGGTCTGAATAAAAATCCAGAATGCCAACTTCCCAGACCCGTATCTCACAAATAAAAACTCCAAATGCAGCGTACTCACCTTTAATTGTATATAGAAGAAAATAAGCTATTTAATGGCGGTGGTTTCGCATTTGGCGGAGCTACGGTTTGAAAGTTGGCTTTTGGACCCACATGGTATGCTGGTACATATTAAAATATTCAATTTATTATTTATTTATTATTTCTATAATTGTATATTTTTATAATGTTGTAAAGAATACTTATAATAATTATGTGCATTAAAATCAGAATAAAAACATAAATAAAATACAAATAAAAATACTTGTATATATTATAAAACATAGGTATAATACATGTAGCTATACCTAAACAAATAACACTTTCATTTTATTAAGTGTATAGAATATATCAGAAAATTAAAATAAAAATATATTTGTGTATATAAAAGTATTTTATAATTTTAGAAAATAAAAACCAAAATAAAATAAGATAAAAATACCTAAATAAAAATACAATACGTAAATATATAGATATAGATACCTATAGGGGTATAAATGCAAACTTGTAAAAATATGTATCATAAAAATAATTAAAAATCATATTAAAATAATTCATAAAATAATAAACATTTTTCATTTTATAATTAAAAATCAATAAAATCATTTCCTATTTTTAAATGAATTAATAAAATCTTTTTTGCAGGTTTTTCCTGGTTGGTCCACGTGGACCAACCAGGAGGCTCTGACAGTTGACCTCGGGTCAACTGTCTGAGCCAGCTCCTGTTCATGTCAGATGTGGTTTTTGTCTGTTTTCGCGGATTTTTCGAGGGCAGTCCTTGCAACGTTTGATGATAGTGTCTTCACGACTTTTGCTCCTCGTCTACCGCTCTTTCACGCCCAGGTGTTAGATAGGCATTTGGATGCCTGTGGCGCCCGTGATCTTCCCTCGAAGTGCGCCCCTCGACCACATTCAAAACCAACCCCCTGACTTTCCCTTTCTCTTTGATCCCTCTTCCACCACCGAAACTCTAACCTAAGTCCTTGAAGAGACTCCTGGTGACAGCAGGAGGTCGTCGGGCTCCTCGTTAGACCAAGGCGGCGTCGAATCGAGGCGAATCCCCTTGCCGGAGTGGTCGCCGGAGCACCTTGTCCGTGCGCGTTGGCGAGGTATTTCTTCCCTTTTCTTTCCCTTTTTTCCCTCCTTCTCCTTGATATTTTCGTGGTAGAACGCCATAGAGGCATTTCCCTTGTCGAAACATCCGTACAGTAAGCATCATTCCCTCCCGATTTAACCGCGGCCGGCATCGAGTTTCGCCGGCCGCCTTCGCGCTGCCACATACCCATTCCTCTTGTGAGAGACCACGAGGTTGGGGCACTTTGCCCCCAACCTCTTCACCGCCCTTTTTTGCAGGACCCACCGCCTTCGCGCCGCCATCATCGGAGCAGCGGGAGACTCGCCGGAGGAGACCCCCGCGCGCCGCACATCCCCAGCTGCAACCGCGCAGGGCCAAGAACGAATGGGAGGGGGGGGGCAGCGTACAGGTGCCGTAGATCTGGACCCCCCTCCGTTTGATCTCTGCCGTCCGTAACGATAGCCCCTCCAACCGTCAGATTGGAGGCCAGGATCTCATCCTGGCCGTTATAACTCGAAGGGGCATCGGCGCATGTGGGGCTGACACGTGTCCCCTTTTGATCGCTGCCGTCCGTGCCTAACGCCACTCCAGCCGTCAGATCTTCAAGTTAGCATCTAATCCCGGCCCTTGCTCGCGAAGGGGTATCTGTTGATCAGCGCACGCCACGTGGCGTAAGTGGATCCTCCTCCTCCGTTGGATGCGCACCAGTGGGTGGGTATTTTGCCACTTTCCCCCCACGCGTTTTTGTATTAAGCGTTTAGCGTATGAACTGTCAATTGCTGTTCAATATGTTTGTAATAATTGTTAAAAACACCTCGAACTTCTTGAAATTGCAAGACTATCCTCCCCAGGCGCGCGCGTGCTCACGCACGTGTTACCTGGGCATTTTGCGGGGATAACCTCGCATTTCCAGTCCTTTACATTTAGTCCACAAGTTGTTAGATCAGATATATATATTTTCGGAAATATTGCACGCAGGCCCCTTGATTTTCTGATTATTACGCAAATACCCCTGCCAGGCCTTCCATGTTTGCTTGCTTGTAGGATTTATTTGAAGCATCATTTTAACTCCAAAAATCCTCAAATTTTGAGCTTAAGTTCCTGGATACTTGCTATTCCACGCCATCCAATTAGATTTTGATTTGATTTTATTTTTATATTTATTAAAAATCAAAAACATCTATTTTCAGCACTGTTTGCATTAGAAAATCACTAAAAATATAAAAACACTCCAGAAAAATTCCAAAAAAATATATTTTGTGTCTTTTAGTTTGTTTTAACTCTCAGCCAAAAATCATTAAAAATCTCATAAGAAAAACACTAAAAATTTAAAAACACTCAAAAACTTCAAAAAAATATATAAAATAGTAGAAAAACCCAAAAATAGCAAACTCAGTTCCTGTTTGTTCTTTATTTTGTCCTTTTTATTGGAAAAATAGTGTGAAAAATTTTGGTTGCTGTTTGATAATTTTAACTTGCATTTTTGTCATAGCCAGCCCTATTTCCACTGTTTAGCCTATTTCAGTAATTAAAAATACCAAAAACACCTAGAAAAATCCCCAAAAATCACAAAAACAGTAGAAAACCCTAAAAGTACCAAAAATATTTTATTTCTGAATTTTTGAGTATTTTTGTGCATTTTTATAAATGTTTTAGTTTGTCTTTTATTACTTTGCCTTTACTTTCCAATATTGAAAAAGGATAAAAAAAAATATAATATAAAATATAAAATATAAAAATCAGGAAATTAAAAACCAAAATACAAAAATATAAAATTAAAAAAATTAAATAAAAAAATATAAAAATCAAAAACCCACAAAATTTTTAGATTGGCTAAGTGGCTTGTTAGACCTAGGTTTGGATTTTTATCTGTGCTCTCCACCTTTGCTCCTTGTGTTCGACCCCTACCTGCTTGCCATTGTACATCATTAGTAGGGTATAATAAATTTTAATCCTTGCTATTCTTTCTCTGATTGATTGTGTGGGTTAATTGTTGAAGACCGAGAAAGTCTGAGCAGTCGCACCAGCGACAGTGAGTCTGACTTGTCAGACTGCTATTTAGCGGCTCTCGCATTCCTCGCTTTTCACCAACACTCCTCGAGACACCAAATCCCTTAACGTCTTAAGTCTGATTTGTATGTGTCTCCTTGTTTTCTGATTGAACTTTGAACTCTTGATCTTGGCAATTGTGGTCATATTATCACAATGTACCGAGATCGCAGGAACAGGCTGACCTACCATGGCAATTTCAGACAGAAGTTCCCTTAGCCATTCAGCCTCAATTCCGGTGGTGTCCAAAGCACACAGCTCGGTCTCAAAAGTGGATCGAGCCAAAATGGTCTGCTTCACAGACCTCCAGGAGACTGCACCGCCTCCAAGGGTAAATACATACCCTGTAACACCATTACTCCCGGACTCCTCTATTTTCCCTATCCAGCTTGCATCATTGTATCCTTCTAGTACAGATGGATGTCTACCATAATGCAAATTAAGAGAAATAGTTCCCTTCAAGTACTTCAGTACTCGATCCAGAGCCTCCCAGTGAGTACGGTCAGGACAGCTAGTGTATCTACTCAGCTTTGCAACCGAGAATGAAATATCAGGTCTCGTGCAATTTGCAAGATACATTAGACTTCCTATCACTTGTGAATACCTTAGCTGGGCTACAGGTACTCCACTTTTATTCTTAAATAGCGTTTTGGACGAATCAAAAGGAGTGCTTACAGCTTTGCAATCTTGATATCCAAATTTCTCAAGTACCTTCTCAACATAGTGAGATTGAGAAACTACAATCCCATCAACTGACCTTATCAGTTTGAGACCCAAGATCACATCAGCAACACCCATGTCCTTCATCTCAAACTTGCTACTCAAGAATGTCTTAGTCTCATTAATAATCCTCATATGTGATCCAAACAACAATATGTCATCAACATATAGGCACAAGACAATACACTCATCACCTTTCACCTTAGAATAAACACACTTGTCGGATTCATGAACCTTAAAGCCATATGACAAAATAGTCTTGTCAAATTTTTCATGCCACTGCTTTGGTGCTTGTTTTAATCCGTAAAGGGATTTGACAAGCTTGCAAACCTTTCCCTCATTCCCAGGAGTCACAAGCCCATCAGGTTGATCCATATAGATCTCTTCCTCAAGATCGCCATGCAAGAAGGCGGTCTTCACATCCATCTGGTGGATAGAGAGATCATATACAGATGCCAATGCTATGAGCATCCGGATTGTGGTCATCCTAGTCACAGGGGAATAGGTATCAAAATAATCGATACCTTCCTTTTGCCTAAAGCCCTTGGCAACTAATCTGGCTTTGTACTTTTCAATTGATCCGTCAGGTCTAAGCTTTCTCTTAAACACCCACTTGCACCCAATAGTAGAGCACCCTTTGGGTAAATCAACCAACTCCCAAGTTCCATTAGCCATAATGGAATCCATCTCGGATTTGATGGCTTCTGTCACGACCCGCCCCGCTAGCCGGGACGAGTGCGACAATTAAAACGATCTGATCATCTTTATCGTAATTAGCATTTATATAAAAATTCGGCAGTAATTCCTCTATTTTATGGACTCCCAAATGCTAACCTGTACCTGAAATAATTCAAGTAAAACTTTTTCCATAAAATTCTACTTTCAATTCACCATCACATCCAACCAAATCATATTCCACATTCACAGCACCAAACACATTTACATTGTTCCTTATGTACAACCATCATCTACTGTCCAAGTTCGTATACAATCCCTTCCACTAACCAAAAATAACTAGTCTTCATGTTACTGATCATTTTACCTGAAGAACCAAAAATTTGCTGCAATGTCACAAGGATGGAGTGAAAGTTCCACTGTCTGCAAAAGGCTTAGTTCGTTCCCTCACGTCTTCTATGGCTCCTTCCCGGACGTGTCTGTAAATAATATTTAAAAATGGAGGGTTGAGTCTAAACTCAAGATGAGCTTAGACCCAGCGAGTGGATCTCAAGCACTTAGTACGAAAATATATTGACTATTTAGAAAATAACTTTGCTGGCTAGTCGGAATAAAATGTAATGCTGTAATAGGGCAATTTCATTTAAAAAATGAAGCTTTGCGAAAAAAAATGATGTGGCACAGAGATTGAAATATCAAACTAACAAACTGAAATTAATATACTATATGGCTGTTGAAAATCTTGCGGAAATGAAAATATCTGTTTTCCATCTGTTATAACGACACCACTGTGGCTAACATACTACGTCCATGAACACTGAAACAAACTAAGTCATACGCGTAGACAGCCCCAAAGGCCAAGGAACACTCTGCATACGGCCCAAAGCCTATGTGTATACAAAATGTGGACCCAAAGTCCTCTGAATCATATTTGACGATTGCCATATCTGATGGCGTGTTTCAGGGTCATATCTGATGACGTCACCATATCTGATGGCTAGTTCATGACCATGTCTGAGAGCTACTGTGGTGGCCATTGTTTCTGACATATTTTCTGATCCATAGCAATATAACTGTAAACGGAGAAATTTATGGTATCTGAATCATATCACCATACTGAATTTATCTGTAAGATATGAAAACTTTTATGGTACTAAAGAAACATCAATGAATATTGAAAATTTTGATTAGTATACATCATTCTCAATATGTAGACCAAAGACTAACATTGCAATGTACCTTAGAAAATATTGTTTAAAACTAAAAATAGGCTTGAGACCACTCACATATTTATTCACTTGAACTTTTCCTTCTTGAAGACTTTACGATTAACACCTCTTTCTATTACCTGTGGTCAAGCATTTAGAGTATATGAAGGTCATTATCTAGGATAATTATTGATGCAACCTGCACATTATCAAAATATGTCTGCCTTTATAATATACTTCATTTTTTATACGGATTGACATAGGCTTCTATAACATAGCCTCACATATCAAAATAATTACGATCTTAAGCCCTTTTTTATATAATTCTGACCAAAAGATACTTTCCCAAATAACTTCCTAAAGTAAGTTTCCGTATACTTCTTTCTTAGTGGACACTAATCCATCTCATTTGATGAGACAAAATCCTAATGTTAGTATTTTGTATTCAATCCTTCTCATTATCTATTACCTGCTAACTAATCTAAATCACAAATTATATTTTCAAGCCTCAAATCCTTTTCTTCGCTCCTTGTAAATTAGTGTAACAATTAACATTTAATCCTGAAACTAATAGTAAGATGCTTTATTTTCTAATTAGTCATTATTATCAATATTACAATCTAGGAATGCATTAATCATAAGAGAACTCAAAGACTCAATTATATGCAGATAACGTGAATACTAATTGCAATATTTTAACTGCTAACTAATACCACAAACTAGAATTCTCAAACACTCAGACCTTTCGTTCTACCATTTTGGCCCCCCCGTAATAAAATCTAGATAAATAATTCACCCGATATATTAATTAAACAATCCTTTTTCATTTCGTTCAGTTTCCAAAGAAGCATACTACCTTACAGATACCACAACATGAATTCAGAAGAAATGAACCATTAGAACTCACCTGCAAAATCAATTGATGCCCTCGCATGTGTTTAACTTGAAACGTTTGCTTTCTCTCTCGCCCTCCAGCTCTCCAGGTTTAGTTGGAAAAAAAAACGAGTTCAAATTTGAAATGGTTTCTCTTCCTATCGATTTAAGTAGATATACTATGGTCATAACCGACACTACTCACTCCATACGTGGTCAACAGGTGTCTTCAATGTGTTCATCTATCTCATGCATACCCCTTTTTTTTTCTCAACTTTGAATATGAACCACATGTTTTGTGATTTTCACTAAAAACCAGCAATGTTTCGTCTCTTTTTTTCTCTTAAAAATTTTGGGCCACAACTTTATATACTATATATATTTTTTGAATTGCCCGATTTTCCTTCTCTTTGTTATATTATAATATACTAGCTATAATTTTACATTTTCATGATTCTAGTCACGTTACTACTTCCACCATTTAATTAATAATAATTGTGTTTAAATATTTGACATTAAATCTTCTTGAATGGGAAATCTTAATGTATCATTCCTCTTACTCTTACGTGAAAGATCACTTCATACCTAACTTTATTACCATAGCATGTCATGCTCATACACATAAGAGTGTCTTACTTATTATTATTTGATGGCAAAAAAAAATATTAGGATTGTATAGAATATAGTAACAGTATGCTCGTATCTGTCCATCGACATTATAGAATCTTAGGTTTAGAAAATAAAATAAAATAGATATCAAACTTGGATGTTACATTTCTTCCCTACTTAAAAAAATTTCGTCCTCGAAATTTACATACCTTAGTCAACTTTAGAATAAGTGTAGGTATTGAGATCGCATTTCCTCTTCTCTTTCCCATGTGGCTTCTTCTATTGTGTGGCTTCTCCAAAGGACTTTTACAAGAGGTATCTTCTTTGTTCGAAGTTCTTGAACTTTAAAATCTAAAATTTGTACTGGAATCTCTTTATAGGAAAGGTCCTCCTCCAACTGTATTTCTTGTGGTTCTATGACATGAGATGGGTCTGGAATATATTTCCGAAGAGTAGAAACATGAAAAACATCATGTATTCTTGCGAGCTCAGACGGAAGTCGAAGACGATATGCTACACTACCAATTCTTTCTGTAACTTCATATGGACCAATGTATCGTGGGCTTAGTTTTCCCTTCTTTCCAAATCTAATTATACCCTTCCAAGGAGATACTCGTAAAAATACTTGATCACCCACTTGAAATTCTAGATCTCTTCTTCTCTTATCCGCATAACTTTTCTATCTATTTTGTGCAGCCTTCAAGTTTCTTTTGATTTCTTCGACTTTTTCCACTGTCATTTGTACTAATTCAGGTTGGACCAATTTACGCTCTCCTACTTCGGTCCAACAAATAGGAGTTCTGCATGCTCGACCATATAGGGCTTCATATTGTGCCATCCCAATACTTGCTTGATAGCTATTATTATAAGCAAACTCCATAAGAGATAGATGCTCATCCCAACTATCTTTAAAACTCAATGCACAAGCTCTAAGCATATCTTCCAAAGTTTGAATAGTTCGCTCAGACTGCCCATCAGTTTGTGGGTGAAAAGCAGTGCTGAATGCTAATTTTGTACCCATTGCTTTGTGTAAACTAGGCCAAAATCTAGAGGTAAAGCGAGGATCTCTATCAGATATAATTGACACAGGTGCTCCATGTAACCGTACTATTTCATCCACAAAAATTTTACCCAAGCGATCCAATGTATATGTCATATTGACCGCTATGAAATGAGAGGATTTGGTCAATCTATCAACAATTACCCAGATTGAATCATGACCTCGACGAGTCCTGGGCAATCCAGTAACAAAATCCATGGTAATATGTTCCCATTTCCACTCTGGTATCGGGAGAGGTTGCAATGTACCAACTGGTCGCATGTGTTCTGGTTTAGTTTGTTGGCAAATCAGGCATCTAGATATATATTCTGCAATTTCTCGTTTCATTCCCGACCACCAATAAGATGATTTCAATGTTCTATACATCTTTGTGCTTCCTGGGTGCATTGCGTACATAGAGTTATGTGCTTCCTCAAGAATTTCTGTTTTATGTTCTGCAAGTTGTGGGACACAAAGTCTTTGTTTGAAAAATAATACTCCATGCTCGTTTATCGTGAAATCAGGTAATTCTCCTTTCTCCACTTTCCCTCGCATTCTTTTAATGTCTGGATCAGATTCTTGAGAATCTCGTATTTTATCATATAATATAGGCCTAACCTGTAAGGTAGCTAACAAAACCCCAGAATCATGTACGGTCAGGTTTGCACGTAGTCCCCTTAACTGTGACAATAATGAGTGCTGTTCAGCCTTTACATATGCTAGTTCACCTCTAGACTTCCGACTAAGAGCATCTGCCACTACATTTGCTTTTCCAGGATGATACTCAATGGTACAATCATAATCTTTTATTAATTCGAGCCATCTTCTTTGCCTAAGATTCAAATCTTTCTGAGAGAATATATATTTCAAGCTCTTATGATCAGTGAAAATTTGACATGTCTCGCCATATAAGTAGTGCCTCTAAATTTTCAAGGCAAAAACTACCGCAGCTAATTCCAAATCATGTGTAGGATAATTCAGCTCATGCGGCTTAAGCTGTCTGGATGCATATGCAATCACCTTCCCATTCTGCATTAAAACGCATCCCAAACCTTGACGTGATGCATCGCTATAAATTACAAATCCACCATTTCCAGAAGGAAGGCTAAGAATTGGAGCGGAGGTCAAACGGTTCTTAAGTTCCTGAAAGCTCTCTTCACACTCATTATTCCAGACAAACTTCACTTCTTTCCTGGTCAATCTCGTCAATGGTGCCGCAATTCGTGAAAAATTTTCAACAAATCTTCTATAGTATCCTACTAACCCAAGAAAACTTCTAATCTCGGATACACTTGCTGGTTGTCTCCAATTCAGAACTGCTTCTATTTTACTTGGATCAACCGATATACCTTCTGCCGAGATAACATGTCCTAGAAATGAAACCTTCTTCAACCAGAACTCACATTTATCAAATTTTGCAAATAACTGATGGTCCTTTAAAGCTTGTAATACTATCCTCAAATGATCTTTATGCTCTTCCTCTGACTTTGAGTATATCAAAATGTCATCAATAAACACAATCACAAATTTGTCTAAGAAGGGACGGAATACTCGATTCATTAAATCCATAAATGCAGCAGGGGCATTGTCAACCCAAAAGGCATCACCAAAAATTCATAATTTCCGTAACGAGTGCGGAAAGCTGTTTTAGGGACATCTTCGGCTTTAATTTTCAACTGATGATAGCCTGATCGTAGGTCTATCTTCGAGAATACAGAAGCCCCTTGCAATTGATCAAATAAATCATCTATCCGAGGAAGAGGATAATTATTGCGCACGGTCACTCGATTCAATCTTCGATAATCAATACAAAGTCTCAAAGAACCGTCTTTCTTTTTGACAAAAAGAACAGGAGCCCCCCATGGAGAAATACTAGACTGAATAAATCCCTTATCTGTTAGTTCTTGTAATTGGATCTTAAGTTCCCTGAGTTCAGCTGGAGCCATTCTGTAAGGAGTCAATGCAATTGGGGTGGTACCGGGTATCAAATCAATATTGAATTCAATTTCTCTATCTGGAGGTAGTCCCGGTAATTCATCAGGAAATACTTCAGGAAATTCTTTCACTATTGGGATATGTTCTAAGCATATAGTTTCTGCTTTTGTATTGTATACTAGGGCAACAAAAGATGAATATCCTTTCCTGAGTAATTTGTGTGTCACTATGCTAGAAATGACACAGGTTGGGTATACATTTCTTTTTCCATAAAATGTAAACTCCGTCTCACCTGGCATTCGAAAAATAACTTTCTTCTGAAAGCAATCTAATAAAGCATGATATGATGTCAAACAGTCCATCCCTATAATGGCGTCAAATTCTTTGATTTCCATAGGGATAAGATTCACAATAACCCAACCTCCTCCTATCTTTATCAAACAGTCTTTAAAGACATTCCAAACAATCTCAGGCTCTCCTTTAGGTAAGGAGATCGATAATGCATGATCAAGTATACCCATTTCTTTATCCGCAGATACAGAGAATTTTCGAGAAATAAATGAATGACTGGCACCAGAATCAATAAGGGTATAGGCATTTCTGCCAAAAATAACAGTGGTACCTGAGACCACATCCTCAGCAGAGATGGCTTCTTGGAGTGTCATCGCAAAAGCTTTCCCCTGATTTTGTTTATTTCCTTTCCTTAGAATATCATTTCTCTTTTCTTCTTTCCTTGGGCGGGGTTCTTGAGTTAGAGCACTAGCTTGGATATTCTGTTGAGATGGTCTTCTTACATTTCCCCAGTTTGACGTTAAATTTGGGCAGTTTCGACGCATATGGCCTGTCTGGCCACAATGATAGCAACCTGACGATCCACTACGACATTCTCCTGGATGACGCTTTCCACATATGGGACATTGAGGATAAGAAAATCCTGCATTTCTAGAATTTTCTGGAGCAAATCTACCCATTTGATTTCCCCTATATCTTTGAGCAGATAAGTTGTATTGCCTTGGATTTTCAAAATTTCTTCTAACTTTGTTCTCGGGTCCTCTCCATGGTGGTCTTTCCCCAAATCTTTTCCTACTATGATCATTACACCTTTGCCTTTCCCGCACCACACGTTCAGATCTACGGGCAGCTTCCACTAATTTACCATACTCAGTATATCCATTGGCTGAGACCATTGACTTAATATCTATATGGAGTCCATCTTCGAAACGTCGGCATTTATCTTCTTCAGTCTTCACTAAAGAGGCCGCAAACTTTAATAATTCTGTAAATCGCTTCTCATATTCATCTACCGAGAAACTTCCTTGAGTAAGAAATAGGAATTCTTTACGTCGATCTTCTTGATATACTCTTGGATAATATTTTTCATTGAATTCTTTTTCAAATATCTGCCATGTAATCTCAGATGGATTGATGTATTTCATCTTCACTGATTTCCACCAATCATCAGCATTTTCCTTTAACAAAAATATTGCATATCTCAACTTTTGTGCTTCAGTACACTCCATTAATTCAAATATCTTCTCCATGTGTTCAAACCAGTCTCTTGCCACCTTCGGATCCGTTGTGCCTACAAAATCTTTAGCACCTAACTTCCGAACATGCTCAAATGGCAACTGATTTTCAAATTCAGGCGGCCTCACCGATCGAGCAGCCATGCTTCCCAATGTCTGAGCTATTAATGCCAAGGTCTCCTGCATATTGTTATTATTACTCCCATCATGTCCACCACTTGGTCCTTGTGAGGTCTGAGAAGGTTGCTCAGCTGCCATTATATCCTACATAAATAAAATTTCTTAATTAGCTCTTCCAAAATCACAAATCTTCAAATTTCATGGCAACATATAGATAAATCCTCAATAACAAGAATATCGTTATTCCAATATCATCTCCATTTCACATCGAAGTCCAATACATAAATCATAACTACCAAGGGATTCATATATCAACCTCGAATATCAAGTTTTGATCAAATTTCATAAATCATTGCTCTGATACCACCAGAATTGTCGGATTCATGAACCTTAAAGCCATATGACAAAATAGTCTTGTCAAATTTTTCATGCCACTGCTTTGGTGCTTGTTTTAATCCGTAAAGGGATTTGACAAGCTTGCAAACCTTTCCCTCATTCCCAGGAGTCACAAGCCCATCAGGTTGATCCATATAGATCTCTTCCTCAAGATCGCCATGCAAGAAGGCGGTCTTCACATCCATCTGGTGGATAGAGAGATCATATACAGATGCCAATGCTATGAGCATCCGGATTGTGGTCATCCTAGTCACAGGGGAATAGGTATCAAAATAATCGATACCTTCCTTTTGCCTAAAGCCCTTGGCAACTAATCTGGCTTTGTACTTTTCAATTGATCCGTCAGGTCTAAGCTTTCTCTTAAACACCCACTTGCACCCAATAGTAGAGCACCCTTTGGGTAAATCAACCAACTCCCAAGTTCCATTAGCCATAATGGAATCCATCTCGGATTTGATGGCTTCTGTCACGACCCGCCCCGCTAGCCGGGACGAGTGCGACAATTAAAACGATCTGATCATCTTTATCGTAATTAGCATTTATATAAAAATTCGGCAGTAATTCCTCTATTTTATGGACTCCCAAATGCTAACCTGTACCTGAAATAATTCAAGTAAAACTTTTTCCATAAAATTCTACTTTCAATTCACCATCACATCCAACCAAATCATATTCCACATTCACAGCACCAAACACATTTACATTGTTCCTTATGTACAACCATCATCTACTGTCCAAGTTCGTATACAATCCCTTCCACTAACCAAAAATAACTAGTCTTCATGTTACTGATCATTTTACCTGAAGAACCAAAAATTTGCTGCAATGTCACAAGGATGGAGTGAAAGTTCCACTGTCTGCAAAAGGCTTAGTTCGTTCCCTCACGTCTTCTATGGCTCCTTCCCGGACGTGTCTGTAAATAATATTTAAAAATGGAGGGTTGAGTCTAAACTCAAGATGAGCTTAGACCCAGCGAGTGGATCTCAAGCACTTAGTACGAAAATATATTGACTATTTAGAAAATAACTTTGCTGGCTAGTCGGAATAAAATGTAATGCTGTAATAGGGCAATTTCATTTAAAAAATGAAGCTTTGCGAAAAAAAAATGATGTGGCACAGAGATTGAAATATCAAACTAACAAACTGAAATTAATATACTATATGGCTGTTGAAAATCTTGCGGAAATGAAAATATCTGTTTTCCATCTGTTATAACGACACCACTGTGGCTAACATACTACGTCCATGAACACTGAAACAAACTAAGTCATACGCGTAGACAGCCCCAAAGGCCAAGGAACACTCTGCATACGGCCCAAAGCCTATGTGTATACAAAATGTGGACCCAAAGTCCTCTGAATCATATCTGACGATTGCCATATCTGATGGCGTGTTTCAGGGTCATATCTGATGACGTCACCATATCTGATGGCTAGTTCATGACCATGTCTGAGAGCTACTGTGGTGGCCATTGTTTCTGACATATTTTCTGATCCATAGCAATATAACTGTAAACGGAGAAATTTATGGTATCTGAATCATATCACCATACTGAATTTATCTGTAAGATATGAAAACTTTTATGGTACTAAAGAAACATCAATGAATATTGAAAATTTTGATTAGTATACATCATTCTCAATATGTAGACCAAAGACTAACATTGCAATGTACCTTAGAAAATATTGTTTAAAACTAAAAATAGGCTTGAGACCACTCACCTATTTATTCACTTGAACTTTTCCTTCTTGAAGACTTTACGATTAACACCTCTTTCTATTACCTGTGGTCAAGCATTTAGAGTATATGAAGGTCATTATCTAGGATAATTATTGATGCAACCTGCACATTATCAAAATATGTCTGCCTTTATAATATACTTCATTTTTTTATACGGATTGACATAGGCTTCTATAACATAGCCTCACATATCAAAATAATTACGATCTTAAGCCCCTTTTTTTATATAATTCTGACCAAAAGATACTTTCCCAAATAACTTCCTAAAGTAAGTTTCCGTATACTTCTTTCTTAGTGGACACTAATCCATCTCATTTGATGAGACAAAATCCTAATGTTAGTATTTTGTATTCAATCCTTCTCATTATCTATTACCTGCTAACTAATCTAAATCACAAATTATATTTTCAAGCCTCAAATCCTTTTCTTCGCTCCTTGTAAATTAGTGTAACAATTAACATTTAATCCTGAAACTAATAGTAAGATGCTTTATTTTCTAATTAGTCATTATTATCAATATTACAATCTAGGAATGCATTAATCATAAGAGAACTCAAAGACTCAATTATATGCAGATAACGTGAATACTAATTGCAATATTTTAACTGCTAACTAATACCACAAACTAGAATTCTCAAACACTCAGACCTTTCGTTCTACCATTTTGGCCCCCCCGTAATAAAATCTAGATAAATAATTCACCCGATATATTAATTAAACAATCCTTTTTCATTTCGTTCAGTTTCCAAAGAAGCATACTACCTTACAGATACCACAACATGAATTCAGAAGAAATGAACCATTAGAACTCACCTGCAAAATCAATTGATGCCCTCGCATGTGTTTAACTTGAAACGTTTGCTTTCTCTCTCGCCCTCCAGCTCTCCAGGTTTAGTTGGAAAAAAAAAAACGAGTTCAAATTTGAAATGGTTTCTCTTCCTATCGATTTAAGTAGATATACTATGGTCATAACCGACACTACTCACTCCATACGTGGTCAACAGGTGTCTTCAATGTGTTCATCTATCTCATGCATACCCCTTTTTTTTTCTCAACTTTGAATATGAACCACATGTTTTGTGATTTTCACTAAAAACCAGCAATGTTTCGTCTCTTTTTTTCTCTTAAAAATTTTGGGCCACAACTTTATATACTATATATATTTTTTGAATTGCCCGATTTTCCTTCTCTTTGTTATATTATAATATACTAGCTATAATTTTACATTTTCATGATTCTAGTCACGTTACTACTTCCACCATTTAATTAATAATAATTGTGTTTAAATATTTGACATTAAATCTTCTTGAATGGGAAATCTTAATGTATCATTCCTCTTACTCTTACGTGAAAGATCACTTCATACCTAACTTTATTACCATAGCATGTCATGCTCCTACACATAAGAGTGTCTTACTTATTATTATTTGATGGCAAAAAAAAATATTAGGATTGTATAGAATATAGTAACAGTATGCTCGTATCTGTCCATCGACATTATAGAATCTTAGGTTTAGAAAAAAAATAAAATAGATATCAAACTTGGATGTTACAGCTTCCTTCCATTGTTTTGCTTCAGATGAAGCCATGGCTTCCTTATAACTTGGTGGATCACCCTCGATCTGGTAGACAACGAAGTCGCTACCCAGATCCTTGGCTATCCGAGGTCTTTTACTCCTCCTTGGCTCAATCTCTTCAGAGAGATCATTGGGTTCAGGTTGAGTCTCAACCCCCACATTCGATATCCTTTCCACTTGGTCTAGAATAGATCCTGATGTGGAGGCGCCCTCAATGGTCAGATTCTGAGGAATCCCAGTCTTTAATGGAAAGACATCCTCAAAGAAGGTAGCATCACGAAGTTCAACAATAGTATTGACATCTATGCCCGGTATCTCGGACCGAATTACCAAGAACCTATATGCATAGCTATTTTCCAAGTAACCTAAGAAGACCGCATCAACAGTTTTAGGACCAAGTTTCTTTCTCTTGTGTTCTGGGACTAAAACCTTAGCGAGACAGCCCCACACTTTGAGATATCTTAAACTCGGTTTCCTATTTCTCCAAAGTTCAAAGGGACATTTTTCCATATGTCTTGGAGGCACCCTATTCAGAATATGGCAAGCCGTATTCAAGGCTTCTCCCCACATATAGGTTGGAAGTCCAGAACTCTGTAGGAGAGCATTGATCATGTCAGTTAAGGTTCTATTTTTCCGTTCTGCTATCCCATTTGATTGCGGTGAATATGGGGCCGTAACTTCATGAACTATGCTAAAAGATTTGCATTGTTCATCAAATAAGTTAGAGGTATATTCACCTCCTCTATCTGACCTAAGGCGTTTAAGCACTTTTCCTGTTTGTGTCTCAGCCTCATTCTTAAAGATAAGAAATTTCTCTAAGGCTTCATCCTTGATTTTCATTAGATATACATATCAGTATCTACTGCCATCATCTATAAAGATGATAAAGTATTTCTTATTGTCTCGGGTCAACACACCATTAAACTCACAGATATCCGTGTGCACTAGATCCAAGATCTCACTATCTCTAGAGACAGACTGAAAAGACTTCCTAGGTGTCTTTGCTTGCACACATATCTCACATT
This sequence comes from Ottelia alismoides, assembly GCA_037367405.1. NCBI lineage: Eukaryota > Viridiplantae > Streptophyta > Magnoliopsida > Alismatales > Hydrocharitaceae > Ottelia > Ottelia alismoides. Next base: position 371,665 of record JAZKJV010006419.1, on the reverse strand, counting down.
TTTGAGTTTTATCAATTGTGTGTTTAGGGATCAATTCTAAATTCATCATCCTTTTAATCGAATTTAGATTTATATGACCCAATCTACCATGCCACAGATCACAAGATTCAAGATTATTCACAACTTGAGACACAGAACTAGAACATTCAGTACTCAAAACATTCAATTCATTAATGTTTACTGAATCACATCTAATTCTAAATAACAAATCAAAGTCAGCCAAATAGCCTTTACCATAAAAGACACCATGTCTCAGAATAACAACTTTATTACATTTAAAGTTTAATTCAAAACCATTTCTAACTAAGATGGAGCCAGATAACACATTATTCTTAATGTCAGGAACATGCAGCACCCTGTGCAACGTCCAGACTCGTCCAGAGGAGAACCTCAAGTTGACTTGTCCTGACCCTAGCACCCTGGCCGCAGAATCGTTCCCCATCTTCACAGTCCCACCGCTGCAGGTCTGATAAGAAGAAAACAATGTTCTGTCAGAACATATGTTCACATTGGCTCCCGTATCCACGAGCCACTCATTTGGATCATGGATATGGTATAGTTCAGGTTTTACAGAGACATACCCCTCGCTAGCCCCGAGTCCCATAGTGATCATGTTCACTTGTGGACTCCCGTCTGTAGCCTTAGATTGAGCCTTCAAGGACGGACATTCCTTCTTCCAATGGCCAACCTGATTACAGTGCCAGCAGGGTTTATTCTTTGCCTTTTTCTGGATCTTGCCCTTTGGTTTCATTTTATTGTTATTGGGACCCTTTCCCTTTTTATCTTTGCCCTTCGAGGTCATGAAATTGACCTTAGCCTGAATATCAACAGGAAGCACAGGTTTTTGTTTCCTGTGTTCCTCCTCTATGGCAATTGCCACCATCAAGTCATCCATAGAGATTTTCCCCTTTCTGTGTTTCAGGGTCATACCGAAGTCTTCCCATGACTTGGGAAATTTCTCTATGATGCACATGACCTGAAACTTCTCTGGAAGTTTCATTTCGGCATCCTCTAGACCATGGAGCAAGAGTAAAAACTCGTGTGCTTGTTCAGAAACAGACTTCCCCTCGGCCATGGAAAACTTCAAGAATTTGGCTACGGAGTATTTCTCAATACCGAGATCTTCGGTGTTATACTTCCGATCCAAATCTTCCCATAACTCCTTCGCAGTCTGCGTGGATGAACAATATACGTCAAACAACGTGTTGGATAGAGCCAACAAGATGCAATCATGACATATACGGTCGCGTTCCTTCCACGCAGATTGCGCCTTATGGCTATCGGGTGAGGGGTTTCCGCCTCCACCGTAGGACAGTCGGTTTCAAGCATCGAGATTAACCCTATGGTGGTTAACCAGATCTTCATGCGTTGTTGCCAACGCTTCAAATTCTGTCCACCGAATTTTTCAGGCATACCCGTCATATCTACCCTCGATTTAAACATTGTTTCCGAAATTCTGGAATCGGTTCGGGATATCTTCTCTAAGATTGTTGTAAATAAGATTACCAGTTCATAAATTAAACAGTATAAAATCGGATCCAAATGAATTAACAGAGAAACGATGCAGATTAAAATCATATTAATCATATGTTTCCCAATCATTATCCGATTATTAAATGTAAATAGGAACCGATTAAAAGAACAGAAACACAAATACGGGCAGGATCCAGAAAGGGTAAAGCAATAAACGTATTGCGGCAAGTAAAATAAAATAGAGATTAGTTTAGAAGTCACCGAAGCGTCCATGAAAATGGACTGTCCTTAGAGAAGATATCGCCCCCACAATACCGGTGCGTAGGGTACTGGCGATCCGCTCCCAGGATACGACGGTTCACGATCGTCGTCGGCGCACACCAACGGGATCGTCCTCGATTGTACCTCAGTGAATTGCAGCCGAGAGAGGTGAAGAGAAAGACGTTCGTCCGCGAGAGGAAGAACAAGAGAGACGGCGTGAGAGAGAGGTTTTTCTAGCGAGTGTGGAAAAACTGAGTCGGGTGAGGGATATAAATAGAGGGTCTCGCGTCTTAAAGATGCGACCTTTGGTTTCCAAAGAATGCGATCTTTGGTTTCCAAAAGATGCGTCCTTTGGTTTCCAAAAGATGCGTCCCGAAGACGCATCCTTTCGAATCCCAAAAATTCGTATTAAATTCCCATTTAAATCGACTTACCAAATTAATCGTACACGATTAATTTAATCGACTTACCAAATGAAATCTACAGCAAAATTATCGAGATCCGAGATCAGAATTGACTCTCCCGAGCCCGAGCCCGAGCCGGAGAAGGAGACGGAGCGGAACGCGCGCGCGCGTGTGTGGTCCTCCATTCCTCCTCTCTACTATTGCTACAAGAGCTTGGGGTGTGGACTCATATTTAAGTCCACCAAAAAGTTTAGTTCTCCCCGGTGTGGGACTAAACTTCCACCCAAACTCCCATATTTCAAATTTGGGAATTCCCAACTTACCCTCCAAACCATTTGGTTTCCCAATTGCAACCAAATAGAATGCCAATTGTAATTACATAGACTTTCCAATTAAAGTCTAAATACAACTTTAAATACAACACGGTGTTGGTACGATGGTCATTTTTTGGTGAGGAAGGCCTACAAGAAGTTGCATATTGTACTTGTTTTCAACCTGGGGTATCGTCATGACTGCATTGAGGCTTATCCGAAGGTCGAGGATCCCTTAGAGAGTCAAGATCTTTCTTTAATTTTTGGGTGGGATCGGTTGATAACAAGGCCAGATGAGCCATTTTTTCAGAGAGGTTGATGACATCTATCTGAGATGTGAGATGGTTCTTCAAAGTTTGGATCACGTTTTCTTCTTATGTCCCAGATCTGTGGAGATTTGGGGAGAGACCGAGATTCCAAATGTTACCAATGTGGATGCGGGGTAATTCTGGACGTCGACAGGGCCTTCTGAAAATATATGGATAGATGACAAGATTCACGCAATGTCTATCTTTTGGGCACCTTTTTTTCTTTTTATAAAACATGAAGGAAAACTATTTTCCTACTAATTTTCCTTTCTATCACGTTAGTCTGATTTATCGAAAACCAATTGCATTTTTTGGTTGTTCTGAAGAGTTTTTTTCTTTCTGCGCTGAATGACTATGATCTTTTTTTAAAAGATGTTTTACAGTTGCGGTCCTCTTAGATTCTACAATATTAATTATATTCTTTCATTTTCTGTAATATTAATTAGGGATTAGCATGGGCCGGCCTTGGGTCGGGCTCTACAGGGCCCAAGCCCAAGCCCATTTATGTTTGTGGGCTTTGGGTCGGGTCTAGGTCCACTAATTTTTTTTGAAGGTTCAGGCCCAAGCCCAACCCAATTATTATGGATCGGACTTGGGCCAGGCCGGCCCATAATGTCTCAAAAATCAATTGGGCTTGGACCGGCCCAAAACTTATGAGTCTAGACTTGGTGGGCCCATAAACTTGGCGTACTCTCATTCGGTTATTTTAATAGTAATATTCGTTATGAAGTATTTATTAGTTATTTAGGTCTTTATTATTTAGTTATCATAATGTTTTGCACGGATTTGGTTATATCCATGGTTCTACAATATCTAATGAAAAGAGTTTCATAGAGATATTATAGAAACATGTGCAAATAATAGTAAAGAAACAGATTGAAAATGTCAACTCCCTCATTAAATCCAAATGAATATATCAAAGTGAGATATCAAAGTTTAGAGACATATGGGCTCTATGGGGGCCAGACTATCGGGTCTAGTTTTGAGCTTCTATACGGGCCGAGCTATCGGGCCTAATGGGCTGGGCTGGGCTAAACCCGAGCCCGTCCCAATTATTAAATGGACCTACATCTTTGACTCAAGCTCGACTCATAAATAATTCGAGTTCGGACGGGGCCATGCTATGTGGGCCGAACTTCGGGCAGATTGGGCCGGTCTAACCCAATGCTCATCCCTAATATCAATTGCAAAGGCATCCCGCTCGCCGAATCTGCCCACCTCCCGCCACCCGTCTCCCTCGGAAGCCTCCCCTCAGAAACGTGAAGATGTACGCTGAGGCGCATCGAGATAACGACGACGACAACCGACGACCTCTTGAAATCGCGGGAACCCATCGATGGGAAGATGTACTCCTTGGTCTTTTCTTCCACAACTAAAGATATCACAAGAAAATGTATATATATTATGTATGTGTGTATATATAGAAGACTTATGCTTATTAGTCAAATATTTGAATTCCATAATAATAATAATAATAATAATAATAATAATAATAATAATAATAATAATACAGGAAACGACGTGGAAGATAGTGAAAATTGAGGGGACTAGATTTGGGTGAAATGATAAACCTTGGAGGGTCTCGTTGAAAATATACCAGGCTTTGAAAAACGTTTGAATGTAATTCGGTTGAATTCATATTGCTGACTTCAAATTGTTTGACTGTTCTTGCAATATATTTGGATACCTAAATATTTTTGAATTTATCACCGCAACAAAATTGAGCTATATTGACGGTTTTTTCAAAATTCGTCATTAAATTAGCCGTTGTTAAATATATAACGACAATATTATTCGTTGCGAAATGAGTTTTCGTACACGAAATTAACAATGAATATTATATCTGTCGTCATATCATTGTAACGACGCTTATCCGTTGCTATTTGTTAAAATATAAACTAATCGTCTTTACTTTTTAGTTCAAAATTTAAAGAGGTCAATTAGAAGTTTGAAAACTAACAATGGATAAGCGTCGCTATATGCACCGTTGCTAATGATATAACGAAATATATGACATTCATCGCTAATTTCTAGTACGGAAAATCATTTCGTAATGAATAATATCGTCGTTATGCATTAACAACGCCTAATTTAGTAACGGATTTTGAAAAACCGTCACCATAACTCAATTTTGTTGTAGTGTATCCTCCAATGATTTGAGAATACATTTTCAAAAAAAAAATTTACTGCCAATCATCTTGCAGTGAATGTGATATTTGTTTCGAAATTCAATATTTAAAAATTTTAAAATGAATAATATTACTCGTTGTATATAATTAGAACATCAAAAGATATAGCATCAAATCATCTAATTATTCAGTATCATAGCTCGATTTTATGCTATAAAATAGTATTATCATTGGGATCAAATTTCAGCAAAAATCGATCGAATTTTGGTCGAATTCGATTTCAGTGGATGATCGAAATTGGGCCAAAATTACTTATATCGATTAAAATTTGAGGGCTTCGGTACAAAAACCGACCGAAATTTTGGTCGAAATTTTGTTTCAGTCACTCACCAAAATGTTGAACGAAATCGAAATTTAAAACCTTGATTATATCATACATTCACTGCATAGCCAGCAACATAGGATATATTGATATCGCACTACAACAATCTCAAAACATGAATTCGGATAATTTAGCAATGAATAATATTTGATGTTATGTATTTATTATTTAACATCAACTCATATATTTACGGTGATAAGAAATATCCGTCGTTACGAGTCCGTCTTATTATTGGCCGCAATGCATAAAATGTGGATATTTGCATTAAAAAATTCATACGAAATTTTTAAAAAAATTAAATGATAGCAAATGAGATTTTGACTTAATCGTAATAGCAACCAAACAGTTCGCAGCTTTAGACCAAGAAATTTATTTGATTTTCAAATTAACTGCACAGGGTAACGACCGATCAAACTCTGCAGGGACGAGTACCACTACAACAAAAACTGATTAGGGCGACGGAGTTGTGGCGACGGAAAAGCGATTTGCGACGACGGAAATTACTATGGCGACAGCTAATTCGTCGCGCATCATCCGTCTCCAAAAATCGCGTCGCCACAACCTGTAGCGACAAATGTTGTGACGTATATTAATTTTGTGACAGATATTCCAACACCACAGTTGATTTAAAAACAGGCTTTGTGGTGACCGATTATTCCGTCACCAAAACCTAATATACCGAAAGTATCTGCCTTACTCTCGCATGCTACATGGAATAAATCTCATAAATAAATTCAAGCCAACTATAACGATTGTTACATGTTATTATGTACACAAACAATTAATTGTTAAATGTCTTCATCCTTTACATGTCATACATATGATTACAAAAGATAGCTACTAGCTATTACATCTAAAACAACTTTGAATTTCCTCTCCTTGAACATCATGTGTGGAGGAGGGTGTTCTCCATAAACAACACATACTCCGAATCTTTTGAGCAGATCTCAATGATCTTGTTATTCTTCTCTCATTGATTGATCATCTATATGAGTCCTATTGCTCCAACCCTGAGAAAACAACCAAGAGCTACCGGTTACTTTAAATAATGCAAAGTTTATTTAAAAGATAGGAACACAAGTGTAATTGCAATGTTTTGGAATGGCACAAATGTAGAACCGCAAAAATAAAAGGACAAGAACGCTCATTTTGTGGTAAGCAGGAAACACCGTAAATGGCACAAGAACTAATAAACTACAAGGAAGCAATCATGGCCCTAATATAAAGAAAGGAGATAGTGACAAACCTGTGCCAGTTGTTTGATCCTCTGCACTGTTTCGTCCCTTAATATTTCTGGGAAAAGCTGGTAATTGCCATCTTCAATCATCAACCCTGCGGACAAACTCATCAAACAACAATAATGAAGGGTGATTCGAAAATCAAACTGCAAGAAATAGAAAGGAAGATGACGAGAGTACCAGGAATCGAAAATTCGAATGTGGAGACCAACAGAGAAGAGAGGAGAAGAAGCTTACTCTAATCCTGTTCTGGGGAACGGATAAATGGCACGTAACAACATATTATTAACAAATGATTACTCATCTTAGTAATCCTTTTAAGGAAGCTTACTCCAATCCAATCCCTGTAGTAAATCCCATGGGAAAAGGGGAAAATTGTTTATTGTCAAGGAATTAATAATGCAAGTGCAACCTTTTGGAGGGACATCTGATCCTTGAGCTGTAGCCCATAATGGGATCGGACCCACCAACTACATCCTCATTTAGATACATGATCTTCATCACATCGATGTCAGTAGCTATTTATATGAATAATAAAAAATAAATGTCGACGCCATCAACCAATGTATAAATATCTACAAAACATGGACAAGGAGCAGATCTAATATTGATTTCACCAAGGAATAGAGGTTGAAGTATGTTACTTCCAATAACTTATAAAGGAACTGGCAATAAAAAGATCAAATAAATTATTATCCCTCTTTTGATCAGGATTAATATCATTAACAATGCATATTCCCAACACATCTTGTGCTCCATAGTATGTTTCTGTTATTGACCTCGTAGCAGCATAATAGACACAATTACACACGAATACACACATACACTCTCATATACACATACTCGCAAATGGACATACATTCATACTCTCGTGGATACATCTACACATAAACATACTCCTGCACACATTCAAACAAAACACAAATTTACACATGCACATAATATGACTAACATTCTCAAAAATAATTTCACATGCACACATATTCACACGAACATACATTACATAAGCGTACACATATACAAACATTCATCCAAATACAAATATACATAATATCACATAAATATTCATGCATACATTTACACGTGCAAATCACACACATTCATACAAACACAAATTCACATGTATTCATGCATAGATACACGCAACACATCATGGACACATTCAAACAGACATACTCTCACACATATATAGTGAATATTTAGTGATGCATTTGTGTATGAGCATATTCAATGATCACGCATGGGTAGTAAGTGCTAAAAATTAGATCTATTATCATGTGTATTTGACAACTTAACAATTAATGTACGATTATATAGTGACTTGTCAACTAATAGAGTGAAGTTGGACTAAAGTTATGTCAATTATAGCATCAAGTTACCTGACTTAGTAGCTGATATGCCAGGAAGAAGGCTATCATATACACCTACAATAAAAAACATCATATAAGTTTAACAAAAGTGAGTGCCATTTTTAATTAAAATCCGAATGATTGTAAAAAGGAATTTCAAAATAATCAAAATTAAACTGCAAATGTTGGATAGCGTAGTGAAAGGATTTTATTGTCAAAGTTGAACTGGGACTACATGCCATATTATTACCAGGAGTATGCAATTTGCTCGGGGATGAGAAAAGAAACAAAATGTCTTAATTTAAGAAATATCAAGAGAAATGATATAGGAATAACACTAGAACTAATAATGAACATTCTACCCGAAATAAAAAACCTTTGTACTAAGTCTCCTCCACTCTGAAGTTAGTGATATTCCCGTCATATCCATCATATACACCTGCAATAAAAAAACATAAACTTTCAGACACTGATATGATAAATATTTGAAGCTTTATATTAACTTTTGCAATTGACAATGAAATTTGTATACTACAAGGTAATGGACGAGTCCATGCAAGACCTTTTCCGATTCAAATTAAGTAAAGGTATATTATATATGGCAAAAACAATACAATTTAATTTAGTCGAAGGGAACAGATCGTCTGCTGTGGACGACGACTCCTGCTGTAGCGCAGGGATCCTTTAGATGCGGAATGGATGCTCCTGATAGGCCGGGAGCCCCCATCAGAGACGTCCATTCCGCATCCGACGAATTCTATGCACTAATTAACAAAAGAGAGATTATATGTACGTACTTATTAATTGAGATAAATTGACACCGCCGTTTTTCATACGCATTCGAGGAATAAGACAGATTAAGACCGGACCAATTCAATTCACTATATTTGACCTCATAGACCAAGAATCTCCAATTCCAAATCTTACGTTCTAAGATCGTATGTATGTGTATATATACACATATATATGGATCTCCTCTTCCATCTCCATCCAACTAGTTCAGATCATCCACACAATGGGATCCGACCTCGCAAGGAACCGGTTCGCTGTCGCGGCTTGCCTTTTGTTTGTTGCCATCATCCTGGCCTCCGGTCCGGCCACCGCGAGGCCATTCGAGCGGATGCCAGGGCGTTGGTCGGTTATCGGCGACAAGAGCCTTCTCCTTGAGTCTCTGCCGAAGGGAGGCCCACCTTCGTGTCCTTCTGGGTGCACCACTAGTGGCATCAACAACAACGAATGCCGCTGCCCTTAGATCAGGATCATACAACTACGACGACGAGGATACTAACATGATATATAGCTTTTTTTCTCGTTTGGATATTAAGATGATATATAGCTTTTTTTTCTCGTTTGCATTTTATTCATTTCATTCCTACGTAATGAACGCTTAAGATGGGCATTCCCTTGTACTCCTTCTAATAGAAATAATAAAAAAATAATTACATATTATGGATCCCATTATATATTATAAAGTTCTTCACTTCGAAATCTCCGACGTTATTGTCTTTGGACTATTATTAAATTAGAAAACGTGTGAAAATAATTAAGTCGAATTCATGCTGCTGACCTTATTATTATAATATATTTGGATAATATTTTCAACGTCGTCGTCCTAAAAACGACATTTGTACGGTATATATATATAACAATGAAAAATATCAAATTTTAATGCCGTGATACTCACGCATTCACCAACCTTTGATCAAAGGTCTACTAATTGAAATTCATTAGTAATTATTTTTACGTCAGGTTCATTTGTGCACACATACATTCAAATTAAGTCGAGGATCATGCACGTAATAATTGCAAATATTTGACCTTTGAGACAAGGAAATTTGAATTCCAAAGTCTACATTGCAAGACTGTTAGGACGTGTTTGGTTACTGAGATGGGGTGGGTTGGGGTATCATCCTTCTGTGAATAATAGCTATTTGGATGGTTATGAGAGGATTGGAATAAGAAATATAATGTGATGTCACCTTGATTTGTGATGAAATTCCAATCTAGAAATGTAGGGGATACACAGGATTACCTCGTGGTAACCCGGTAACCAAGCGGATCTTTAGAGAGGACGGTAAGATGTCTACCGATCGATGATGACAAGGGCCTTGTCCTTAGTCTTTGCCGAAGGGAGGAAAATCATCGGGTTCTTCTGGATGCACCACTAGTGCCATCAACAGACAAGAGACCGTGATATGAGGATGATGAAGAAGAGGATGACAAAATGATATGTATGTTTTCTCTTTTGTATTTCATTTATTTTTAACGGTAAATTATAATTTAGGTGTCACGACCCGTTCCGTTATCCGAGACGAGCGCGACAGGAACCTATTTAAAAACCTCCTATTAAATCATTAATCTATTTTAATCTTTTCAATATCCGTAAAATTTTGACAGAGTTTCCTCTATAATATGGATCTCCCAACCGCTACCTGCACCTAAAACAACCTCTTTTAATTCTATGACAAAGCTTTATATTCCAATCAAGATCACATCAACCATTAAATATAAACATCATCTTTTACCTTTCTATATATACAAGATCTACATATCCATCGTCATTACAACCATTAATTATTGCACATTCATACAAAAATCCGCAACTTTGTTTTCATCAAATATCTGCTAAGGTATCAAAAAGTTACCAAAAACTAAGGTCCTTGATGGCGCAACCTCCCGCTAGTGATGTGCAACTATACACGTTCCTCCCAATTTTGCGGTTCAAGATTTATCTGTAATAATAATAACAATAGAATGGTGAGTCTAAACTCATGAATGAGCTTAGACCCAGCGAGCGGATCTCAAGCTTTTGATAAACTACTTTATCAACACAATTTGCATTGTATCAAATAAGTCTTTGCTTGAAACAACAAAAAAATAAATGCATGAATCAACATGTATCATTGCATAACTATGCCATGAAATAACATTTAAAAAAAAATCTTGACAATCTTACCATATCATATTCAATGTCACACTACCCCAACATATCGTACTAATTCATGAACCGTGTAAAATTGTCTAGGGAGAGAAACTCAACCCAAGACCATGAAAATCTTATCGTTTTATATCAATGGTCCCAAAGACCGGGTACATTTCGCATATGGCCCAAAGCCCATTAGTATACGAAATGCGGGCCCAAAGCCCTCCTGAGTCACAAGGAGTAGGCCATAGGTATATCACGAGGATATACCTACCCCAACATGTAGTGACTTGTTCATGAATTTTCTGGGGAGTAGGCCATAGTGTGCATTGATCTTATATCATATCATGAGAAATCTTGACTGCATAATCATAAACATCCATGTAAAACTGGCATTCATGCATCATAACTGCATCTGTATTGCAATATGAAAACCATGATTGAACTTGGTAAATAAAATATCAGGATAACTAACTAATTAATGTAGAAATCTTCATAAGCATGGAAAATCTTGTAAACATCATTGCTATAAATTTAGCAAACTAACTAGTTTTTATAGAAAATATGACTTGGAACCACTCACTTTGGTATAAATCCTTCCGATGCCACTACTGCTTAATGTATGAAGTGTCCATCCGAAGTTGACAAAAATATCCCTATAATTTATAAACAGAAGGTGGATATCTGAGAGCAAATTCTTTATCATGGACATATACGTTCATGAGTATATTGTGTATGTGGTTACATCCAATTCTATACATCATAAGGTGTAGTCACATGTGAGCAGAGGTTGTCCCTTTACTAAAGTTCTTATTTTATATCTTATTCGATGCACATGTAATACAAGCATCCCTTCCTGCTTGTGAAATTTGCCTTCTCTACTTTTAATACAAATATGCAGTTCAACATAACTCATGTGGTTCCCAGTTATTACGTGCAACCAAACCAACTACCTATTATATTTGATGATTACCACATAGTAATATCAACGGATGGAATCACATGTTACCCACTTGAGTATCTATATCTACGAACTAATTTCTACTATTCAAAATCTGTTACGTTTAAAATTTAGATGCAAATACTTTCTGTTAATTATGGTGGATACGAAAGATGTTCTCTACACATAGTACTAGAATTGAGAACTAAAAGAAGATAGACAAACCTATTCACTGGGTGATGGTTGTTCTCCTTGATCCTTCTATGGCGGCCCTCTATCCTCTATATTTAAGAGATCCCCGAAACCTCTAAGTCTTGTTGGGGATCCTATATATATTTCATTTGAGAACTTTACCGATTTGAGTTAGGATGTACGTGTCAAGTTGCATGTCTGGATATACCTCCCCGCGGTCGTGCAAGGGAATATCTAAAACTTTTATATGCAGAGGAAATTTAAATATTTAGTAAGCCCCCCCCCCCCCCCCCCGTAAAATCTTGTAATGATTATACATGTTTCGAGTCATATCTATAAATTTCAACGAAATGTGGATGTGAATTCTTGGATTTTAAATCCAAGAAGTTGCAACACATTTGTTTGTTATGCAAGAATCACGTGTTCCCTGTTTGTAGTAGAACCAAATTTTAAAATCCATTTTCTAAACAGTGAACCCAACTCTAATTTCCATATTTTTATTATTCATATTCTAATTCTTATTAGACATTGGTTCATGCTTCAGGCATACTTGTCCATCTATGTTGGGTTGTATTAATCCTATCAATCTCCAGATAATATATATATATATATATATATATAGAGAGAGAGAGAGAGAGAGAGAGAGAGAGAAGGAAAATGACTATATCTATATCCCTTTTTGAAGTGTATTCGAATATACCATTTCTACTGTTAATCCATGTATCTGCATCAATATTGATAGGTCATTTGTACCCTATCGTTGTTCTCTCTCTATAATTGATTTTAAGATATTTAATCCAATGTAGACATTTCATTAGGTCCCCATCTACGGGTCCGATCTCAGAATAGGTTCCGATCTTTAAATTATAACGATTCAGGTCCCAAGACCATTTAGGAAATGGAAATTTTGGAGTTCATGACGAATATGCCCTTGTTGGGAAGGGAATGTTGGTTGGCTTCCAACTTTTAAACAAGAGTGTACTCGTCATTAGCCTCAAAAAGTTCCTTACATTAATGGCCTAGGACCTGAATCCTTACAATTTAAAGATCGGGATCCATGCTGGGATCAGATCCATAGATGGAGACCCAAATTGTAATTTACTTTATTTTTAAATTGTAATGGATGCCTAAGAACTAAGAATGGCATTCCCATCTTTCCGACGATTAAAAATCAACGGATTTTTACACCACGACACTTGTAAACCTTACCAATTACACAACAACTCTTCTAGCCTTCTGAATTTCTTGTATTTTGGAATCTTTTTTAAGGGATGGACATTGGGCTGATCTGATCTAGTCTGAAGCCCATTCGAAAAAGCTCGGTTCGGCTCAAGCTCAAATGAATATTGTGCCGGACTTGGATCAAAATTATAGGCCCAAAACTTTGTTAAGGTCGTGCTTGGGTCAAAATTATAGGTAAATTTTTGTTTGGGCCGGGCTCGGACTTGGCTCTACCTAGTCTGCCTAGCCAAAGAGCCCGACCCGATGGAAGGTCCGATATCCGCAACCCGGCCCAAGTGCGGCCCAAATATGGCTCGAGCCCTAGTAAGTTAGGGCGTCTTGCATCTTATATCCCAAACTGGAATGCAATAACTGATTTGGGAGGCTACTGTAGCCTATTAAGTATTGGCCTCAGATTAGGATGCATATATTTTTGTTAACTTTTTTTTATCTAAACCATCTCGTGGAATCTACAATGCATATTTCCCCAAATACAATTCCAAGGAAAAACATGGGTCTTGGGCTCGGCCCAAGGCCCGAATTCTTAAATGGACTTGGACATGAGCCTTTCAAAGCCCGGCCCAGCCGACCAGCCCGACCCGCTCATCCCTACATTTTTTTATATAATTTCTCTCAAATAAAGTTTTTTTTACGTTTGTGCCTCTTCGAGATTATGCAATCATAGTTATGCTCAAATTTTTTTAATAACATTTTCTCCCTTATTTATTTACAAAATTCATACTTCAACCCTTTTATAATTACAGTTATGCCCTAAGGAATAAATTTCGCAAGAATATAAAGGCATGTAAGTGTTGCTGCAAAAAGGTTGGAAAATACTTGTAATTGTAGAATATCAGAGGGGTACAAGTGTAAAAAACGTAAAGTAAATAACAAAGCAATATAATTACGAAGGAAAGAGCTAAAGTGGATATAGCAAAAAAAAACGTTTTTTTTCACGTGTTGCTCTGCTCGTTCCTCCCACAACTCGTCTCCCCCGCGCTCCTCCGCCCGATTTCCGTGGAAACCCCAGGTGGGTCATCTCCAGGTGCATCAAATATCGGATCTTTCCTCCCAATCCCCACCGTTCCCATTGCAAAGTTTGAATATTTGTCGCGTCCTTGGTCGAAAACGACTGTTGGGTACTATCTCTTGGCGTCCTCAGCAGAAAACCAGTGTTGGGTACCTCTCGTTTGCCATATTTTCGACGAAATCCGCGGTTTTCAATCGTGGGTTCCTGTGTTTCAGGCTTCTGGAGTTGAGATGTTGGGTGTCGCGAGGAGAAAGGTGCCATCTTATCTAATTTTTGTCTGGCAAAATGGGTTTGTGTTGATATGCTTATATTTGCGCTCTTTGTGTGTGTGTTTGCATGCGTGCGCAAATTCTTGAGCAGTCCCTGCGGAAGATCGGACCTGCTGTGTCTGCATTTAGGGGAAACCAAGCGGTGGGTGAGGTTTTGAATCTGAACTATCCTCATTCTGGAAACCTAATTTCAAATAGTTACTGACTTTTTTGCACGGCTGTAAATATACAGGACTTGTCCATTGTAAGATTTGGGCCTGTTAGGAGCATCAGCTGCCAAAATTTTCCTGGTTTGTAGCAATCTTTTTTGCGGTAATTATGGTTGTGCGCTTTCTGAAATTATATAGAGTTTATGCTTAATATCATATGAACACAAGTCGCCATATAAAGAGTCAAGCTATCATGTCCAATCACGAACCATTGACAAAAAAGATCTGTTAATGGAGTTTCATCAAATTGATGCACACCCCGCATGCATTTGCTTGCATGATTTATGATATAGATGCATTGTATGTAAATCCCTTTATAGATCCGGAGTACTAGTTTGTCCAAGTTTTTTGACCAGTAATCACATGGGTCTTGGCAGTCCCTTTAAGTGATACAAATTGTATATGATAAATTGCTACACAGTGAGGGGCATATAGCCGTACAATTTGAAAAGTTGAGAGTAAGCTATGGCTAACATGTCCTTGAAAGAAGCAAACTTATTACTTATCTCAATATGACTATGGTCAAAATGGCCTTGGAATAAGAAATGTACAAAGCATAAAGAAAGAACATTCGGCTCATGAAAGAAAAATTGCCTTATTCGGATACATTCTTTTTGAATAAGGGTTGCTTGCTTCAGATCTCTTCCTACAAGTCTTCTTCTGAAGTCTATCATCTCCTCCTTTGTCAACTTCAATCCCCCATTACACTTCTTCTCCAATAATGTAGAAAACTTCATTTCTTCTTATAAAAGCATGAACCACGTACTTCACCATCACAGATAAAGCATCGGCCACCATGATGAAAAGAAACAGAACAAGGGGACAACCATGTCCTGCCTCGCTCCGTGGCTGGAAGAACCCCCCTCATAACGATCGTTGACCAGGACCAAGTAAGATGTAGTGATGATGCATCTCTTTATCTACACAATCCATATATCCGAAAGACCATGACGATGGAATGCCTACTTATTGCTAGATGTAATCTAAGGTTTCGATAAGTAGTCTAAGATTTTGATAACTAACCTAACAAAGGTAATCTACATGCCTTATTCCAGATGTTGGTTTCTGTAGTTGTTATAACATATATTCACATGTTAATGAATGCTTTGGTGTGGTGACTCCCGCCTTGGGAGGGCTCCCCCGTACTTTTACTAAAAAAAACATATATTCACATAATTACAAAGTTCTGATGACAATAATAACAGCAACAATGAAGACATATGCGAATAAATCACTACTTATCAAAACTTCGGACGATTTAGATCATGTCTGTAAGTCTAGTCTTCTCATTTTAATCAAAAATTTAAATGTCATTAACAAATAGTTATAGTATTGAAATGCAGGCTCCAAAAGTTTAATTTTTCATGAGGATCTTCTTGACATGTATTTTAAATGTCGGATCCTTTTATGTAATTCACCACATTTTCAATTATATTATCCTGTCAGCACTTTTGCTGACTTTTGGATACTGCATTTCTTACAAAAAATATTAATTGTTTTTGAAAAATGACAATCCATTTGCATCCTGCATCATGTAATATCTAAAAATAATTAATTTTTTTTCCTTTGGGTGTGCAGGTGGTCTGAATCATTTGGAAACGAAGTGGTCAGTTTTTTTTGAGTTGGAGTCACTTTTTGGTGATTCTATTGCAATAGATCAGCTGTTGATGTTGCTCACAAAGATTCCACAATTGATATATTTTCAGGGAACGTGCTGATTTTATCAAAATTGGTCATCAGAAAAAATGGAGTCGGTCATTTTCTTCTGAAGACGGTAGTCTAAACGACTTCTGATTTCTATGTTTAGCTTTCTTTCTAGTATATGGGTTGCCGTGCCTAAATCGTGTGCCTCATGATTTAGGTGATTTGGTTGATGCCGTTGTCCCACATATGGGTGAATCAATCTCCGACGGTACTCTGTCTGCTTTTTTGAAAAGTATGTCCAACTTAATTGGTTTTCTTTTGACTGCTTATTTATGTGCATTTTATGCTCACATCTTAGGTAGGACATTGTCATGCATTATGCACTTTTCCATATGTTGCAACTAAATTTTTGATTTTTGCCTGAAATATCACTGCTCAGGAGTATTCAGCAAGTTTATTTTGATTTTGCTCTCAAATAATGCTTTGCTATCTAATTGAATGTGAAGCAGAACCTGGTGACAGTGTCCGAGCTGATGAACCAATTGCCCAAGTTGAGACGGATAAGGTGTCATTATTGTCTCAACTTTAACTTTGCTTTCAGCTTCTTTGAGTGAATCTATAAATATTAGAATGTTCGTTTGGTCAAATGGTGAATCTGGTTACTTAGGTGACAATTGATGTTAATTGTCCGGAAGCTGGGGTGCTCCAGAAGGTAAAACATCATTGCACATTTTTTTATAATTTGTATACGACTTGTTTTCGGTCTATCCATTCCCACAAACTTTTTAGCCATTCTAAAACTGTTATCACATGTTCTTACAGTATGTGGCCAACGAAGGTGACACTGTCACACCAGGAACCAAGATTGCTGTGATGTCAAAATCTGCCGTTCCTGTAACACATGCTACCCCATCAGAAGAAAAATCACCAGAGAAGACTCCACTAAAATTGGAGGCGGAGCCACCAAAGCCCAAACAAGAAGCCCCAAAATCACCTCCACCTAAAGTCTCTACACCTGTGCCTGCAAGAGTATCAGCTTTGGAACCTCAGCTTCCCCCCTAAAGAAAGAGAAAGACGAGTAAGCCTAGAATTTCTTCGTATTTCTTGAAGTGGTGGGGGGTTGAAACCTCGTGTTTTGATTCTAAGAATCTTTCCTTTGTTTATGTATTATTTTACAGGTTCCAATGACCAGACTCAGGAAGCGAGTTGCTACCCGTCTGAAAGACTCTCAGAACACATTTGCAATGCTGACAACATTCAACGAAGTTGATATGTAAGTTCAAACATTAGCGCACGTTCCCCAGTTACAAATTAAATTCTTGGTATTACACTATCTTGATGTAGAAAGTACATCCATCAATAAGATGTATAAGTTCAACTTTAGTCAAAGGGTAATATGATGTCAAATAATGCAACATTTGATAGACTGATGGACATTATGTTGCATATATTTTTGTTGCAATCACTATAGTACAATGATGCATGCATGAATATGATCATATAATTCCATGTGATCAATCCACAATCCACGTAATTGGGTTTTTTGTGCATTCTTCTTTGTGCAAATGTAACTTTTTCAGAAGTGAGAGATTGGTACACAATTTTATGGTCTCGTTCTCCTCTCTGTTTTTCATATAAAACCCCCTAAATACAAGATTGCATACATTCTCAGACAAGTTAACACCTTGTGTAGGTTCTACATTCATTAATTTTTGCTTTGAAGTATACCATTTGACTAATTGAGAGGGTGACATCTAATTTGGTCTACACAGATCTGGACACATCAATCTGCTTCTTACTACATCAGGTAACAAGGTTTCCTCCAACGAACATTGCATAGCCATGATGAAAAAGAGGGCACCCAACCAGCTCTCTGATCCTCGAGCTTCTGGATCTGGGATTGATATTGCCCTTACATTTCCTTTTACATTCCACCAGAGATTAAATATATCGTGTTTTATTTGCCAAGATTTTTTGCTCCTTTTTTTTTTGCCAAATGTAAATACTATTTCAGTTTGGTTTTTGCCAGGTATGTTTTATTTGTTATATCATACACATGCATGAAAATTGATTCTTGTCCAATCTCTTTAAGTTTTTTTGTACACCTTCGATGGCTCAATAATTCTGTTTTGATTTTCGCAGCTGTCACTGATTTAGTTGAACGGTCTCTGACCTTAAAAGGGGCAAGCAAGGTGGTGATGTTTCATGGTTCACGTTGATACACATGTAGGTGATGTGTGCAAGTGATTGAGGTAAATGGGGCAATAAGCTATGAAGGTTATGGCCATGGTCAGCATGTGAAGCCACACGGTCCTGTGGTTGTAGAATCTGGTGTTGCAGTTGGTTGCTTCATTGACATGGGCTGCAAGAATTTTCCTGATACGGATACGGATATAATAATGGTTTGAATATCCCGATTCGGATCCAGATATCCGAATACAACATTTGATATTTTTTTATATATTAGTTAATGTAATATAAAGCCGCATATCACGTTATTATATCAGTATTATATATTATATACTACAATATATTAATGGTATTAATAGACTTCCGTTTGTTTGGGGATGGGCACAGAGAAAAATTATGAAACCCTATTTCTCTTTTTGCCCCCGATAAAGAATGCATGTCACCTCATCGCTCCTTTTTATTATGATGCAACTTATTTATATTTTATTGTCATCTTTTTAAATCATTATGAACTTTGATAAAAAAAATTAATTCATATTCGTATGTGGTGTTTATTCGACCTGTATGATCATATGGTCAAGTGCAATTAATCGATTATACCTTTGGGTTGTCGCTTAATTAAAAAACATTCTCCAAAGAGTTCAGTATACCTTTGCGAGATCGAACAAAAGGTGGAATTTCACAATGAAACTTCAGTAGAATCATCAATAAACAGAAGGTGATGAATACGTTACATGCAAAAATGTTCCCTCAGGATCTTCTCTCGTGTGAAGGGCTTCTCCAATGCTCTGATAACGGTGAGATCACGAGCATGGGATTGAGCCGTTCTATGCAAGTGCGGTATGAGATTGTCAATCAAATGTATTCTGACAAGCTTCAGCAATGGTTCGATGATGATCCAATGGCGACTTCAATGACGGAAGGTGGTGACTGATTATGTTTTATGCCATGTCTATGTATAACATTATATATGGACTTGGATCCAGTTTAGATATTCAAGTATGTATTGATTCTTTAACGCTTTAATGACTAGATCTTGAGTTTATAAACAATGACTTCAATGTTCTTGAACTTGTTTGATAGGTCTTTTCGAGATACATTGGAATGTAAAGTCAAGAACTTTTGAAAGGACAAAAAAAATTGGGTGTCATACCTTCTTCCATCTTGCTTTTCATACTTTATTTATTATTTACTTCCATAGTTGCACATATGTTGTCAAAGCTTTCCCACCTTTTTTTATTTTTAGCAATTTTTATAACAATCATATGGATTTAGATCGTGTAATATCAACATGATTTCGTTCAAAACTTCAACCCAATTCGAGGCTCCTATCACATCTATCAAGCCTGTCAGATTTCTACGGTTTCATAATTGCTAAAATAGACCCCTTCATATGGCCAAGTTATGAAAGCATGTTTTCCCACCAAATTTGGAACATATATTTCTTTTATTAATCAAAGTTAATCGCTCAAGTATCATAAAAAAATACATCAAAAAAGTTAGAACAAAAAGACAGGGAAGGCTATAATAAAGAGGCAAGTGTAAAAAAATAAAGCAAAAAAGTTAATATCACATATATAGCCTATATGAGTAACCTGAAGGATATGAGAAAATCCTTAAGCACATCACAGAAGCGTGAGATCACATTGAATGCAATCAGGAGCGATTAGTCATAATAGTAGCCTGATGTAGCGGAATTTAAAAAATTTTAAATGTGATGAAACCACATAATCCAAGAATATTTCTCGGATCGTTTCATCTAAACTACAATAGGTATTAAGGCTACCTCTTGAAGCGTGGTTGCGATCAAGTCTCTAAACGAAGAGACCTCCTGTCTCAAGTCTGATCCGATAGAGGAGACTCTTGCGAGCGCGTTGATGAGACGCGTCCTTCTCGCAATCCATGTTGATGATCCAAGCGACGAATCTCCTGATCTCGTGACACGAGATTCTACGTATTCTTCACGAGCGAGGCGCACCGAAGGAGATGGAGATTCCACGAGCAAATACTCCAACAACATAACGACGATGCTGCAGTGATGGAGACTCTCTCAATGGCTCCATGGTGGACGCCCATTATGAGAGAGAGAGAGAGACTAGGATTGTGAAGAAATAGAGAGGGAGGGAGAGCATTCGTAATCGTGTGTCTTGAGGAGCAAAAGGTGCCTCTTCTTATATAGGGTTTTGGGAGTCCATGGATCCCAATCCATGGACATCACACAATTAATGGGTGAGATTAATTTGTATTTCTTTCAATGGCTAAGATGTTGTTGCAAAAACACATCAACAAATGATTTAATTTAATTAATTTATATTGATAAATCAACTTAATTAATTTCAAATCAAATCAATTGGCTAGTCTTGGAGATAATGAGGAGACTAACCACATCTCCTAAAAATAAGGGACGACCACTCTTCTCATGAGATCTTACTATCTCATAAGATATCATTATCTCATGATATCTCCAATATTTACAACAAAAATTGTTGTAAATTATTTCTGAAAAAATAATTCATAATTATCTTGTGAAATTTGCAATCATGCCACTGGAAAAATGTGAATCACATTCACTTCCTAAAAGAAAATGTAAATTATATTTTCAATTAATCATCCAATGTGAATCCAATTCACATCAATAATTAATTAACAAATATAAATCACAATATGCTCTTTTTAATATATTATAAATCATATTTACAATATACCTTATTAATATGGATAGTGCTATCCACATTTTTCATATCCATGATAATTAAATAACATTTAATCATCTTGGACTCTATTCTCATGTGCCCGAATAATATGAATCACATTCACATTATCCACATCTTTGATAATTAAATCACATTTTATTATCTCAGATAACTCTCCTTATAATATGAATAAAATTCATATTATTTATGATAATCAAATCACATTTAATTATCCATTTTCTCAATGCTCGGATACACATATCAACAATGAAATGATACATGAACTCTTTCAAGGATAATGCGCTTTCTCCACAGATACTTGGAGATAAGGACATGAAATACATAGAGAGACCTTCGTCGCGATGTAGCGACTAGATTGCGCATTGCGCTCAGAGGCGTTGCACACAAGAGGATCACGCACGAGATGGCGGCGAGGAAGTTAGACGTGTACGACAGGCGCACGAGGGGCTGCAGGGTCGCTAGAGGACATGGAGCAGCATGGGGGCCGTGGGACGACGCGGTTGGTGCCACTGGGCGGTCAATGCGGCACGAATGGTGCCGCTGAGAGGGTGGTGCGGTGCAGTTGGGAGCCCCTGGTCGATGATGATGTGCAATAGGGGCGGCGGGGTAGCGTAGCAAACGCGCGGTGGAAATGAGGGTGGGGCTATCGTTAGGGTTTTGAGTACGAAAGTTCCGGCTTAGGACGGTCGTTCTGATACCATGTTGAGAAAAACAAGAGAATTGTTTATTCCTGTGAACCCTAGGCTCTCTTATATATAGGAGAGACCTAAGGGTAAATTATATATGATAGACACAATAATAAGAAAATAAGCTTGTAGTACGAATACATAAATATATCTCTATATTTAACAAAGAGAGGAGAAGACTATATATAAAAAAAGAAGAAGAAATAACTGAGAAAAAAAAGGAAAAAATGCGAGAAGAAAAGCTAATTTTTTTGAGACCGGCTTATTGTTTTTGTTTTTCCCATCTTTTCATGTCTTCTCCTAACTTGATCGACATCATTGTTTTTCGACTTGTATTGGAGAAAGGAGGAGTATTGTTTAGAGTTACAGGTCAGATTTTCATATTTGGCATTATTGTGTAGAGTTCTACATGCCTTATTTTTAGATTCTCCATATTTTGGGCCAACCAAATTTCAGACTCTACAGTTCAGATTTTTGACTCGACGACCAAATTCTGAATCTTTAGTTTGATGTGCACTTGTTTGCCATCATTTGTGTGGTCCCATCTTTGTTTTTGGTCTCAGAGTTTTCGTATGATCCATAGGGACTCCAGAATAGAGATCACGTTCCCTATGCCATGTGGGCTAGGGTTTTCATGTGGTTTCACAGGGAGTCTAGAGTAGAGATCCCATTCTCTGAACCAGTATGGGAGAGACCCGATTCTCTGACGAGGAGACTTTTCAGACTCCATTCTCCAGCGATCGTGGACTCCGACGAGTATGTCTCCACAACTTTTTCAGTTCGGTCCTTTAAAGATGGAACAGTTGTCCACATGATTCAGTCTTCTACATGTGGCGGGCCAGAGTACTCCGACAAGGAGACTCATTCAGTTTCTGTGACTCTGACAGGAACAGTTCATAGAATACATTCTCCAACGAGGAGACCCATTTCAATCACACTCCAGCCCGTTTATTCCTCAACTGCATGGCATGAGAAGCAACGTCCTCAACAACAACCGACAATTGTGTTTGCATTAAGTTGATGTTGTTTGTAGTGTTTTGTATTGTGAGTTTGAGATTTCTTTCTGTATGTCCAAGCTGAGCACTTCATGCTTCATCTCGAAGGGGAGTGTTGGAGTATATGCGTCACTTGTGTAGATGGGCAAATGGATTCCTCTAGGATCCATTTACAACATCCGGTGTTTAGTCCAACATTACCAATGGTGGGACTTGGAGGGTCTATGGAGGCTAGGGGTGGGTGTTGTTTGGTTCAACCCAAATAACCCAATCGAATCGTTTGATGTGGGTCAAATGAATCACGTTATTTGGGTTTTCGGGTCGGGTTAGACCCAAATCGTTTTATTTATATGGATAATGGGTTGGTTGATGGGTTTGATAGTGTCCACCCAACCCACCCAATCAACCCGAACAATTAATATGGGTCGCCTATGATTTAGATCCAGTTGACCCGGCCAAAAAATTATATGAATATATTTATGTTCAATACATATATACTAATATATACATGCACATATGTACACAATATATATGCCATTATATATGACATGTAATTCTATCTATTCACTTGTTAATAAATCTTATCTTATAAATATACTAAAACGGGGTTCTCCTCCTCCACTTCCCTGTACTGGACACATGGCTACTTCTATGCATTTTGAAATCCTCTCGGTTTTTTTCCCACGTGTATAACCCACTGGTATACCTACCATCTGCCATTATTTTACTGCCTTCTTTGTTTTTTTTGTTGTTATACTACCATTCCATTATTAGAACCTGACAATTAAATGTTATATGCTTTAGTTTTTCTACGTACATACTGCAATTACCGGAAAGAATGTGATTTATGATTTTATTTCTTAAGCATTTGATTTTTTAAGTATCATTCCCGTCATGCTTGACTCTGTTAGCTGGTATTGAATTTTATTTGAAAAAAATGTGCCCAAGGTGCTTTTTAAAAGATAATATTGAAATTTACCGATTGAATATTTTTACTTTTTGTCTTGGTGTTTGCATTATAATCGTGTAATTGTATGGTTGAATATAGTTCTTTTCTTTCATAAAGGTGTTTTTTTTAAATATTTCTTCTTGGTTAGTGCTTTATTTTGTAGGTTGTTAATGAAAATTATTGATTGATTGTACTATGATGTTACATAAATCTAAGTGTGGTTTTAGTCAAAATATACGATATTTTGAAAGCTGTGATGATACTTCTATGCATAAGTAACATTTATGGTAAACCCTTGCTTATATTGATGTAATGTATACATACGTGAATCTTTGAAAGAATTAAAATGCATGATGTTTGTGAAATAAAGCCATTCTCTGGAACATAATTAGCATGATTTTTTGGTAGTTACTTTATTGTATTGATTTGAATTTGGCTCTGGACCGGTGAGGCAATTTGAGACATCTTTAGTAGAATCAGACTTTGAAGGAACTAAATTGCATCCTATTTCTGGAATGAAGTCATACTCTGGAACGTAATTAGTATGATTTTTTGTTGGTTATGTGATTATGTTCATTTGAATTGGTTCCACAACTAGCCAGACGATGTCAGACATCTTCAGTAGAATCATGTTCTTTGTTGGTTTTGGACATAACCTATCTATTGTTCTTTTGTGTGGAGCATGATATTACTATTAGTTTGTGTATAAGCCTTCTTCTGTACTCAAAAATCTGAAAAAGTATTGCATTAGTATTAGTAACAGATAATATGTAAGTTATATAAACATAATCTATCAACGTTTAAATCTCTAAAGGAACTAAATTACACCATGTTCGTGGAAAAAAAAATCAGCTTTAGCATTAGGTTTATAGATGGTTTGTTGATGATTATGTTCAATATAATTTACCTCCGCAATTGCGAGGTAATTTTAAATATCTTTGGTAGTAAACTGGTATTTTTTGGGGGGCATAATCTATATCTACTCTAGAGAAGAGTATGCACTGGTGCAAGGATTCATTATAACTTTTTATGGAAACATGATATTACTTTAAATAGTGTTTGAGCCTTCCTTTATACACAAAACGATGTGTGAGCAGGGGTACTCGCCGATTGTACTAAATGTCGGGACACATAAGAAAAACTCCTATCTCTTCCCTTCCCACTGCCTTGTGATGAACGAATTCCCTAGGACTGCTATAACTCGCATAATATAGACCACGAAAAAGATGAAGGTAAACCACAATGAAAAATATACTTGCCCCATTAGCATGCATATAACGGAGCAACCGGCTCCCTTCCACATCTCTCATAATGTGCTCTACGCTGTTGAAATCTAGATCCACACGAGGTGTGTAATGCATAGCTAAAAAAAGACTGGTCACTATCTGAATGGTTAAACAAATACCAGCTAACGAATCGAAACCCCACCAATAATGATCGGACATGTAGAATATCTGGGTTCGCCTATAGTAGAAAGGTTAGTTAGAATTGTACTATTATATATAATTTTTTCTCAATATCAGGTATTTATGAATGCAGATATCTTCAGAGCAGAACATTGTAAAATAGAAGTGTTGGATATTTTTGTCAGAATTTTTTTACAACATGATGAAAAGTGGATATATTAAGATGTTTATGCTTCGTACACTTTTTTGACCCCAAATAACAACTTTTGATTTTAGGTGGGTGTTCTTTCGTGTAATGTATTACTATTCTTATAAAAGTTGTTTAGATTGAATATATAAGAAAACTTTATCACTGGATGACTTCATGTTTGTGTATCTGAATTCATTTTCAGGTTCTTCCTTTGTTGATGCTTAATTTGTTGGCCGTTAATGAATATCGGCGAATGATTTTTTTCCTATAATTTGTTTTATTATCCGTTAATTAATATTATTGATTTATTGTGTGCTGATTTTAAAGAAAGTTGCTTTGATCATCATTTTTGAATATCAGTTTTTATAGGAAAACCTAGGAAATTGGATGTTTATGCTTGCTGGCTTCATGTTTATACAAAATTACATTGAGTTCGTATGGAATAGGCCTGCTAATATGCCCAATGTACTTGATGCAATATGATGAGAAGCTATTCCCCCGGGAACAAAGGGTTTAAAACTTTCTGAGCCCCAGACAAGGTTTACATGTTGTACTTTTTCAGTTAGCCCACAAGGATCCCGATACCCATATCCCAGGACCATGCAAACCTGTTACATGAAATGCGTCAAAATCGAAGCAAGCAACCCCTGAGAGCGGGGGAAGGGTAGCACATGTCTTATTGAGTGTATTTTCTACAAAAAACATGTGATAGATGAAATACATAAAAGCATCAACTGAAACTTTCTATGCACACAACACAAAAGAAGATTAATAGGTCACCATGCGCAAACAAGAAGTAGAGAGAACTAACACGTACATATATTAATCATTACTTTCTTACAATCAAACATTATATCATTAGTAACATACCTTCAATAGATACGATCAAAGCACATGTCTTCCGGAATAAGAAAGCAAAGGAAAATCCAATGACGATGAAGCAACTATAAAGAAAGGGGAACAAAACAGGACTTTTAAGCTAATTTATGTATTCACTTGAATTTAGTTAGAAAAATACATGCTAAAATCTCTTTAATATAAACATGAAAAACTCAATGTTTATTTGCATATAAATTTTTTGATACTTTATTTATGTGGATTTTTCATATAATATTCAGATGTGTTTATGGAAGTTCACTTGAACATAAAAAGAGGGTGTACCACGGCCTTTCTAATTCTTCTTCCATGCCTTTTTTGCCCGCCACGAAGCGCGGGTATATTCACTAGTAATAATAATAACGGTCGGAAATAGAATAGGTTTGATTACATATGTGAATTGAATGCTTACTGGAAAGTGGAATCCAATAACGTCATTTGTGATTACTGTGATTGAAATTTGAAATTGGAATTAGCAAATTTGGAATGTGATCTGGATAGTCCACACACTCTCAAGTACCGAGAAATTTTCAGCAAGAATTCAAGATTACGTAAATGTTTGATGCTCTGATTTGGAATGTGAGACACCTCTTCCATCCAGTATCTTGGAATTAACCTTCCCAGCCCTAACTTCCATGGCTTTGTCCCTTTCCTTTCATTTGTTCACGATCTAGTCTCCTGCGTAAGTCTGCAGCAGCAACAACACCGTGCCTTTGGTTTTGGTTCTCTACCTCTACGGCCACATCAGCATGACCACATTTGGATAGCATCAACCATGATTATTAAGTGGAAACTTTTACCTTTTATCAATTTGATTAATTTGGCTTTAACCTGACCCAATCGACCCAAACCAGTAACCCGAATAGCTCAACCCGAAGTATTTTGATTGGATGATGGGTTCTATTTTTCCAACCCAAACCGAATTCAACCCGAACCGAATAACCCAAACCGATCGAATACCTACCCCTAATGGAGGCTATATAAAAAGCCCCAGACCTCTAGTATCAGATGAGAAAGTTAGATGCAACAATCAACCCTTTAAGACTTTTCTTCATCTTGTTCCTTAGGGAGTAGGGTTCCACGTAAAATCCTGGTGTTCCTTATTGTTTATTCTATTATCTCTGATTATGCTTCCGCATTTCCAAATTTCTAACATTTTCCATATAAAGCTTTAATCCCAGAAAATAGCCCTACACAAACACAATGTCAGCCACATGAGTAGAGAATAGCCACTATCCAGACCTTGCTAGGTCTACACACATGTCCCGATCTATTAATGGACTTCCAAAAAGCAACCAAGTCTGATGCCACCACTGAGTCGATGTGAGTTGCCGCCCAAACATCCCCCGAAGGACTACATCTAAAGAATAGATTCTCAATGTTCTCTACCACCACAGAGCAACACTGACACATCCCCTCTATATCTGGGTAAAATCTGGCCCCATGCTCACCTATTGGCAACAGCCAACAGGTCCTTCCTCAGAAGCTAACAATTATAGTATGCAATCTGGTTATTATCTTTAACAATCAAGAACCTCTTTTGTCAAACTTAAAATGATAATCCAATGGAAAAGTGCACAATTTCATTCTATTTCCAATAACTACTCTGATTTTAGGAATGTATTGATGTTTTTTACGGTTTTTGCAATTAATAATGAAATCATTGCAAGTATTATACTAAAGATGCAGTAATATTTTCCCAAATAGGAAACACTTGATAGAATGTAAAAAATCCTATTTTAACAAGGCAACAATCACAATGTATCTATGATACCTAGCAAGAAACGAAGTCGATGAAGAGGGGGCAACTACAATGAGTGTCTGCAGAGTAGGAGGCAAAGGCGAGCAACAACGATGGAAGCAGAAGCGATCAATGAGGTGAGAAACTAAGATAGAAGGTGATGGCGGACTACAAGGCAAGCGATGGAGGTAGAAGAGGCAAGCAATCGATGAGTAGCACGGGAGGCATAAGCATATCATATGGCACATATGGTTTCGATTGAGAGAAGGGGTTTACTCTTATGGCCGCATAAGCATATCATATTCTTCCCGTGCGACCGCTTTACTAACACTGATTGTGTAACACCCCAACCCCAAACATAGTGCCATACCTAAAATTCACGAAGTGTGAGTGTGGCTTATAAGTGGTGGGGATTACTACTTGACAACTTGGGCTTAAGCATTTTGGGTGGTTGTCAATAGGTTCAATTGGGCCGGAACCCAACAAGTTGTCAGGGCCAGTTTTCCTCGATAATGGACCAGGGATCTAAGCCCGGGACGTTGCATATTGTAGCACACTCATCATTAACTACCCCATCCACAACCTCACATAGATATTATTCATTTGCCACCATAATTGCAACATCAACAATTTGCTCCTCATTTAATACCTCCTATTGATTCCTTTCTCCTTCAACTTTTTGACCACTTCAATCAAGTCATCCATTTGTGATGACTGCTGTAGCCTAGGATATGCCACCTCATTAGTAATATCAATATTCTTCTTCCCAAAGAAGAATTCTCTCTCCTTATAGTCTCCACTTACATCTCCACTTGCATCTCCAAACTTTCTTCATAGAACTACTGCTGCACCAAAAGTGTCCTAGCATGTTCTTTTTTATTAGCTTGAATCTGTGAGCTAGTGAATTTTAAATGTTGATGTTGTGACCTGATTTATGTAAGATTATATGTCAGCTGTGGGTTGTAAATCCCAGCAGAAGCTTGAAGCATGCATTGTTGCAATTTCACTAAAGGGCCATGGTTGTTAGTGTAATTATATTAGTTAGTCTTTTTGTCATTTTTATGTAAATTACCCATAGAGCTTTTCTCTTATATAAGAGAGCTCTAGGGTGAATGGAATTTATCTAATTCGTTCCCTTTCAACATGGTATCAGAGCGACGGTCCTAGGCCGGAGTTCTTGAACCCTAACCCTACCCCACCCGCCGCCCTTCTCTCTCTCTCTCTCTCTATTTCGAGATCGGCGCCACACTTCGATCGACCATCGCCGATCTTCCTCCCACACAATCAGGCCCTTCTTCGCCGCTAGCCCCTGCGCGCCATCATCGCCATCGCCGCTAGCCCTGCGCTCCATCATCGCAATCAGGTCCTGCAGTCGCCACCATTGTGCGCTAGCCCTGTGTGCCACCTTGCGCGATCAACGCGCGACGTGACACCTGCAATCACCCGAGTCGTCTGCTCTCTCCTGGCGAGTCCTCTCGCCTGGAGTCCTCTCACCTGGCGACCCCATCTGTAGCGCCTGGAGTCCTGTAGCGCGTAGTCCTGTGGCGCGTAGTGCTGGAGCGTGTCGACGACTCTTGTAGCGCGTCGTCCTGTGCATGCAAGTCATGTGCGTGTGCACTATATGCCCTAGCCGTGCGTCCTTGAATGCACATGTTCTGTGCGCGTGACCGCTGAAGTAGTCAAACTGGTCAGAGAAACCCTCAGAGTATGGAGGGAGTTGTGGTTTGAGTCTATGTACAAGTAGACATTGTCTTCTGATTGTGTAACCCCAGTTACAGGTTATTGTTGTCGTCATGTCAGACAACAAGGTAGATTTTCCATCTCTGGGTGTCTTCAAAGGCCCAGCACCCATTGTGAAGATGGATGGTACGAACTATGAACTGTGGGCCATGCAGTTCACGAGTCTTATGCAGTGCAATGGCAAGAAGCATATCCTCACACAAGAGGAACCTGTTGACAAGACTGGGGTTAACACCTCATAGGAGGCTGACGATGCTTATGCACGTGTTTGGCTATCCGGTACTGTGTCCATGGAAATAGCCAACGACATTCTGAGTCAACCCACTACGAAGGCTATGCGGGATATCCTGGCAGCCACGTATTCTCCGGCGAAGAACGAGTCCAAGATCTTACAACTCCAGCATGATATCTTTACCTCGAAGCAGAACGGGCGTCCTCTTCATACCCTGTACACCTTTCTGAGGGGTATGTTTGAGAAGCTACACGGGTACATTCCATTGACAGCTACATCGGAGCAGCTCAAAGCATACAGGGACTCGGTGATGACTGGAGTGTTTCTAGCAGCCCTTGATCCGGAGTATGATGCCGCCCGAGCACAGATCCTTACAGATGCCACCATACCACCTATGGAAGAGGCCTATCGCAGGTTGAGTAGACTCTCCATATCTCATGGTGGAGTTCCGACACCTTCAGCCATGGCATCTTCTCGCGGCAGAGGAGGCTATTCCCATTTCAGAGGTAGAGGTGGTCGTGGTCGAGGAGGAGGTAACAGACCTCCTAGACAGCCGTGCACCTACTGTCGCAGGACTGGACACACTGAGGAAACATGCTATTCTAAGCATGAGTTTCCTACTACTACGGCACGTATGGCGGAGCAGGCTCAGCAGGAAGGGGGTCCTTCCCTTGTCCCGGATCAGAGGTTTGAGGAGTTAGTGGCGAGACTTCGGGAGATCATGCCTGGCCAGGGACCAGCTAGTACTTCAGGATCCTCAGAGATAGCCGGCTCGGCATCTTCTTCGGGTACAACGTATGCACTTACTAGTAGTTACAGTGCAGATTTATCAGAATGGATCATGGACTTAGGAGAATCTCACCATTTATGTGGTGACAAAAAACAATTGGATGATTTTATTGCAACTCAGACAGGACGCTCCGTGGTGATAGCCGATGGGACACACTCTCCCATTACTGGTCTGGGGGAGGTGCAATTGACCCCTGGGATACGACTTCAGAATGTTCTTTATGCTCCTGATTTTTCCATGAATCTACTGTCCATTAGTCAAATCACTAAAGATTACATTGTCGTGCCATATTTGACCCATCTACTCTTATGTTTCAGGACATACTAACGGGCAGAGTGATTGGAACTGGCCGTGAGCAAGGGGGTCTTTATAAACTGGTGCAGTCTCGTTATGCTGATGTCTCTTCTATGCAGGCTGGATCTGTCTCATCTTACACCTGGCATCTTCGATTTGGTCATCTTCCGTTGCAAAAGATGGTCCATATTCTTCCACAGATTTCTCCCAAGTCTAATTTTCAGTGTGAAGCATGCCAACTTAGCAAACATCACAGGTCGTCATTTCAGATTCGTATAGGTCCAAGTCGTCATGGTCTGTTTGAGCCGCTACATTTTGATATTTGGGGTCCCAGTCGTGTCCCTGATCTTCAAGGACACAGGTTTTATCTTGTTGCAGTTGATGATTTCTCTAGATTATCTTGGGTTTTTCTACTTAAAAATAAGTCTGATGCTGCACATGTTATCCAGTCTTTCATTATTGAAACAAAAATATTTTTTCTGCTAGAGTAAAGTTCATACGGTCGGATAATGCTCTTGAATTATGTAGTTCTCCCATCTCAAAATTTCTTGTCTCATGGGATTGTGCATCAAACGTCATGTCCTTACACCTCCCAACAGAATGGGGTGGCTGAGAGGAAACATCGTCACTTGTTGGACATCACCCGGACCCTATTGATTCAGAGTCGTGCCCCTCACTCCTATTGGGGGGATGCGGTTCTAACTGTTTTTTATCTGGTCAACCGTATGCCTTCGTCAGTGTTAGGAGAGAAGATCCCGTTCTTGACTGCGTTTCCCGAGAAGGATCTTTTCTCCCTAACACCTCGTGTTTTTGGGTCTGTTGCGTTTGTTCATTGCTTCTCTCCTAGTCTTGACAAGCTTTCTCCTAGAGCTGTCAAATGCGTTTTTGTGGGTTATTCCAAAAACCAAAAAGGGTATCGGTGTTTTGATCCGGTTAGACAACGATACTATGTTAGTGCTGATGTCACCTTCTTTGAGTCCATTATGTATTTTTCTCCTACAGGTGACAGACTCACTCACTCGGAGGAAGGAGATGATATCTATGTACCTCCTCCTCCATCTGTTCCATGTTCTACTCTGCCTACTCCACCACCACAGCCTATACCACCACCAGCAACAAATTTTTATCCTCAGGTCTATCAGCGTCGGCCCACTGCTCATGTGCCTCCTCCATCATCCAGCACGCCCGAGGTATGTATTGAACATTTGAGAACTACTAATGGCACGAGTGATTTGCATGTACAGATGGATGTACAGGTTACAGATGATTCTACTCCTCCAGTTGATGATCTAGACATCCCTATTGCCCACTGAAGGCAGAAGCGTGCTCGGACTTTGAATCCCAAATATGGGATGGATTTTGCCTCTCAGGCTTCTTTGGAGCGTTTATCTCCAGACTTTCGTCAGTTTGTTGTAGGGTTATCGGCTGTGGAGATCCCACGGTCATATCAGGAGGCCCTACAGAGCTGTCCGTAGTGTTTGGCTATGGAGGAGGAGATGGCGGCATTGCAATCAAGGGGTACGTGGAGTGTTGTGCAACTTCCACCAGGTGCGTCAGTAGTGGGCAGCAAATGGGTCTTTACAGTTAAACATCGACCTGATGGTACGGTTGATAGATACAAAGCCAGGTTGGTTGCTCGTGGGTTCACCCAAACATATGGGGTGGACTATCAGGAGACGTTTTCTCCAGTAGCACGACATTCTACCCTACGGATTCTCATTGCCGTGGCTGTTGTCCGTGACTGACCTCTATTTCAGTTGGATGTCAAGAATGCTTTCTTGTATGGTGACCTGCAGGAAGAAGTGTATATGCAGCAGCCACCAGGGTTTGCTGCTGAGGGGGAGTCAGATATGATATGCCGTCTTCATAAGGCCATCTATGGCCTGCAACAGAGTCCACGGGCCTGGTTTCAGAAGCTCTCAGAGTTGATTGAAAAGAGGGGCTTCATCAGATCTACAACAGATCATACTCTCTTTGTAAAGAGAGACCAGCGAGGTACTGTGATCATCTTAGTGTATGTTGATGATATTGTTATTACAGGCAGTAATGAGCAGGGCATTCAAGAAGCCAAGGAGCTTCTTGGCAAGCAGTTCGTTATGAAGGATTTGGGTACACTTCGCTACTTTTTGGGGCTGGAGTTTGCACGAAACAAGCAAGGAATGGTAATGACACAAAGGAAGTATGTTACTGATCTCTTATCTGAGCAGGTATGGCAGGATGTAGACCAACTACTACTCCTATGGATTCTAATGTCAAACTTTATGATGATGACTCCGAGGAGGTAGACAAGAGACGATATAGAGAGCTAGTGGGAAAGCTCTTGTATGTTACTATTACCCGACCGGATATAGCTTTTGCGGTTAGTAGGGTAAGCCAATTCATGGAGCAACCCAGGCAGGCTCACATGAATGTTGTTTTTATGATATTGAGATATCTGAAGTCGTCTCCAGGTACTGGTCTTCTGTTTAGAAGAGATACCTCTATATCCGTCACAGGTTGTGCTGATGCAGACTATGATGGGTGTCCTAATGATAGAAAGTCAACTTCAGGCTTTATTGTATTTGTTGGCAGTTCACCAGTAGCTTGGAAGAGTAAGAAGCAAAATGTAGTGGCTTGATCCAGTGCAGAGTCAGAATATAGGGCAATGACCCAATGTAGTGCTGAGATGATGTGGGTTAAATCAGTTTTGACTGATTTAACTATTGATGTTCCTCTTCCCATGCATCTGAAATGTGATAATCAAGCAGCCTTGTTCATAGCCAATAATCCAGCCTTCCATGAGAGGACAAAGCACATTAAAGTGGATTGCCATTATACACGGGACCTAATTCAAAAAGGACTTATTTCAACTTCTCATGTATCATCAGGAGAGCAGGGTGCAGACATGTTCACCAAGGCCCTTGCTAGGGGTCCATTTCATCTTTGTTGTTCCAAGCTGAGCATGTTGGATATATATGCTCCAGCTTGAGGGGGGTGTTAGAGTAATTATATTAGTTAGTCTTTTTGTCCTTTTTATGTAAATTACCCATAGAGCTTTTCTCCTATATAAGAGAACTCTAGGGTGAATGGAATTTATCTAATTCGTTCCCTTTCAACAATGTTTTCTGCGAACTCTTAGAATTCACATGCAAATGCTTGTGGTCAACTTTCAGGCCTTTATTTAATACTCTTCATGCTTTTGGCCACCACATGGAACCGGATTTTTTATTTCTCATAGTCACTTTCTCTTTCTTCTTTCTTTGTCCACCTTTACAATGGTTCAGTGTATGACCAACCACTCAACAATGGGAACACAACTCAGGCTACCTCTCATAGACTATTTCTGTCTGAACGTCTGATTGCCCTTCTTAATCATCACAAAAGGAACTGTTGGTTTGAGCAAATCAATCTCCACATAAAGCCCAATATATCTATGCCGTGTGAACTCTAAAACATCCATATCAAGTCATATTTACTTTCCCAAAGGCATGCTATAGTGTGAATGGCACCCGGATTGTGACTGATTCTCCCAAAAATTGAACCTTCCAAATGCGTAGGGCTCAAAAAAAGTCTTCATATGCAAATTTAATAAGAATGCTGTGTAGGTTCTATGAAAAAATCCTTCTTGTCTGAAAATCTAATAAGAATGTGTCAGGAATCAAGAGCTTCCAAATGAAACTCACCATTATATTCCATTCTGTCCTCCAAGAAATTCCAAACTCCTATGTTAAGTCAGCCCTAGAGCTTTGAAGTC
Source organism: Ottelia alismoides (assembly GCA_037367405.1). Taxonomy (NCBI): domain Eukaryota; kingdom Viridiplantae; phylum Streptophyta; class Magnoliopsida; order Alismatales; family Hydrocharitaceae; genus Ottelia; species Ottelia alismoides. Next base: position 336,846 of record JAZKJV010006419.1, on the reverse strand, counting down.
TAGCATCCAAGTTCAACACAAGGATTTTGCAATAAATTGACTTTGTATGTATCAGGTGAATCTCACTGCAGAAATTCCATATTCATTTTTTTTAAAGGAAAAAAAGGCTTTTGCTGTATAGGTGCTAGACCAACATATTCAAATTTTGGTTCCCTGATTGGAATTGTCCCCAGAAAAAGGTTCAATGTGAGATTGCTTCATACCATGAGTTGCCAACCAAATGACCAGCACTAGCAAAGAAGCTAAAAAAGAAAAAAAAGGTGGTGGATCCTCCAGCTGAGCAGATCCCCACGATCCCGTTAAGCACCTATATGCCCTCTACCGGGAGTAACTTGCATGCCAAGTCGCAGCTGCTTCCCATCAAAGAACCTCCAACTGCTTGGTCTGAGCAGTTCTCAAATCACCACTTGGGCAGATTGCTAGGAGGGCTCTGAGTCCTTCGCTTCTCGTAGAACTTCAATCCTATGAGATTTTAGTGGAATCACCTTGGGGATTGCCACCAGGGATCTGAAAAAAGCTCCAGCAACATGCAAATATTCCAGCTCAAGCTCAAGATGAGCAAATCCATCAAGAAGGAAAACCCAATATTAGAAACTTTTCGATTCTTGATGACAGCTTTAGAGTGATGGCTTGAGTCAGATGGCTTGAATGAGAATAAAGTTCAGGAACTTGCTCAACGATCATTCTGCTATAACTTTTTACTTGTCTCAAAGGCGAAGTGGCTGTTAGGTTAGCTGGAGCACCTTGTGCTTAGGTAAGACCAAAAGATCAAACATTTTTATGTTTGTGCACTTACTATCATCTTTAGGTTTAGCTGATGTTGGAAGACCTCTCTTTGTTGTGAGGCTTGAAAGAGTCTTCCCCTGATTTCAGAGGCATAGCAGTCCACTCAGATTGATATATCTGATCCTTCCATTTCTCTTTGCAGTCCTCTCAGATTGATATATCTGATTCTTCCATTTCTCTTTGAAGTCCTGCCTCCCTTCTGGATTCAAACTATGGAGGTTGAGGGTCTCGGAGACTAGGTCAGCTATCCTGGCCCTGTCTGCCTCTCTCTATGGTTTTTTCTACTACTTTTGAAAAATATATACAACCAAAATAACAACTCCAAAGCCTTCTCCCTCATTAAGTAGGATTTGACACATGCAAGAACTCTTGTAAATTTTGGACTGCATCAGACATTGATGCAACAGAACTAGCTTATTTACTCGCATGTGTTCCTCACGTGAGACGACAACAACAACAACAACAACAACAACAAAGCCTTTTTTCACAATCAAGTAAGGCGCCTACACGGATTTTTTTTGCCTACATTCAAATCTATTTTGGGTTATTCTCGGGCGTAGATTAAAATAACTAAGATCCCTTCGAATAGTTTCATTCCAACACTTCTTTGGTGTTCCTCGCCTTCTCTTAATTGGACCAACATCCCAAATCTCGCATCCTCTAACTGGTGCATCAACATACCTCCTTTGCAAATGGTCAAACCATTTAAGCGGTTTTCTCTCCTGTTATCCTCTATCAGAGCTACACCAACTTTCATTCTGATCGCATCATTCCGAATCCAATCTTTTTGTGTATAACCACACATCTTTCTTAGCATTTTCATTTCTACTAGTGTCATCCTCAGCACATGTCTATGGTTCACAAGCCAACATTTTAATCCATAGAGCTTATCATATCTCACAGATGCTTTGTAACACTTTCCTTTGACTTTCAAAGGGATTTCTTATCACAAAGAACAGTAGAGGCTCCTCTCCATGGTAGCCAACCTGCATTTATTATATGAGTAACATCTCTGTCAACTTCCCCGTCCTGTTGCAAAATAGATCCCAATTATCTAAATAATTTGAGAATCCGTGCTAATTTTGAAATACATTTTGATAACGATGATGTAGTGACCCTTGCCAACTTTTCATTGCATTCGGGCGATGCAAGACATTGCTAGACGGGATGCCCCATGGAAATCCAAATATTTGCTTAAATCCATGTTGAAAGATTGATTGTTTTACGTTGACAGTCAGCTACCTAACGTAACCCTCATTTACCCGAGCTTGGGACCAACCATGGCTGAGTTTTTAAAAACTAAATTCGAGTCTAAGCTTTTGTATCATTAGATGGAATGTGTCTTCGGAGTATCTTACTTCTAACTTTACTTTCCCCTTTTTCTTTTTGCTGTTGTTGTCTCGCTTTTAATACTCACCTCAATTGGTTGTTTTATTATGCCAATTATGTTTGGTGTTGATTTTGTAGATGAATTCGGGATAGAACTCACCCTTCCTACTAAAACATATGCCTCAGTGAAACAGAAAGTTTTATTTCTTCCAATAGGCCACTTGGCTCATTTCCTATTCCAAAAGGTGTGAAAAACCCCTAGTTGGAAACAATGAAAATTCATTAAGATGCAGAGTATCACAGTCTCATCCCTCTGACTTATATTTTTTTTTGCAGGAGCTTTAGATCTTGAGGATAACACAGAGAAAGAGGAAGACCCTTTGCTGGAGGTTGATCAAGTTGATCTGAATGTTAAAAGCGATGCCTCTATTTCATCTACTGTATCGCATGTGTTATTGTGTCCTTTGACTAGAGGCTCACTTTCTGCAATGGCATCACCAAGGCAAATCTTGGAGAATACAGGACATGGAACTGAGGTAGATGTATCTTCCTGCCCAATGGTTCCTCGAGATGGTGATGCACAAGCTGCAAGGAAGAACTCCAAGGGAATATCTGGAAATGGATGTGGTGATAGAGAAAATTCTGCACTTTCCATGTTCCTATGAGGTGATGGATTCTTCCATTGCAGGGAATGTTAAGTCATTGAAAGAAGGCATGTGCAGTTCTGGGTTTACAACTAAGAAGGCAAGAGTCGGTAGGATTGGACATTTAAACTCTGCAATGCATGCAGATTCTGTAGAATCATCCATAGTAAAGCTCGAAGAGTTGCAAGTAAAATGAGATGTCTCAGAGGATTGTTGAAGTTTGGAGCTCATTATTCAGATGTCCAGAAACCTACTTGGAAATTTCATTAAGCATCTTAGCAATATAAATCTGGATGAGGTAATTTTGTCTGTAATATATTGTTGACATCTGTGAGTCAGTATTTTGTCAATTTTACCTGCATGCCTTGGTCAGCGAAGAAAATTTTATCATTTTCTTCTGAACTATATTTGTAACCTAAGTTCAAAACAAAGAAGTCGTTTCCCTGCTTAAATGACCGGCTGCATATATCCATGACCTGCAAGCAGATCTATGGTGTAATACATGACTTGAATCCAGACAACTTGATCATTTTTGTTCTGCCTTCTCGACTTTTTTTTAAAAGAATTACGGGACATTCATCATATAAGCTAAGAAGAATGATTAAGTTCCATACAGGCCATAGTTTTAGAGCTAACTTCCACAGCCAGGGTGCCCATTACATTTGCAGCATATGAGATGGGTTTCGAAGTCTGTCTCAATACTGCATCCATTTCATGGTCAAAGCTCCATCAATTTTTCATGCAGATGCGCAAACAGATTGCTACGGATGCAAAGCTTGCTACAGAGATCAAAGAAGGAAAAAATTTTACATTGTTGATTATTTTGTCTATGCGTGAGATAATACAGTTTACAGGTGCTTGGACTTCAACTGGTATTATCTACCCAACTCCCTTTAGAGGGTCAGGACAAGTACAACGAGCAATGCGACCAGGGAACATATCAGAGCCTGCAGAAACGAAAGGAAATGGTAAATTTTGGATGAATACCATGTCGTTAATCCACAAAGGTACATGGCATCAAGATTAACATACTGCAACGGCAGATGCTGCGAGGCCTGCTCTTTCCCTCGGGTCTTTAAGATGGTATCTTCTGAAGTAGAGGACCGAGGCAAAGTACCATGCCAATGGGAAGACAAAACCAAAGACGAAACTGCCATCGACGGTTACCATGCAATTAGCTTCCATGATGAGAACAAAGTTGCAACCATGAAGGAAGACTCCAACTTACGAGAACCAGCCGATTCCGCACCCAAAGCAGGGTAGAGGGCTCTCGTAATGTTTGCTGTCGTCCATTCCAAGCATAAGATGCTGCTCCACATCTTGTTTGATCTTCCTTTGTCCACCTTAGTTGCACAAACATTGTCATTAGATAAGAAGAGAATGTTAAGACATTTATGGTTTCTTGTCAAGAAAGATGCAACCACCTTGTTCCATGAGCATCATTTTGGAATCACCATCACCTTTGGGATAGATGGGCATTGACTCTGATGTGATTTCGATCATGATGATGATGATATCCAAGCCTGAGGGTTGATACAGATGATATATGTGAACTGTGTCACTTATCTATCATACACCAGTTGAGGATGTTGCTGCAGTTACAATAAGTGTGCAAATGTGTTTGATGAATATGTTAAGTAGCATACAGAAGACAAGATTGCAAGGTTTTGCTAATGACATTGCAAACCAGCACACACAAGTGGATATATTAACAGTTGGATGGTCTCTTCTTATTCATGTTTATCACAGGATGCGTCTAAAACGTCTGCGGGAGGAAAGGACTCAAGGAAGTATATGCAAGTAACAATACCTGAGTTTCTCGCGATCGTCGGAGTGAGGCGAAGAAGAAGCTACTCTGTAGTGTATCAGGAAGTTTGTTGGATGAGCAGTGACCTTTACATAAGGGTGCTTGCTAATCAGGAAAGGATGTCTGATTGTGAGGAGTTTGAGTAGTTGGGGAATAACTGCTCTTTCTTCTTATGCAGTTGTGCAGTTGCAGTTATGGTGGAAGTTCTTTTATCTGAAACATATGCTTCTCCATCCTCTGCATAAATATAATCACAGTGATGTCATTATCAGGTAATCTTGTGTGCAATGTTTGATAATAAGATTATGAAGCCTGGCCTGCTTATGTTGCGGTGTTTGCTTAGATCACTTGGATATCTAGCAGGTTTTGGAATCTTTTTTCCACTTTGGTAGCAGGTTATTTGTTGTTGGGTATTGAATGCATGTTTGGTTAGAACTTCTTGCACAATACTCAACCAATGTTCAACTGTGGATATTTTTCCAGTGTGGAAATCGAATAGTTATAATGTGATAAAAAACTTCAATAAAAATGTGAGGAAATAGAATGATTATAATTGACACTTATAATCTAGAAATCTTTTTGGAGAACTGACTTAAAAGTTGTTTGTCTGAAATATGATAAATTATTTTTGAATACAGCCAAGCTTTGCATGTTTATACAGAATGATTTCGACAAGGGACTTTTACTCCACGAACTCTAAAAATTATGCAAATCACCTTCTCAACCTTGTATTCTTTGTAATTATCAGCTAAACATTGTAAATTTACTGATTGTTATGCTTCAACCCTTCCGTGGGTTAATCACAGAGTTTGTAAAGGTTGTTTGCATGGTTTACGTGATAAGTAGGAAGTATACATGGTCCAGAAGAAAATTTACAAAGTTTCCAGGGTCCGTGTTGTAAAAATCACTTTTGATACAATGGACTCTTCAATTATTTATGATTACTACCAAAATTCGTTTGTTTGGACATCCTAGTGTTCAATGATTTCAAGTATATTATGTTCATGCGGTAAAAATGGCTTGGAGAATTTTTTGTTATGATTTTTTTTAGCATGCACAGTTATATGCTAAAAATCATTTTGTATTGCTTAGTTAAAAGTTAGAAAACTGAAACAGAAAAACGAAATTCCTGTGCAGGAATTTTGTAACACTCTGACCCCAAATATAGTGCCATGCTTAAAATTCACGAAGTGTGGGTGTGGTTTATAAGCGGTGGGGATTACTACTTAACAATTGGGGTTTAAGTATTTTAGGTGGTTGTCAACGGGTCCAATTTGACCGAACTCAACAAGTTGTCAGGGCTAGTTTTTCTCGATAACGGACCGGGGACCTAAGCCCGGGACGTTACAAATACATTGTAACATCCATACCCCCAAAACATAATGCCACATCTAAAACTCGCGAAGTGTAGGTGTGGTTTATAAGTGCTGGGATTACTACTTGACAACTTGGACTTAAGCATTTTGGGTGGTTGCCAATGGGTCCATTGGGGCCCGTACCCAACAAGTTGTCAGGGCCAGTTTTCTTCGATAACGGACCGGGGACCTAAGCCTGTGACTTTACAATTTTAGTACAAATGTGGCTCCATTTCAAATTAAATAAGACTCTTAGATTATTTTATGTTTTTAAAAAGTTCTTTATTTGGAATACCATATAAGATTCGTGTGCTAGAGATCACTTAATTCGAGCAAAACATTTGTCTGCAGTAAAAGGACTCCGACAAAAACACTATGTAATAATTTGATACAATCCACACTTATAATATTTTATTTCTTTTGTATTAATAATTTGGAAGTTCTTTAACAGAAAAAAGACCAGTCAAATCATGTTATACAAGTCCGTATGCTAAACCTCACTGATTTTAAGAAAATAGGTTAGGGTATAAAAAGGACATCAAGAAAAGGTACTATAAACTAAATCAAAATAAATACCACACCAATAATTTAGAAACTTTTTGAAGTATTCATTTAAAAATTCTTTGACTCAAAAATAATCAAATCATACTGAGTATGCCTAATATTCGCATGCTAATACTCACTGATTTCAAGTATTAGCATATGAATTGAAAATGATTCCAAGGATCCATCAACTATTTATTATTTTCGAAAGAATTCGTTTTTGTAGAACCATTTTCAATTTATATGCTAATACTCATTAATTTTAAGTTAACTATGTTAAAGCAATAAAAGAACATATGCCATAAAAAGTTTCTACTATATATTTTTAAAATGTTCTACTAAAATTTTCAATTTTACTCGAAAGTGATCGGTATTAGTATCTGAAACATGAACGGAATTAGTTTGATAGGTTTTTAATAGCCTTTTCATCTTTTTTTATTTCAATATTGGTCAAGATATTCAATAATGTGTTTTTATATCTCAACTCTAAAAGTTTTATACTAAAATGTCGAATTTTGCTCCAAATTGATAGGCCTTAATGTACGAAATTTATACAAAATTAACTAGAAAACCTTTAAATAATTTTACATATATTTTTATTCAACTATTTGTCAAGATATTTACTTATAAGCTATCATACTCCATTACTTATAAGCTATCGTGTCTCCATTAGAAAAATTTTCTACTAAATGTGTGAAATTAGTTGAACATTAATGGGTTCTATACGAATTTTGGATGAAATTAACAAGATATGTTTTCAATAAGTTTATAATTTTGTATTCTAGTAATTGTCAATATCTTCAATCATGAGCTATCATATCTCTATTCAAAAACTTTTCTACTAAAATTTTTAATTTTGTTCAACATTGATGGACATTAGTATATAGAATTTTTGGCAAAATAACTAGATACATTTTCAATAAATTTACAAGTTTTTATTTTAGTAATGTTCAAGATATTCAATCACTAGCTATCATATCTTTCTTCTGATTTTTTTTACTAAGATTTCGAATTTTGCTCAAAATTGATGGGTATTGGCATACAAAATTTGTATGAAACTAGTTATATAACTTTCTTAGTTATGAGCTATTGTATCTTTATTCTGAATTTTTTCTACTAAAATTTTGAATTTTGCTCAATATTGATGAGTGTTAGTGTACGAAATTTGGACGAAATTAACTAGATAACTTTTGAAGAAACTTTATATCTCTTTTTATTGAAGAATTTGTCAAGATATTTACTCATAAACTATCAAATATACATTCTAACTTTTTTTACTAAAATTTTGAATTTTGCTTAACGCTAATGGGTACTAGTATACCAAATTTCAGTGAAATTAATTAGATACTTTTTTTGTAACTTTGCAACTTTTTCTATTCTAATAGTGGTCAATATATCCAATCACGAGCTATCATATTTCTCTTTCGAAAATTTATACTAATTTTTTTATTTTGCTCAACATTTATGGGTGTTACTATATGAAATTAACTAGATATCATTTCAATATTTTGTAACTTTTTTATTCTAGTAATGTCAACATATTCAATTACTGGATATCATATCTTTGTTCTAGACATTTTTCCTACTAAAATGTTGAGTTTTGCTCAAAATTGATGGGTATTAGTATATGAAATTTGTACGAAATTTATTAGATAACTTTTGCACAATTTAACAAATGTTTTTATTCTAGTATTAGTCAATATATTCAAGCATAAGCTACTACATCTTTATTATGTAATTCTTTTACTAAAATTCTAAATTTTTCTCAAAATATTTAAGTGCTAATAAATGAAATTTGGATGTATTAAGTAGAAAACCTTTGAACTATTTACGTCTATTGTTATTCTAGTACTTGTCAAAAAATTAAGATATGAGCTATCGTATATCTATTTTGAAATGTTTGTGCTATTTTTTTTAATATTACTCATAACTGATGGGTGTTAGTCTACAAAAATTAGATGGAATTAACCAGATGACTTTCAAATAATCTCATAATATTTTTTATTCTAGAATTAGTCAATGTATTTATTCATGAACCAAATCTCTATTATGAATATTTTCTACTAAAGTTTTCATTTTTTTCCCGAAATTGATGGGCATTAGTATACAGAATTTGGGATGAAATTAGCTAGATAACTTTTGAATAATTTTACATATCTTTTTATTCAAGTATTTGCGTAGATATTTACTCGTTAGCTATTGTATCTCATCTCCATTTTGAAAATTTTCTACTAAAATTTTGAATCTTGCTCGACATTAGTGGGAGCTAGTAAATTTGAATGAAATTAACTAGATACAGTTTTAACAATGTTACAACCTTTTTTATTCTAGTAATAGACAATATATTCAATCATGAGCTATCATATCTCTATTCTAAAAGGTTTCTACTAAAATTTTTAATTTTGCTAAATAACGGTGGGTGTTATTATGCGATAAGTCAAAATTAACTATATACCATTTCAAGAATTTTATATTTTTTCATTCTAGTAATGGCCAAGATATTCAATTGCAGAATATCATATCTTTGTTCTGGAAAATTTTCTACGTCAATTTTTAGTTTTAGGTGTTAATATATGAAAATTTATGAATCTAACTACATAAATTGTGCATAATTTTATAAATGTTTTTATTCTATATTCAATCATGCTCTATAGCATCTTTATTATGAAATTCTTTCCTAGAATTTTGAATTTTGCTAAAAAAATTTAGGTGTTACTAAATGAAATTTGGATGAAGTATGTAAACTTTTGAACTATTTTACATCCTTTGTTTTCTAATATTGGTCAAGATATTAAGTCATGGACTATCATATCTCTATTTTGAAATGTTTCTATTAATATTTCGAATTTTATTCAAAGTTGATGGTTGTTAGTATACAAAATTTAGATGAAATTAACCAGATAACTTTTGAGTAATATTACATCATTTTTTATTCTAATTTAGTCAATATATTCATTCATGAGCTACATATCTCTAATCTAAAAAATTTCTACAAAAAATTTAAATTTTGCTCAAAATTGATGGGTGTTAGTATGTGTAATTTGGAAGAATTAACTAAATACTTTTTGTATATCACATCTCTTTTTATTCAAGTATTTTTCAAGATATTTACTCATAAGCTATCGTATATCCATTCAAAATTTTTACTAAAATTTTAACTTATGCTTGTCATTAATGATTGTTTGTATATAAAATTCGGACAAAATTAACTGTATACCTTTCAATAATTTTACAAGTTTTTTATTCTAGTAATATTTACAATCATGAGATATCATGTTTCTATTTTGAAAATTTTCTAATGCTTTTAGTTTTCCTCAACATTGATGGGCGTTAGTATACGAAATTTGGAAGAACTTTATTAGATATGTTTTCGATAATTTTATATTTTTTTATTCTAGTAATGGTGAAGATATTTAATCACGAGCTATCATATCTTTATTATGTAAATGTCCTACTGCTATTTTAGATTTTGCTTAAAATTGATGAGTGTTAATATAAAATATTTATATAAAATCACCTAGATAACCTTCTGAATAATCTTACAAATATTTATATTCTAGTATTGATCAAGATATTCCATCATGAACTATCACATCTCTATTTTAATTTTTTTATTAAAAATTTGAATTTTGGTGAAAATGTTTAGTTGTTAATAAAAAAATTTTGGACAAGCTAACTAGATACATTTTGAATTATTTTACATTGTTGTTGTTGTTGTTCTAGAGTCGGTCATAAAATTAAGCCATGAGTTATTGCATCTCTATTTTGAAATGTTTCTACAAAATGTTAAAATTTTCCTCAAATTTTATGTTGTTAGTATATACAATTTAGATGAAACTAACTAGATAACTTTTGAATAATCCTACAATGTTATTTATTCACTACAAAAAAGCGCGATTGGCGTGCACACAATGGGGTGCACTGGGCGAGCACATATGCTCGCCCACAGCCTAGCGAGCACATAGGTTGCATATGTGCTCGCCATCCTCATCACCCTTTTGAATCTGGAGGCGCGGTTATAATTTCGTAGATGGGCGAGCACTTTAATAGCACACGTGCTCACCCAGTTGTGCTCGTCCAGTTGAAAATCGAGGCGCGGCGGAATGGGCGCGTGTCAATTTTCCGGGCGAGCACCTAAAGAGATGTGCTCGCCCGCGCCCGTAAACAGAACGTCGGGCGCCCCTTTCCTCATTCCTGTGTGAGCTCCCCTCCCCTTTCATTCCTCTCCTCCGGCGACAAGTACTTAGCCCGCATCGAGGGAGTTCCGTTTGACCATTGAATCACACACACACACACACACCCTTTGTTAGGTATATCTTATCATCCTTTCTCTCTTTTTTGCGTATTTCATTCGATTTTATACTGGTTTTAGAGATTAGGATTTTGATGTTGTTGATTGTTTTGTTCTTAACCTTAATATCACTAGTTGTTAATCTTGTTGCTTATGCTTCATATAGTTGTCTAATATATAGTTGTTGTTAGATTTGAGTATATATATGTCTAATATAGATGAAATATTATAGGCATGTCAACTATTTGATTAGTATATGTATCAAGTTAAACATCTTGTGCACGGAATACATCTTCTTCAATATATAAGGATGATTTCTTATAACTTCCTTGGTTATCAATTGCCCTACTGTAAAAAGTAGTTGTTGCTTAATTGTGTATGAAAAAAATCTGATTTGGCTATAGTCCTTTGATAGGGATGGCATTGCGTAGATACAATCCATTAATGGCATGTGTGGGAGTAGCATGGGATGAGAGAAATATTAGTTTCATAACACTAGGTTTATAACATTAGGTTCATTGAGAAGTGTCATAAGACTAGTTTAATAACATTAGAGAATGTTGATATAGAGAAGTGCCATAACACTAGTTTCATAACACTAGGTTCATTGAAAGAGGTGATGGGAGATACAAAGCCTTTGAGAATAAGAACTATATAATGGATGTTAAATTAGATATTTATTTAAGTTAAAATCATTGATGCGTGATAATTATAACTACAAACAAAAATTTTGATTCTGTGATTATTTTATTGTCACATTATATTTTAGTTATTGTGATTAAGTATATCACATTAACTTATAGTTAAGTTTATGATAAGTCTAAAATACTATCCATTAATTATTAGAAAATCGCACAAAATCCTTCACACACAGTGCGTCCTTCCACACCGAGTGGTGTGTGGCCCTGCACAACGGGAAGTGTGTGCAACACATTGGAGGATTTGATCGCCTCTAACTGTGTTATATTTTTTTATTTTTTCACAGCACTATTGGACTCACTTTGGGATGTTTATCTCAGATCAATGGTCGTGGATTTTGATGTTTGCAGGTTCGAATTTTTTTTGCATGTGCCCATTAATTCTTAGTGACCCAAGCACTGTATTAGGCACTAAATAAGGATCACACTTATCCCTATCCCCATCGTTAACCAGGCAAATATATGTAATTGCCTGGTTAATATAAATGAATAAATATTTTAAAATTATTTTATAGTCTCATTTGTAGCACGTACAAACGTAAAGTGATCTTAAAGTATTACATTTATATTAGCTTTCCTTAGTTCGGAGATCACGGACTAAGGGGGTCCGTGAGGATTCAAACTTACTAAAGGTGATCGTTGTCACAAGTTCTTTATTTCTTACGAAAATTCGGTTCATAACCCCTTCCTCTTCGGTATACCAAATCAATCATAGTTTACTATCGAAATAATCATTGCCATGATTATTTTGAAAGTTAATTGCGATTGATTTATGAGGTATACGGGAGAGGTGCAGGGTTATGCTGCCAAATTTTCGTTAGAAATAAAGATGCTTGTGACAACGATCATCTTTTAATAAGTTTGAATCCTTATGGACGGTCTCTAGTGATAACATCATTAATACACTTCTCTTCTATCTTTTATCTCAATAATGATATACGTTTAGATATCCTCAATTTCCTAAATTTGATATTATAAATTATTTAATTCAGGTTCATCAATATGACAAATAGAGAGTGGATGTACAATCGTATAGTAGATGGACAATAGCAGATACCTTTCAAAGAGGTGTTCGGGAATTTATACAATTTGCTTACGCACAAGGTTCCCGTATCGTAGATTCAGATGGAACTATCTTGTGTCCGTGTACGAAATGTCGGCTAATGAGGAAGAGATCAAAAGATGAAACTCAGTTACATCTTTATAGAATGGGTTTCATGGAAGGATATCAGATTTAGTGGAGGCATGGTGAGGATTTCGAGGACAGTATGAATGATGCAGAAGAAGCTGACACTAGTAATCCTTTTGCGGATATGGTTATGGACGTTGCGGGTCCAGAATATAATCCTACTCTTTTAGATGATGAAGAACCATATGGAGAGTCTGCAGAATTTTACGAGCTGTTGAAAAAAGCAGAAGAGCCATTGTGGTTGGGTTGCAAGACATATTCAAAACTTTATACGGTTTCGGATCTTTTATCGATGAAGATGGAGTATAATATGACCGACCGTAATTTTGATGCAATGCTGAGGATTATCAAGAAAATGTTACCAGAAGATGCTGAATTACCTGATAATTATTACAAAACAAAAAAGATGATGCGGAAGATGGGTTTAGCGGAAGTTAAAATAGACTCATGCATAAATCACCATATTTTATATTACGGTGAACACCAACATTTGCAACGGTGTCCTGAATGTCATGAACCAAGATATCAGACAACTAGTAAGAGTGGAACAAAAATATCGAGAAAAATCTACGTTATTTCCCGTTGACTCCGAGATTGAAACGACTATATTATTGCAAAGAATTGGCGAAGTACATGACATGGCACGCAGAACATAAAGTCGATGAGTATATGGAGCATCCATCTGAGTCTGATTGTTGGAAAGAATTGATGTCAGTTTTTCCTACATTTAACGATGAAAAGAGGAATTGCGTTATAGGTTTATGTATAGACGGGTTTAATCCTCATGAAAGAAGTAAAGATTACTCTTGCTGGCCAGTAATGACAACGGCATATAATCTACCCTATGGTTATGTAATAAGCGACAGTTTATGTTTCTTTCACTGTTGGTACCAGGACCTACACATCCGGGAAAATACATTGACGTTTATTTACGTCCTCTTATCGATGAGTTGAAAATGTTATGGGTCGATGGAGTTGATACATATGATGCTGATAAGAGTCAAACATTTAACATGAACGTAGCTCTGCTTTGGACGATAAATGACTTCCTAGCATATGGAATGTTATCTGGATGGAGTACGTATGGACGTAAAAGTTGTCCATATTGTATGGAAAGTACTAAATCATTCCAACTTCAACACAGTCAGAAATCATGTTTTTGATTGTCACAGACAATTTCAACCAAATAATCATCCATATCGAAGACAGAAGCAGTCTTTTAAAAGGAACACAATTGATCTTTCAGATCCTCCACCAATTAAGACAGGCGATATAATATTATCATACTTGGAACAATTAGAGAAATCAGCCTCAGAGAATGGAGATAAAACAAAAAACCTTCCCGGTTTTGGTGACAGTCATAATTGGATTGAGAAGAGTATATTTTGGGAGTTACCATATTGGAGTAAGTTACTGATATGACGCAACTTAGATGTTATGCATATAGAGAAAAATGTGTTTGATAACATCTTCTATACTGTTATGAATGTAATCGATCGATCAAAAGATACAGTAAAGTCTCATCGTGATTTACAAATCATATGAAATCGGCCAGAGTTGCATATAAAGGAACATGATAGTGGAAGGGTTGAAGTTCCCAAAGCAAAGTATACCTTAGATAGAAATCAAGTTAAGCTTGTCTGTGAATGGACAAGCAAATTGAAGTTTCCAGACGGATATGCATCACATTTTTTCCAATTTGGTCGATTTGAAGAAGTTTACATTTAAGGGAATGAAAAGTCATGACTGCCTTGTTTTTATGGAAAGATTGCTACCGTTAGTGTTCAGAGGATTGTTACCAAAAAACGTTGTAATGTTCTTTCAGATGTTAGCAGATTTTTCCAGGTGCTATGCTCTTCACGTATACACCGCATGGAGATGGATTATCTTCATAAAAACATTCCTGTAATTATGTGTAACCTGAAGAAGATATTTCCGCCTTCATTTTTTGATTCGATAGAGCATCTGATGATTCATATTCCATGGGAAGCAAAAGTAGGAGGGCCGGTAAAATATCGTTGGATGTATCCGTTTGAAAGGTAATTAAATATATTATAATCTCCTTCTTTATTTACTATTTCAACTAAATGTTTAACCTACTTTCTTATAGGTTTATGTTCTTCTTAAAAGAAAGGTCCGAAACAAAAGTAAAGTTGAAGGATCTATAAGTTCACAATATATATGAGGAAGTCGCAACATTCTGCGCAAGATATCATCCAGAAGATGTGGAGACTATCCACAATAGATGCAGGAGGAATGAGATCATTTATTCCGATGAAGAACCTTATATCAGTATCTTTCGTCCATCCACTCATCTGATAGGAAAAGCAACTGAACGTTTCTTATCGAAACAAGAGAAGGATGCTGCAGAGTTATACGTATTAGACAATTGCGAGGAAATAACACCATATGTTCAGTAAGTATTTGTATTACTTTATGTATATATTCATTTACAAGTAATTCTTATGTTTCTCTTACCAATTTTAGGGAATTTAGAAAGAAAATTATGGAGGAAAATCCTATGTATTCATATGATGAAGTTCTGAGCGCATATAGGAATCTATTTCCAGCTTGGTTTAAAGACCGCTCAAAACAGTTGGACGGTGGTGATTTCTATTCTCATATTTTAAAATATTTTGGATAAGACCCCGTTTATAAGGTCCGATCATACAACTCTTGCTATAGCAATGGGTATCGTTTTCATATCTTAAATTCCAATAAATATTTAACAACTCAAAATAATGGAGTGATGGTTCGCGGATCTTGTTATGAGGAAGATCATATGAATTATTACGGAATTTTAAAGGAGATACTAGAAGTGGAATATAGTTACCAGGATTGAATAAAGTGGTTCTTTTCTTGTGTGATTGGTATGAACCCAATGGAGGTGTAGTACTCGATAGAAGAAATAACATTGTCGACGTGGTACAAAGAAAATTTATACGCAGATTTGAACCATTCGTCTTGGCATCTCAAGCGGATCAAGTATGTTATCTCCCACAAATATCAAAGAAGAGAAAGAGCGTTGAAATAGTAACTGTTGTGAAGATAAATTCTCGAGGTTATATCTCTAATGATGACACTAATCAGGAAGATGACATAGATGAAGCATTCACACCGACACATGAACGAATAGACTTAACAGAAGAAGTCCCAATTATCGAATCGATTCGATTGGCTGATAATGAAGTTTTTAGTGTTGACTTATAAGATGATGTTGACTCCAGAAATGATGACTCAAAAAACTCAGAAAACAAAGAAATATCCTTTAATCCCACTGAAATAAATGATGAAGATTAGTTGTAAGTTTTATTACACAATTATAGTTGAAGGAATTAAAATCTTAAGTAATAAATGTGTAATTAACTATTACATCATTATTACAATCATGGCAGGTTTTGGACGTGGCGGGGTGCATGGATCACATAGATCCAATCGTCCATCTTCCTCAGACACACCTTCGTCCAGTAGGCAACCCACCCCGGATGTTGTTCTTGATTCACAGTCCGACGAGGTCTGCCGGGTGATAGCCTACTATGAGTCTCTTGTTTATCCTCCGCCACCCTTTTACTTAGGAGGCTATGGAGATCCATCTACCTCAGCAGCCCCTACAGGATTCCCAGTCCAGGTCCCCATACCAGCACGGACATCTATGGGTTCTGACTCTCCTTCTTCTGGACGTCCGAGCACCTCCGTGCCCTTACCTACTGCAGTTGGACATACGTCGGCGTCCTACCCTTTGTTGGAGGTTACAGCGGATGTGAGGTAAAATTTTTAGAGATTTCATCATTTAAAAAATTTCCAAATATTTATACATTGTATCATAATTAAAATTTCTAGCAAATGCATGGATTTTGTGAATAGCAACAGGGTGGCAAAGGAGATAACCAACATAATAAAGACACACTTGACTTCCATGCAATTTAGATGGTGTCGCATCCCTGCTGCAGAATAGGAGAGACTGTTTGACATGTTTCTGGTAAGAAAATTTTCTAAGAAGTGATACAGAATTTTTTGGTCAATTTTTTTGTATCTTATAATTTGTTGTAATTTTCAGAGTAGGTTTCGCCTTGGTTCTGGTCTGGGGAAGGAGGCTTATCGTAGAGCCTTCATTCGTTTGGCAGAAAAGAGAATGAGAGATGCATTTTTCAAGGCAAGGAGAGACTCGCATGCGAAGACGGGATGCGAGGAGATGAATTTTGACGAGATGAAGAGGTTCCTGCCAACATGGTGTATGGAGGATAGGTATTGTACTTGTTAAATAATTTATAATAAACTTTTTTAAATAACCAATAATCATAACATAATCCTTGCAGATGGGCGGATTTCTGTGATGCATTCATTACGGATGCTGAGTTTGGAAGAAGATCTACGGCGGGAAGGACAAACCGCCAGAAACAAAGGATTAAGTCGACAAGTGGCTCTAAAAGCCACAATCAGATTAGAGCGGAGATGGTATTACGATTTAGAATTAATTTTTAGAGATCTACTTTAATATAATGCAATGTTGTTATTATATCTTAATTTTTTTTCAGGTAGCCAAGTTAGAAAGGGAACCCTCTTTTCAGGAGTGGTGGTCGAGGTCCTACATGAGTGGGAGAGAAGGACAGTCGCAATGGTCCACTCCTGAATCAGGAGAATTGTTGGTAAATCTATCAATTTATTTTCAATTAAATGATATATTATAACTAATTTATATATATATATATTAAACTTTGTATTTCAGAATCGTTATCTGACACAATCTACAGAAAAATGGGGTGTCGATCCAACTGGAGAGCAACCACCATTTGATAAAACGATCTGGAAGCAGGTATATAGATAAATATTATCTTACCATACTCATTTCTAATATATAATTTTATATTAAACATTAAAATCTTATAAGGTGTTGGAGGAGAGGGACATTGTGGCGAATAGGAAGCAGATGCTTGGTGGTCTTCCTCCATATTATGTGGAGGAACATCGTCACTCCTATTCTGCATACTCTCAACCGTCGTACACGCAACCACAACCGTCCCAATCATCAGTTCCAATGGAGTCGTAGATGGCGATGATGGTGGAGCAAGTGACGAAGCTCCGAGAAGAGTTCACAACGTATATGTAAGTATTGTACTTATAGAGTGAGTAATAATTTTATATTTCTATATCTACAAAATGCAAGTAATAGATATATATCTTCCATATATAATATAGGTCACAAGGGCGTGCATCTCAACCTGAAGAGATTGAATTTGATGATGAAGAGGAGGAGGAGAACGACCCTGAAGAAGAGGCACGCATGTATGCGAGGTTCAAAGAAAAGGAGAAGGAAAAAAAGAAATCAAAGTAGGGTTTAGTGTCTAGATTTTTTAGATCAAAGAAGAAGTAATATATTGTTGGTTTTGACTTCTATTGTTGTTAAACTTTTAGCACATTTTTTAATTTATATGAACTTTATGAACTTTGATAATATTATTTATTGTAGTTTACTTGTCGTTGATGCTACGGACAAATATTTGTAATATTCAGATGTTAAATTTGAATGTTTGTTTCTAAGTTCATGTATATTACGTGAATTTCACTTGTCAGTGCTAGTTATCTTTATAAGTACCTACGGTGGTTTATTGGCAGGCTATACAGGTTCGACGGGGCGTCAAAACCCCGTCGAGCCTGTATAATTTTTTACTGGAAATCAGTTTGGGCGAGAACATGTGCTCGCCAGGTGCTCGGTATATGCTCTCTGATTGATTGACCGATTTAAGAAAGGGGCGATCACATCGGCGAGCACATCTGTGCACGCCCAATATGCGGGCGAGCACAGAGCGTCCGACTGTGCTCGCCAACCACCCGGAGCGACGCTCATAGAAGCGAGCACGCCATGAACGAGCACATGTGCTCGCCAACTAGCCGGGCGTACACATGGCGGGCACTAGGCACGCACATAACGAGCATATATGTGCACGCCAATCCCGCCTTTTTGTAGCGATTTTAGAATTTGCTAAGATAAATAGTCATGAGCTATCATATCTCTCATATGAATTTTCTACTAAAATTTTGATTTTTACCTAAATGGAAGGGTGTTAATATACAAAAATTAGTCAAAGTTAACAAGATAACTTTTGAATAATTTTAGATTTCTTTTTACTCCAGTATTCATTAAGATATTCACTCATGAGCTAACATATCTCAATTATGAAAAGCTTTACTAAAATGTTGATCTTTTTTCAAATATAATAGGTGTTAATATATTATATTTGGATGAAAATAATTATATAACTTTTGAAAAATCTAACAATTTTTTGTTCTAGAATTTGCCATCATATACAATCATGTGCTATCATAACTCAATTCAGAAAATTTTCAATAAAAATTTGGAATTTTACTCAAAATTGATGGGTTTGAATACATGAAATTTTGATGAAATTAACTAGATATTTTTTGGAGAATTTTACGTCTCTTTTTATTCTATTGTTAATCAAGATATTCAATAATGAGTTATCATATCTCTATTCTGAAAATGTTCTATTAATATTTTGAATTTAGCTCAACGTTGATGGGTGTTAGCATACTAAATTGCTACGAAAATAACTAAATAAATTTTAAATAATTTCAAAATATTCTTTTATTCAAGTAATGGTCATGATATTCAATCACAAGCTATCATATATCTATTTTGAAAATGGTCTACTAAATTGTTAAGATTTTCTCCAAATTCATGGGTGCTAGTATTCAAAATTTGCATGAAATTAACATGATAACTATTGCAAAATTTTATATCTCTTTTTTTCTGGCATTTGTCAATATATTAACTCATGAGCTATCGTATCTCTTTTTTTGAAAAAAATTCTTATAAAATTTTGAGTTTTTCTCAAAATTAATAGTGTTAGTAAACAAAATTAGGATGAATTAACTAGGTAATTTTGGAATAGTTTTACACATGTTATTCTAGTATTGATCAAAATATTTTGTTAAGATCTGTCGTATCTCTATTTTACAATGTTTGTACTGACTTTTTGAATTTTATTCAAAATTTATGGGAGTTAGTATACGAATTTTAGATGAAATTAACTAGGTAACTTTCAAATAATCTTACAAAATTTCTATTTTAAAATTTATTAAGATATTCAATCAATAGCTATCGCTCCTCTATTCTGAAGATTTTCTGCTAAAATTTTGAATTTTGTTCAAAATTGATGGGTATTAACTATAAGGAATTTGGAAAAAATTAACTAGATAACCTTTGACTATATTTGCGTCTATTTTTATTGTTGTATTTGCCAAGATATTCACTAATGAGATATCATACCTCAATTATGAAATCTTTTAATAGAAATAAGATTTTTTTACAAATATAATGGTGTTAGTATATGAAATTTGGACAAATTTAGCTAGATAACCATTGACTAATTTGATGTCTCTTTTTATTCTTATATTTGTCAAGATATTCATTAATGAGATATCATGACTCAATTCTGAAAAATTTTTACTGGAAATTAGAATTTTGCTAAAATATAATGAGTGTTAATATACAAAATTTGGACGAAAATAACTAAATAATTTTTAAAAAACTTTACAAGTTTTTTATATTAGAATTTATTAAGACATTTACTCATGATATATCTTATCTTAATTGTAAAAATTATCTATTAGAATGTTGAATTGTGCTTGAAATTGAAGGGATTAATATACAAAATTTGGATGAAATTGATTTGATAACTTTTGAATAATTTTAAATCTTTTTTATTCCGGTATTTGTCAAGATATTCAATCATGTGCTATCATATCTCAATTCTGATTTTTTTAATAATATATTTAATTTTTCTAATATTTAATCAATGTTAGTATTTAAAATTTGGACGAAAATAACCAGATAACTTTTGAATAATTTTACAACTTTTTTATCCAAGAATTTATCAAGATAATCAATCATGAGATATTATATTTTTTTCATAAATTTGTCTACTAAACTGCAATTATTTGCTTGAAATTGACGTGTGTTAGTATGCGTAGCTTGCATACAATTAATTAGATAATTTTTTGAATAATTTTACATGCTAATTTTTTCTAATATTTATAAATATATTCTCACAATTCATCATCCCTATAAAGTTTTTTATGATTTTTTTTCAAAATTGACTGGTGATAATATACAAACTAGACAATCTTTCAACAATTTTATAACTTTTTATCGATCAACATATTTCGTCATAAGCTATCCATATTCTGAAAATTTTCTTCTAAAATTTTGAATTTATCTCAAAATTGGTGGTTGTTAGTATATAAAATTCGGACGAAATTAACTTTATAATTTTTGAAAAAAATTCCATATCTCATTGTTCTAGTATTTGTCAAGATATTCACTCACAAGATATCATATCTTAATTATGAAAATATTCAACTAAAATTTTGAATTTTGCTTAGAAATGATGGGTTCTAGTATATCAAATTGGACAGGGATTAACTAAATAACTTTTGAATAATTTTACATCTCGTGTTATTCTATTACATACTAAAATTTTCATTTATATGTTATCATATCTCTATATCGAAAAGTTTTTACTAAAATTTTTGAATTATGCTCACAATTCAAGGGTTTAGGATACATATTTTAGATAAAACTAATTGGATAACTTTTGAAAGTTTTACATTTTGTTGTTCTAGTACTGGTCAAGATATTCAATCATAAGCTAACATATTTGTATTCATAAAATTATCTACTAAAATGTTGAATTTTGCTCAAAATTCATTAGTGTTAGTATATGAAAATTGGATGAAACTAAGTAGATAACTTTTGAAGTTTTTTATATCTCTTGTTAGTTGAGTATTGATCAATATATTTACTAGTGACTTAGATTTTACAAATAACTTTTTAGATTTTACAAATGACTTTGTTGCATATTTGTTTTGTAGCTTTATAGATTTTCAAGTAGAAGAGATGATAAACAGTGTAGAAAAAAGCTATGAAGCCAAAACAAAGCATAAAGCAAATCAGAAAGAGTTGGTTTGAAGTCTCAAGGCAGAGAAAATATTACAAAGACTTCTTTTCAAAACCTCTCAAGTCAATTAAAGACCTTGAAGATCAAGAACAAGTAAAGAAGACTGATGTAATATACATTCTTATAGCTTTTACATAATCTTGATAAGCAAGCAAAAATAAGCGAGAATCATCATATCTCAAAATCAAGTTTTGGATGTATGATCGATCAACTTGACACCCTGATTGATCACCCTTGATCATTCTATGATCATGATCGATCAAACCTTGGGTATTAATTTTTTGATATGATCGATCAACTTTTTTTCCAGATCGATAACCCCTCATCGACCACTTTTTGACCATGATCGATCACTTTTCAAATTACATGTTAACGATCACAAAATGATCGATCATCTTGTGTGATGGATCAATCACTCATGATTGGATAACCCTTTTTCAAGATCAATCATTTCTCAATTTTTGGACATCAGATTGTTGAACTTTCAGTTTTGGTCACCAATGGTTCTTTTGGAGCCAACCCTATATAAAGAATCCTAGTGGCCATTGTTTGAGACACACAATCAAGAAAAACATCTTATACTCTCGAAAAAAGAAAGAGTGGTGTTTTTGTGTGATATTTGAATTCTATCTGTGTTTTTGTGCTCTTGAGCTCTCTTCAATCCAAGTCTGTCTAGATACTGAAGCTGTTTGTGATCTATGTGCTTGTGTCTAGATACTAAAGTTGTTTGTGCTCTATGTGCTTGTTTGAAATCATTATTCGCGAGCAAATTCTGCGCTCAAAATCGGTTAGCTTGTGAATTTAGGTTTTATTGCATAAATATTTTCCTATTTAGTATAATGTATACATGTATCCAATTTGTGGATTCCTTTCTATGATTGAGAGATAAAATCCTACTTGGGAGTTGTACAAGGAAAGGTAAAGGTTGTATGAGAGTTTGTACTACCCTTGGTTTGAAGTAGCATTGTAATATTTGAAGCAAGCTTCTCCAAGAGAGCAAAGGGAAAATCCTAAAATAGAGTTAGAGTTTCGGGATGTGATTTTCACTTGCTTGGGTTTTCATGTGAAAATCGTTGTGCTTTGTGGTTTGATATTCTTCTATCGATGTGGTTTGTGAATAATTGTTTTTTAGATAATTGTATATTATACAATTCACTCCCCTCTTGTGTCTAACTCTCAATATTTACTCATGAGCTATCATATTCTGGAATGTTTCTACTAAAATTTTGAATTTAGCTCAAATTGATGGGTGTTTGCATATGAAGTTTATACGGATATAAATATACAACTTTTGAATAATTTTACAACCTTTTTATTATAGAGTTTGTCAAGATAATCATTCATGAGATATTATATCCCTATATCAGAAAGTTTTCTATTCAACTTTAGAGTTTTGCTCCAAAATTGATGTGTATTAGTATATGAAATTTGGACAATGTTAACTAGATAACTTTTCAATAATGTTATATTCTTTTTTATTCGAGTATTTGTCAAGATATTCACTAATGAGCTATTATATCTCTATTTTGAAAACTTTCTACTAAAATTTGATTTTTATTCCAAATTGATACAAAATTGGACTAACAAATTCTAAATAAATTTAGAACTTTTATTATTCTGATATTGGTGAAAATATTAACATGAGCTCTCAAATCCCTATTGGAAATTTTCTACTAAAATTTTGAATTTTGCTCAAAGTTAGTGAGGTTATTATATGAAACTCAATCGTAATTAACTAGGTAAGTTTTTATGATTTTACCTCTCTTTTTATTCTCGTATTGGTCAAGATAATTAATAATGATCTAACTTCTCTCTACTTGGAAAATTTTCTACGAAAATTTTGATTTTCCTCAAAATTGATGGATATTAATATATGAATTTAATATAAAATTAACTAGATAACTTTTGAAATAATTATGACTTTTTTATTCTCGAATTAGTCGGCATGTTCAATGATGAGATAACATATCTCTATTCAGAAATTCTTCTGTTAAAATTTTGAATTTCTCAAAAATGATGGGTGTTAGTATACAGAAAGCATGTGAAATTATTTTATTAACTTTGAAATAATTTTTCAAATTTTTTATTGTTATATTTTTCAAGATATTTAATCATGATATGTCATGTATCCATTTTGAAAATTTTATATTTATGTTTTTAAATTTTTATCAAAATTTATAGGTGTTAAAACATGAAGACAAAATTAGCTTAATAATTTTTGAATAGTTTTACATCTCTTTTATTAGTATTTGTCAAAATATTCACTCATGAGCGATCATAGTGTATTTAGAATATTTTCTACTAGAATTTTAAGTTCTGTTCAAATTTGATGGGTGTTATTCTACCAAATTTGAGCATAATTAACTAGTTAACTTTTAAAGAAATTTTATAATTTTTTGTTGCCATACATGTCAAGGTATTCAATCATGAGCTATCATATCTAAATTCTAAAATTTTATATTTAATTGTTAAATTTCTCTTAAAATTAATGTATGTTAGTGTATGATATTAATATAAAATTAACTCGACAACATTTGAATAATCTTACAACTTATTTCCTAGAATTTATCAAGATATTCAATCATGAGCTACCATATTTCAATTGGCAATTTTTTTTAATAAAATTTTGGATTTTGCTCAAAATTGATGAGTATTAGTATGCGAAAAATTTGGATGAAATAACTAGATAACTTTTGAAAAAAATTTATATCTCTTATTTTTATTGGTCAAGATATTCACTCATGAAAAAACACAATACTATACCGCACTATACAACTTGAGCTATCATATCCTATTCTCGAAACTTTCGATTAAATTTTCACATTTTGCAAAAAAATGATCGGTGACAATGTACGAAATTTAAATTTAACTAAATAACTTTTAATTAATTTAACAACTTTTTCTAAAAGTTGTCAAGATATTCAATCACGAGCTATCCTATCTTTTTTTAAAAAAAATCTGACTAATTGTTGAAGACAATTTTTCACGGGTCTAGAGTAATCCACACAAGGCGGGATCACAATGTCGCTGAGGCGACCCACAAGAAATGAAATCTTCATACAACAATTAACCCACAACAATCAAATAAGGCAATAAGAGTAAATGTGGAGTTAAAATTTATTATAACTCTACAAGGGATGTGTATAGTGTGCAAGTAGTGTAGAGGTTGAACACAGGGAGCAGACAGGTAGAACGGGGCAATAAAGCTCAAAAATGTGAATGTGATGATTTGTCTACAAATGCTATGTTTTTGTGGGTTTTTTTATTTTATATGTTTTTATTTTATTTTATATTTTATATTTTCATATTTTGATTTTTAATTTATTGATTTTGTATTTTCTTTTTATATTTTGTATTTTTATATTTTCTTTTTCTTTTAATAAAGATATAATATATATAAGGAATATATATACACTAGAGATAAGAGAGAGATGAAAATAGGGGGAAATACTAAAAATAAAGGAAATTAAATATTTTTGGTCTTCTTATAATTTCCCAATGTTTTTGTGATTTTTCTATATTTTTCCTATTTTTTTGGTATTTTTAAAGGCAAAAATACTAGAAACAGTGAATAAAGGTTGCTAGTCGAAATTAAAATGAGGATGAAAAATATTAAACAGAGTCCAAAATTCCTCAAATTAAATTTAAAATAAATATAATAAAACAGAGAAAATTCAAATACAAAAATGGTATTTTTAGAATTTTTGTAGAATTTCTAATATTTTTATAAATGTTTTTGGGGTTTTGTAATTTTTATGAGTTTCTTTTGTAATTTTTAGTGATTTTTGGAATGAAGTTAAAAGACATGCAAACACAAAAAATATAATTTTTTGGAAATTTTCAAAAATGTTTTATAATTTTTATGTATTTTCTAATGCAAACAATGCTGAAAATGCATGTTTTTGATTTTTATAAATATTAAAATGAATAAAAATGAAAATAAAAATACGTCGTGATAATACAATGCAACAGGAGCTTAAGGTAGTTTTTGGTAATTTTTGGGAATTTAGAGATGCATGAAATAAATAAATATTGCAAAAAGAAACTATACAGCCAACACGGGTATTTCTGTAATTAGCAGAGAGTCCAGGGTTAACTTGCAATTGTCACACAAAATATATAGCTATTCAACAAAAATCCAGGACTAATTGTAAATTTCCAAAACCTGCAGGGTTACAAGTGCAAAAATCCCACCAACGCACGTGCTATACACGCGCCTGGCAAGGACCTACTTGTAATTTACAAAATGCAAGGTCTGATTTACAAAATACCCACAAATATTAAGACGTGCAAGATGAGTTTTAGGATTACGTAGAAATACAACAAAATATGGGTCCTTGCCTGCAAAATAGCCAAGCGCACGTGCCTTGTGTACGTGCGCCTCACTGGCAAGAACTTAATGGCAACTTTATGGAACCTGAGGGTTGTTTGATAAATATTACAACACTATTAAAACATCAAAGGAAAGATTTAGAACTAACAACTAAATAGAAAAAATGATCGGGTGGATATGCAAAATACCCAATCTTAGGAGCGATCGAACGATGGTTCGCCGCTCACTAATCCACATGTCAAGCCCACACACGCGATACCCCTTTGATGCGTGCGGTCCAGATTAGATGCTCGACGGACGGTCTGGAGGCGTTTGATCCGACAACGGTTACTTGTCCAGAAGAAAATGTTGAGAGAAAGATCGACGGCCGCAGAAGCGTATGGTACTCAAGGAAAATCCGACGGCGGAGAACGGCGATGGAAGAACAACAGAGGAACTCGTGCCCGACGAATTTGGATCACCGCGCACGCCCACCTCCGTCGCCTCCCTTCGCTGCTGTGAAGTCCAAGAGCACGCCGGCGGCTCCCTCTATTGGCTGGAGGTCATAGAAAGCCCAGAGAACGACCGGCGAACGCCTGCGAGGTCGGAGGAGCTGCAGCCCTCCAGGTCTCTCCGACGAACACCAAAATGCCTCCCAGATGCTTGATTGGGCTTCGAACCTCCAAGGAAAGCGTGAAAGATTTGGGGGCAAAATGCCCCGACTCCGTGGAGGGTGAAACGAGCGAGTGAAGGTGATGTGAAATTGATTCTACGTCGGCCGGCGAACTCGAGGCTGGCCAACGTCGAATCCAAAGGATTCGATGATGATCAGACGATGGATAATGGAGGGAGAAACACAGGGTAGTTTTCTAGCTATTCTAAGAGTTAAGTAGTCGGTCAAGAAAGGGGGGACAAGGGCCTCACCAAGGCGACGCTGGGAGGTACTCCGGCGATGACTCCAGCGAGGGGATACGCCTCGATTCAACACCTCCAGGCCTTCCCAAGGGGCGCCCTCGATTCCTGCTGTCACTAGGAAGGGAGCACAAGTCTTAGGTCTGAGGTTTGAGGTGGAAGAGTGATCTAAGGAGGAAGGGAAGTCGGGGTGCGTTTTTGAAGGGTTGACGAGGCGGCGTCAAAAACTGATGAAGATCGGTCGAATCGCGGGTCCTAAGCCCGAAAAAACATATGGGCATGTAAGAGGGATCATCAAGGCAAAAAAGTGTAGAAGGAATCATCACCAAAAGATGCAAGGCTAATCCTCAAAAAATCCGCAAAAGTAGGTCAAAACCCATTCTGACACAAGGCCAGACCTCGGTCAGAGAGTTGACCGAGGTCAACCAGGGAAAGAACCTGGTTGGTCCACGTGGACCAACCAGAAAAATCCTTGGTAAAAAGTTTTATAAATTCGATTAAAAATAATAAATGATTTAATGAATTTTTGGTTATAAAATAAAAAATGTTTGTTATTTTGCAAATTATTTTGTTATGATTTTTATTTATTTTTTGAGGTCAAAAATAACAAGTTGCTTTTTTAGGTCTATATAGTATATTTATCTATGTATTTTAATATTTTATTTTTATTTTGTGAATTTAATTTTATTTATTTTGATTATTATTTATAAATTTATAAAGTATTTTTATACACTTAAATATATTTTTATTTTATTTTTCTGATGTATTATGTACACTTAATAGAGTAGGAGTAATAATTATATAGGTATAATTATAGGTATTAGACCTATATATTATATATATGTTTTATTTTTGTGTTTTCTTTAAGTTTTTATTCTGATTTTAAGATACATATATATTATAAATATTATTTACAAAATTATAAAAATATATAATTGTAAAAATAATAAATAATAAATAAAAAGAATATTTTAATATGTACAAGTATACAAGTGGGGTCCAAAACTCAACTTTCAAACCGTAACTCCGAAAAATACGAAACTACCTTCATTAAATATTTTATGAGAAATTATATAAAAATAAAGGTGAGTTTGACGTGTTTCGTTTTTATTTGAGAGATACGGGTCTGAGAAGTTGGGATTCTAAATTCTTATTCATATCATAACTTTTTATCTGTACATTATTTTTGCATGAAATAAATTTTGTATTTTCTTTATTTAATTTTCTACAACTTTCATGTACAAAGTATCTTTATTTGAAGTATAAAAAGTGGAACCACAAATAGGTCCCAAAATGAATAAAGATTGAATTAAAGAGAAGGTATTTTTATTGTATAAATGGCCCTTATCTCCCCCCTACTTTATTCCTAGTCGACCTAGTCATCGAGATGCCTAGGTCTCGGGGTTTCGGGTCATAAAATATTTGCAATATTTTATTATTGTTCTTTTCTTTTCTTTATTTTATAATTTTGTCTTTAAAAACCGTATTTTATACAATATTTACACAATGATGTATGAATGCTAAAATGCCTAGATTAAGCCTATTTACACGCATTTACTAGGGTTTTTGAGGCCAAAATGATAGAATAAAGATGATGAAACATGGATTCATCACTAATATGTTAAATTTTGCTCAAAGTTGAAGGATCTAAGTTTAGAGAACTTGAATGAAGTTAACTAAACTTTTTAAAACTTTTACATCTCTTGATATTCTAGTATTGATTAAGGCATTCACTCATGAGGTATCATATCTTTATTCCAATATTTTTCAACAAAAAATTTGGATTTTGCTTACAATTGATGTATTCGAAATTTGAACAAAATAAATCTTGATAATTTTTAAATAATTTGACAACTTTTTCTTCTATAATTTGTCAAGATAATCAATCATGAGAGATTATATCTATATTCTGAAAATTTTTCTACTAAACAGTAAACTTTGTTCAAAATTGATGAGTGTTAGTATATGAAATTTAGGCGAAACTAAATATATAACTTTTTAATAATATTATTTTCTTTTTATTCTAGTATTTGTCAAAATATTCACTCATTCAGTATCATATATCTATCATGAAAGTTTTCTATAAAAAGAAAATTTATGTTTGTTAATGTACAAAATTTGGCCAAAACTAACGGCATAAATTTTGAATAATTTCAAAACTTTTTTATTCTAGTATTGGTTAAGATATTCAATCATGCTCTATCATATGTTTCTAAAAATTTTCTACTAACGTTTTGATTTTGCTCAAAATTGCTTGATGTTAGTATAGGAAATCTGGAAAAAATTAACAAGATAACTTTTAAATAACTTTGCCTATTTTGTATTCAAATATTGGTCATGATACTTACTCATGAGCTATCATATCTCTACCTGAAAATTCTTTAGTAAAAACTTGAATTTTGCTGAAAATTGATGGTGTTAGTATGCACATTAGAAAGGCCATTAGGTTGAAGGCCTAGCCAAGATCAATATACTGGCGAGTTGATGTGCATCTGAGGACACGTGAGAAGTATGACCTCAGAAATGTGGTGAGACCCCACCTCACTTGAAGTATCTCCTATATGTGATTCATATATTAGTCCAAGGCATATTTGTGAATATGATTCACATTGGAAATTAAATATAAATTGGATTTTCATTTTATATATGGTTCATGAATACATTTCATAATTTATGAGGTAGCTCTCATAAAATATCTAATTATGATTTTAATAATTAAATCATATCAATAGAATGATAATTAAGAGGTTAAAACAAAAAATAGGGCAAGACCATGGAGTCATAATGTGATTAGAAGGCTCATTTTTTGCTCTTAATTTATTTAGGATGATAATTAATGTGATAAATAAGACTCCTATTTCTTGAAGGTAAAGGACATATCCTTAGCTTAGGGACATCATCCAAGAGCTCACAAGGGCGGACGTTTCTAATAAGAGTAGGACTCCTAGAGATGTATCCTCTTGTATAAAAGAGAGAGTATAGCCTATCTCTTGAGACCATGATTCATTCCATTGCCTTAAGAGAAGGGTCTTGAGAGTTTGTAACTTTATTCTACATAGACGACCTCTTATCCTACCATCCCTATACGTCCACCAAGTTGCCTTCTCCTTCTCTACATTGGCGTGGGCCTTCATGAAAGAAGAATACCTTCTTTTTCGTGATTCTCATACATGGAGGAGGGATCAATTTCGTGCGGCGAAATCATGAGCTTGAGATCATGTATATCTTGTCCTTACATGGATAACATTAATAAGAAGTTGATATCAATGCTTGTGAGCAATGTGCCTGCGAGAAGAGATTCCTTGGATCGGACTTCATTCAGGAAGTGTCTTATTTTTAATCCGAACTTGTGATCATGCTATGAACATATTGAAATTGCAAACTTTTGTGATTGTTTTCCATGTGTTCTGTGATGTGAAACATTAAACTTCCTTCAGGATTATCGTATATCTACTCTTAACCTCTCCAAGAGTGAATAACCCAGACTCTACCTATTCATGTTAAAATCTCAAATGCTCAAGAACTCGAGGAGGTGAGCTTGGACGCTTTGAAAACTCGAATCCGAGGAGATGAGATCAGGCGCTCTGAAAACTCAAATCCAAGGAGGTGAGCGGGTCACTTCTCCTGCTCATTGAGGAGATGAGCGCTCGTATCTCTCTCTTCCGAGGAGGTGAGCAACTCTTCTTCCTTGCCTTATTGAAAAGTAGTTCCCGCCTGCCGCTACTCACAACTCCCCAAGAAGCACAAGTTCTCGCTTGATCTTGGGCTATCTATAGTAGGTTCTATAGTCTTAGTCGCAAGTCGTTGGGGAGTGGTATTTCTTTTCCCTTTACCCCCTTATTTGATTTTCCTCATCAAATATCTTTCTAAAGACCTTATAACTAAACAAGGTGCGAAGTGTGCCAAGATGAGAGTAAGCAAGAAAGAATCCGATGTTATTTTATATGGTTTGTGTTTGAGAAGCTTTGTATAGTTTTTTAGGTAATATTTAAGAAAGAGAAAAAAAGAAAAAGAAAAAGAAATTATCTTATTCTTATAAAATTTTGAACTTTGCTCAAAATTGATGGGTGTTAGTTTATACAAAACTTTACAAAATTAACTAGATAGATTTTGACTAAGTTTACAAAATTTTCCATTCCAGTACTTATCAAGATAATCAATCCTGAGTTATCATATCTTTATTATGAAAATTTTCTATTAAAACTTTGAATTTTGCTCAAAATTATTTTGTGTTAATGAAATATGAATGAAATAAACTAGATAACTTTTGAATAATTTTACATGTATTTTCATCAAGTATTTGTCAATATATTAACTCATGTTATCATATCTCCTTTCTAAAAATTTTCTACCGAAACTTTGTATTTTGCACAACATTGATGGATCTTAGTATACGAAACTTGGACGAAATTAACTAGATAACATTTGAATAATTTTAAAAATTTTGTCTGCAAGTATTGTTTAAGATATTCAATGATGAGATATCATAACTCTAATATAAAATTTTCTATTAAAACTTTGAATTTTGCTTAATTGATGTTAGAATCAAAATTTTAACGAAATAAATTAGACAACTTTGAGTAATTTTTCATGTCTTTCAATTCAAGTAATTATTTGATGAGCTATCATATCGTCATTCTGAAATTTTTCTACTTAAATTTGAATTGTTCTCAATATTGATGTTAGTATACAAAATTTGGACTAAATAAAGTAGATAACGTTTGAATAATTTTACAACTTTTTTATTCTAGTAATGGTCGAGATATTCAATCATGAGATATATTATCTCTATTGTGACATATTTATCTAAACTTTTATTTTTTTTCTCAAATATGATAGGAATTAATATATTTTGATGAAATTAACTATATAAATTTTTAATAGTTGTACACCTTTTTCTAGTATTTACCATGATATTTGCTAATGGGTTATCGTTACTCCATTCTCAAAATTTTCTTCTAAATTTTAGAATTTTGTTCAAAATTGATGGGTGTGAGTATACAAAATTAGCATGAAGTTAACTAGATAGCTTCTAACTAATTTTACAGCTTTTTCATTCTATTATCATCAAGATAATTAGTCATGAGCTATCATATCTCTATTCTGAAAATTTTCTACAAAAGTTTTGAATCTTGCTCCAAATTGATGGGTGTTAGCATACAAAATCTAGAAGAAATGAACTAGATTACTTTTGAATAATTTTTCATGTCTTTTTAATTAAGTATTTGTCAAGATACTCACTCATGAGTATCATATCTCCTTTTTGAAAATTTCTACCTAAAATTTTGAACATTTCTCAATATTCAAGGATGTTAGTATATGAAATTTGGAAGAAATTAACTGTATATCTTTTGAATATGTTCCACCTTTTTTTATTCTACTATTGGTCATGATATTTAGTCATGAGTTATTTTATCTCTATTTTGAAAATATTCCACTAAATTTTTGGATTTTGTTCAAAATTGATGGGTGTAGTTATAATAAATTTGGATAAAATAATTTGATAACTTTTTAAAATCCTTGCAACTTTTTTCTCTAATACTGGTCAAGATATTTAATAATGAGCCATCACATCTCTATTCTATTAATTTTCTCCTAAAGTTTTGAATTTTACTCAAAATAGATGAGTACTAATGCATCAAATTTTGAATAAATTAGCTAGATAACATTTGAAAAGTTTTATATCTCTATTTATTCTAGTATTTGTTTAGGTATTCACTCATGAACTATCATATCTATGTTTCAAAAATTTTCTACTTTGAATTTTCCTCAAAATTGATGGGTTTTAGTATATGGAATTCATGAAATTAATTAGGTAAGTTTTGATTGAGTTTACCATCATGAGCTATCACATCTCAATTCTGAAAATTTCTACAAAAAGTTAGTTTTTTTACAAAATTTATGAGTGTTAGAATACAAAATTTAGAAAAAAAAGTAGATAACTTCTTAATAATTTTACATGTCTTTTTATTCAAGTATTTGCCAAGATATTTGCTCATGAGATGTCATATCTGCATTTCGAAAATTTTCTACTAAAATTTTGAATTTCGCTCAACATTTGATGGGTATTACTATACAAATTTTGGACTAATTAAGCAAATAACTTTTGAATAATTTTCCAACTTTTTAAATCTAGGAATAGTTAAGATATTCAATATTGAGTTATCATATCTCTATACTGATGTATTCATGCTAACATTCAGAATTTTGCTTAAATGCGATGGGTATTTATATGTATAATTTAGATGAAATTAGTTAGATAAGTAGTGAATAATTTTACCTCACTTTTTTGTCAAGATATTCACTAATGAGCTATCATTTCTCGATTCTGGGAATTTTCTTCTAAATTTTTAATTTTTTCTCAAAATTCATAAGTGTTATCTGTGAAATTTGAACAAACTTAACTACATAACTTAAATTTGAATAAGCTTATAGCATTTTTTATTCTATAATTTTTCAAGACTCGTTCTTGAGCTATCATATCTATATTCAAAATTTTTTTTGCTAAAATTTTGAATTTTGCTCAAAATTGATAGGTGTTAGTATACAAAATCTGGATGAAACTATCTATATAACTTTGAATAATTTTACATTTCTTTGTATTATAGTGTTTATCATGATATTCACTCATTATCTATCATATCTTTATTACGAAATGTTTCCTAAAAATTTGAATTTTACTTCAAATTTATGGGTGTTAGTATACGAAATTTCGACAAAATTAACTTGGTAAGTTTTGAAAAATGTTCTACCTTATTTTCTTCTAGAATTTTTCATGATATGTACTCATAATCTATTATATCTCTTTTTACATATTTTCTGCTAAAATTTTGAATTCTGTCAAAACTGATGGGTGTTAGTATAAGAAATTTGGAGGAAATTAACTTGATAACTTTTGAATAATTTTACTAGTGTTTTTACTATAGTATAGATCAATCTTAAGCTTTTACATCTCATTTTGAAAATTTTCTTGTATAATTTTGAGTTTTTATCAATGTTGATGGGTGTTAGCATACATTATTTGGAGGAAATTTAATTGGGTTAGATATGAATAAATTTACACCTCCTTTTATGGAAGAATTTGTCTGGATATTGACTCATGAGATATTATATGTCCATTCATAAAATTTTCTATTAAAATTATGAGTTTTTTCTCGAAATGGTAGTTTGCAGCATATCAAATTTGGAGAAAATTAACAAGATAACTTTAAAAAATACAACCTTTTATAGTCTATCAATTATTAAGATATTCACTCATGAGCTACATTAATACCATTCTAAAAAATTTCTTCTAAAATTATGTATTTTGCTCAAAATTAATGAGTGTTAGTATGCGAAATTTGAATGAGATTAATTAAATAAATTTCTAATAATTTTTCATATGTTGTTATTATAATATATGTCTGGATTTTTACTCATGATCTATCATATCTCTATTCTGAAAAGTTTCCACTATTTTTTTTGAATTTCACCTAGAATTTGGGGGTGGTAGTATATAAAATTTAGACAAAATTATCTAGATATATTTTGAATAATTTACCATTTTTTAATGTTGTAAACCTAATGGGTGCTAGTATACAGAATTTGGAATGAATTAACTATCTATTTTTCAAATAATTTTACATTTATTTTTATTCGAGTATTTGTTAATATGTTCACTCATGACCTATCATATCTCTATTATAAAAATCTTCTAGTAATACTTTGAATTTTGCTCAACATTGATGGTTGCTAGTGTTTTAAATTAGAAAATATTAGCTAGATAACTTTTGAATAATTTTATGACTATTGTAACTCTATTATTGGTCAGGATACTCAATAATGAGGTATCATATATTCTTTCTATTTTCTGCTAAAAGTTTGACTTTTACTCAAATTTTGAGTTGATATGCAAATTTTGGAAAAACGTAGATACCGTTTGATAAAAAATATCATCTCTTTTTATTATAGTATTTGTGACGATATTCATTCATAAGCTATCATATCTCCATTCTGAAAGTTTTCTACTAAAATTTTGAATTTTGCTCAACCTTGATGGGTGTTAGTATACGAAATTCTGATGAAATCAGCTTAATAATTTTTCTATTAAAATTATGAATTTTCTCAAAATTAGTGGGTGTTATTATGGGGAATTTTGAGGAAATTAAATAGACAACTTTCGAAGAAATTCCACACATTATTTTGTTCTAGTATTGGTCAAGATATTCATCATTATCAATCATATCTCAATTTTGAAAATGTTCTACTGATATTTTGAATTTTTCTTAAAATTGGTGGGTGTTAGTACATAAAATTTGGACAAAAGTATTTAATAACTTTTGAGTAATTTTACACCTTTTTAAAGTATTTGTGGACATTCAATCATGAGCTATCATATCTCTATTCTTGATATTTTCATCTTGACTTTTGAATTTTTCTCAAAGTTAATGGGTGTTAGAATATGAAATTTGGACAAAACAAACTAGATAACTTTTAATTAATACATCTCTTGTTATTCTAGCATTGGAAAAGATATTCACTCATAAACTATAATATCTCTATTCTAAGAATTAGGATGTTTCAAATGTCGTAGACGTAATTGGCAAAGATTATAGGGTCTGTCGGGTAAAAATCTTTTTTTTATTACTCAAAATTTATTTGTGTTAGTATACAATATTTAACCAAATTAATTAGATGGCTTTTGAACAATCATAAAACTTTGTTTCCTACAATTTGTCACGATGTTCAATCATGAGATGCCTTGTCTCATTCTAAAAGTTGTATACTAAAATTTTATTTTATTTTTCTTAAAATTGGTAGATGTTAGTATACACAATTAGGATAAAATCAAGTAGTTAAACTATTTAAAAATTTTCGTATTATTGTACTTCAATTATTTGTCAAGATATTAACCCATGAGCTATTCTATCTCTATTGTAAAAAGTTTCTGTTAATTTTTTGAAATTTACTCAAAATTGAGGGGTACAGAATATAACATTTAGATGGAATTAGCTAGACAACTTTTCATTTTACATTTTTTTCCAAAATTTATCACGATATTCAATCAAAAGCTATCATATCCCTATTCTTAAAATTTCCAGTAATATTTTGAATTTTGCTCAAAATTGATGAGTGTTAGTTTATAAATTTTGGACAAACTTAACTAGACAACTTTTGGAAAATTTTACATATCTTGTTATTCAAGCATTGTTAAGCATTCACTCATGAGCTATAATATCTCTATTCTAAAATTTTTCTACTAGATTCTTTGTCAAAATTGGTGGGTGACAGTATAAGAAATTTAGATGATTATAACTAGATAACAATTGAGTAATTTTGCAACATTTTTTACTTTAGAATTTGTCAATATAATCAATCATGTAACATTATATCTATATTACAAAACCTAGAAACTTTAGAATTTTGCCTGAAATTGATGGGTGTTAATATACAGAACATAGGCGAAATAAGCCAAATAACTTCTAAATTTTTACATTTATTTTTATTCTAGTATTTGTCAAGATAATCACTCAATAGATATCATATCTCTATTCTGAAAATTTTATGCCAAAGTCCAGATTTTGTTCTAAATTGATGTGTGCTAATATATGATTTTGGATAAAATTAACAAGATAAATTTTGAATAATCTTAAATATTTTTGCTCTTGTATTGGAGAAGATATTCATTCATGATTTGTGAACATTTTTATTAACATTTTCAATTTTTCCAAAATTTATAGGTTTTAGTATTATAAATTCAGATAAAAATTAACAAGATAACTTCTGAATTATTTTACATCTCTTTTTATTCTAGTATTTGTCAAGATATTCACTCATGAGCTATCATATCTCCATTTGAAAAGTCGTTAGTAAAATTTTAAATTTTGATCAAAACTGATTGGTGTTAGTGTATAAATTTGGATAAAGTTAACTAGATAGATTTTGAATTCATTTTACTATCATTCGAGATATTCAATAATGAGATATCATATCTTTAATTAAAAAATTTCTACTAAAAGTTTGAAGTTTACTGAAAATTGATGGGATTTAGTATATGATATTAAGATAAATAAAGCAGATATTTTTTAATAACTTTACGTGTATTTTTCTTCAAGTATTTGTCAAGATATTCACTCTTGGCTATCATATCTCCGTTCTAGAAATTCTCTAGTAGAATTCTGAATTTTGCTCAACATTAATTGATGTCATTATACAAAACTTTTTCAAAATAGACTACATAACTTTTGAATAATTTTACAACTTTTTTTCTAGTATTGGTCAAGATATTCAACCATGAGCTATCATATATCTATTCTAACCTATTTTTCTAATAAACTTTGGAATTTGCTCAAAATAGATAGGTGCTAGAATACAATATTGGGATGAAATTAATTAGATAACTTTGGAATAATTTGAAATTTTTTATATAGTAGTGGCAATATATTCAAGGGATTTTTACCCGGCAGACCCTGAAATCTTTTCCAATTACCTCTACGACCTTTGAAACATTCTAATTCCTCCCTCACCCCCGTAAACTTTCTCGTCTTACCCAACAAACCATGCCATCAATTTTAACTATATTTGAGTCAACTACTTGAGTTAGTCTTGAGTTAACCTAACTAATTTACCATCCAACGGTTAGGATTAGCCAAAATAATAATAAAAAAAAAGAATAGGAAAAAAGCAGCGGGGAGGGAGGGACTCCATCAGCCTCGGAATGGGGGTTGTGGGGGCTCCATCGGCGGTTGTGGGTGCTTTGCAGGCGGCTGGGGGTGTGTGGGTGCTTTGCAGCGGCTGGACAGGGACGTCGGGGGGTGGGGGGGTCTTTACAGTGGGAGGTCGGGGGACGGGAGGTGGGTGGTTTGCAGGGGGGTGTTTGCAGCGGGAGGTGGGGTGCTTTGCAGACGGGGGTGGGAGGGAGTCGAGGGACCGAGGGGTGGGTTGCTGATGACCGAAAAATTCCTCAAATCAATCTGGGATAAAATATAAAATCACTCAAGGGTCGTTGCGACCTGGACCGAGAGAAATAATTCATTCAATCAAGAAAATAAAATCCAGACCACCAAAAAGAGGATAAAAATCAAAGAAAAATAATAGCGGTCCTGGCTATTGGATTAGCCTGGTATAGCGACCAGGGTCGTACTCAGGGAGCACGTGATGGCCTCGCGGCCTATGAAGTAGCCTAAAAATAAAAATGAAAGAAAAGAGATTTTGGTGGATTTTTAATGTTTTTAAATTTTTTTGGATTTTTGATTAATAAAAAAATAAGGAAAACAATGAAACAACCAACTACAAACAATTATTTACCTACTCAAAAATCATCCAAAAATTCAAATAAAAATGTTTTTATGTTTTTATAATTTTTATAGTTTTTTTTTAATTTTTGGTATTTTTATGATTTTTATTGGATTTTATAAAAATCAAACAAGGCGGAAAATAAAAGGTACTGTCCAGTCAGGTTACAAGGACCACATTAAAATGTAAATTGGCCCTTTTAAAATCTGAAGGTAATTTTACTGTAAAGAAGAAAATACAAGGAAAATTTAGGCACCAGAATTATTAATTTTTCATTTTTCTTTTAATTATTAGAATTTTTATGGATTTTTAGGTGTTTTGTAATTTTTATAGGTTTTATAAAGAGAAAAATGACCAAACTTGGTCAGAAAATCAAACAAGGCAAAACAAACACTACCTAATTTTTTTGTAATTTTTAGAGGTGTTTTAATATTTTTGTGAATTTTAAATTTAGATAGTAACAAAAATGCTTGTTTTTGAATTTTTAAAAAAACCAAAATAATCAAAAATATCTCCAAAATTTATAGAAAATTTTACACCATGGTAGGAGCCATGTATCCAATTTTCATCAAATTTGGAGTTGGTTTGCTATTTTATTCAAAATGAAAACAAGGGTACATTGCACAGGGACCTGTACGCAAATAACACAAGTTCCAGGGGGTCCGATGTAATTTTTCCAAGGTTGCACGCACGAGGCGCGCGCCTGGGCACAAAGGGACCTAATTGCAAGAAAACTTAGGTCCCTGGACTAATTAGTAACACGTACTAAAAGTCTAGGGGCGTATGTGTAAATTACCCACTAAATAACGCACATGCACAATAAAACCACACACAGGGGTACATCTGCAAATATAAAAAGTATAAATTCATTCATTAACACCTTGAAACCATAGGTCCATTCATGCAATTAACCCACAAAAGCACGTGTCGAAGCACGTGTTCCACTACATACAGGGGTATAAATGCAAATACGATAAAAGACAAGGTCCACAATGCAAATTACCCAACGAAAATAAAGGTTCAAAAATATTTACAGGACTAGATAATAAATGCGAGAACTAGAGGGGCCTAAGAGAACTTTACCCTTTATTTATTATCGACGGCTGCAGTGGCGCCACGTAGATGATCCAACGGCTGAGAATAATGGCGCCTTAACCAAGGAATGCGGGCCGGATCGAACGGTTGAGGATCCACCACGTGGCTAATCTGACGGATCTGGTGCGCTGTGGCTAAACCCTCGGTGGATCAACGGGGGTGAAGACGACACGTGGAGATCGGACGGCTCTGGAGTCACTAGTGCCTCTTCATCTGATCGTGCGGCCCAGATCAATCCTCCTATGGATCGGATGGTGGCGAAGCTCCTCAAATGAATGGCCGAGATCTAATCTGGAGCGAGAGGATGATCTGACAGCTCGAGAAGGTCCTGGATGAACTGACGGCCGGCGAACTTCACCGGCTCGAAACTCGGGCGTGGGGACTCCTCGACGGCTGCGGAGATGCTGGAAAGATGCACCTCGGGACTCCGCAGCCAATGGACTGCTCCGATGATGACGGGGAGCTCTGAAGAGCTCTGACGGCGGTGAAGGACCCGGAGCACCTGTGCCCAACTATTCCGACCTCCATATGAGGACGGTTAGACCTGCTACCTGCACAGGAAGAAAGAGGGGTCGAGGGCAAACTGCCTCGACCCGTTAGCACACGTGAAGATGAAGGATGCGGCGGTATGGAGGTCCTCCGGCGAGCGGCAGAGGTGGAGGACCGAAGTCCCTGCTCCGGGGTGAACCAGGGGGAATGGGTAGGTGGAGAAGATGCGGAGGAGGCTCGTGAAGGTGGTGGCGATGTCGGATGGGTAAAT
This sequence comes from Ottelia alismoides, assembly GCA_037367405.1. Lineage (NCBI taxonomy): Eukaryota > Viridiplantae > Streptophyta > Magnoliopsida > Alismatales > Hydrocharitaceae > Ottelia > Ottelia alismoides. The sequence goes on along the minus strand of JAZKJV010006419.1, from coordinate 296,873 downwards.
GGTTGGACGGAGACGACGGGCGGAGGCGGCGGAGCTACTGCTACAGAAATCGAAAAATGCGAATCTTAGCTAAACTAAGGGCTAAAGAAGCTACCTGGCGGAGGCATTCGACTAGGCTGGAGCTCGGGGAGCTCCTGGGTCATTGCCTGCAAGGGATCGTCGGGTTCCCGAGGCTGGGCGCGCTCGCGGCGGCGCATGGCAGCGAAGTCGCCGGATCAAAGGCTTCCCGATGCTTCGAGCCTCGCTTCCACTCCGGGGAGCACCGCTGTCACTCAGGCAAGACGGAGGAGTTCCTTGGCGTCGAAGGGGAGGACCAGAGATGAAGATCAGAGCTGCCGGAGGCGATGCTATATATGCCTAGGGGTCCGAGAAGACATGGATCGGGCGAGTAGCTCGCAACTCGGATCCCTCAGACCCACCCCGGGCGTGGATCTAGGATGAACAAGGGTCACGCGGAGCCCGGGGTTTAGGGCTTTAGTGGTCGGATCAAGTGGCGAATATATGGAGAAGTCGGGTCGGGGCAACTGGATCTGTCTCTGGTGGTCCTGGGGGGAGAGTTGACCGAGGGTCAACATTCCCACGTGGACCAACTAGATGCAACCACATGTTAATTATTTGGAAAATAAATATTAATTAGAAAATGGCTGAATTTTACAAAAGTCAAAACATAAAAAATGTTTCTTTTATTTTAAACTATTTTTGGTGATTTTTATTTATTTTTTTGAGATATATTTTAAGTATTTAAAAAATATTATTATTATATACAGGTATATACAATATTCATTTTTTATTTTTATTTTTAATTTTTTATTTTTGTATATTTTACTCCATTTTTATATTTTATTTATTTATAGGATAAAATTTGGACTGTTTTGGTATTTTTAATTTATTTTTATTATTTATTTACATAGGGTAAATAAATACTTATATACAAGTATGTACATGGTATATTTACAATGTTTCTTTTGATTTTTAATTTTGTTATTTTTATTTTAATTTTTGTTTTATGATTTTTATTTTCTTTACATTCTGAAATATGGAATATATACAAATTTTTGTGGGATTTAATTTATTTATTTACAAGGCTAAATAAATATATGTGTGGTCTTATGTACATGGTGAATATGTACAAGGAAGGTTATTTTCATTTTCTTTTTAATTTTTCTATTTTTATTTTGATTTTGTATTTACAAATATTTACAAATATATACAAGCCATTTTTTATTGTATTTTTAGAGGAAAATACTTTTATTCTATTTACAGGTATATTTACACACATGAGCTCCCTATTTCTCTCTACTTGGGCTTTTATGCAGTCAGGCCCATGCTGAGCCCTCCCTTGGGATTAGGTTGCTCAATATTTATTCTAAATATTTCCCTCTTTTTCTTTTGTCTCTTAATTCTTTTGTTTTTTCACAAAAACATGCTAATTATTAAACTTTATACAATGCATGCACTTTGGTAATTATTTGTATTTACAAGAATATACATGTATTTGCAAAGGTTTTTGTAGCTAAAATATAAGAATAAAGAGTGATGAATGGGTATTCATCACCCCCCTATACTTGACTTTGCTAGTCCCTTAGCAAACACTTATTTTAAAAAGAAGTGAAAAAGAAAAAGAAAAAAGAAAAAGAGGAGAATATACATGGATTAAGGATGATTATTAAACTTACCTTCATTAAATTGAAACAATGAGCTCGATCAGATCTTTGGATTATTAATGTGTCGGAACCTTATTTGGACTTAAGCTTAAAACTCAACAGCCTCTAAGTTCCACCAATCTATGGACAAGACTCCTCAATAAACCAGATCAAAACAAGTCTACATACACAAACTCTAATGACTATGAATCTTTCCATGCAGTGTAAGTGATATGTAGCTCCCCACCTCAAAGTAACAAAGAAACAACCTCCCCCAACCTGGTAACTCTAATGTCTCGGTCTAGCAACTCTTTCCTCGAGAAGCGGGGTATTCCCTTCTAAGTTCAAGTGCAACCGGCTCAAGAAGAGGGGGAAGAAGATGAAGAATGGACCATGGACAGTGTAGCCATGTATCCTTGGGAGCTCTAACCAGTGTAGCTGAGTCTCCCGCTGCAAGCTTCATGAGATGTAACATGTATACCATAAGCTTTTGCTTTATTTGACTATACACACTCCGGTGGGATTATTAAATTTTCAATCCGACCCACCACTTTTTTGGAGTTCTTTTCTTTTTGCACATTTTTTTCATGTGCAACTGTACAACATATCTACATGGTGCAGCATATATACAAGGAGTTTTTCCTCTTGAGCCAGTAGACTATCCCTCTTTTGAAGCTTTATTGCAACCCACGACTTCTGTCTTTAGCCTTCATCACCACTAGACCAAGTTGAGGTGCACTTCCTTCACTAAAAGAAGAAGAGAGGTTCCGCCTAGAAGTACTACCCTCATATGCTACCCCAAGCCAAAGGAAACTGCCTCCTCACCACCTCATCCGTGTAGAGCTATGTGTAAGTGTCGGTGCAAGTCAAGCCATTGTCTTTAAGAGTCATGTGTGTGTTGTTAAGTGCTCTACTTAGGCTCATTAAGATGACATATGCTCATAGCCTAGTGGACTCAAAGAATTAAGTCCCAATGGACATGAAAAGCCTTAACCCTAAGCCCTATAAGGTTCCTCTTAGAATTAGGTGGATTAAGATCTTAATCAAGCTCCATTTCCCAATTTAATTCCAGGCTAGTTTAAATATCAACTATGATCCAGGAAAAACTATACGAGTATTTACAAAAATGCTATTTATAAATATTTACAATCGTGCAAAAATTTTGAAAAAAAAGTTTTGAAACCATGAATGTATGCATGAATGTAAGTTTTGCAAAATATTTACAAACATTTACACAGGGTCTTTGCAAACTTTTTGATTTTCAAAACATTTTGGAAAAATTTTGTACTATATACATAATTTTGATATACACATATTTACAAATCCTTTACACAAATCATTTTACAATCATTTTTACAAAAATAATTTGTATAAATAAATAAGTATATGCATAATGAATTTTATATACAAGGGAGAAAAATTTTAAATTTTATGGGTTTTTAGCCATTTTTATTTATTCACACACTCATACAAAGTACGAGTTATGGCTAAAGTATATATGAAATATATACACACCCCCCTATACTTAGCTCGAACGATGTCCTCAGAGTGATCAAGAGCGATGAAGAAGACATAACTCATGCTTAGTATAGGGAAGTGAAAAGGAATGGCTAGATACAAAGATGAATGAAAGAATAGAATGAGGAGAACTTGGTGGTTTCCCTCTATACTTAGGATAAAGTAATCCTAAGTATAGCAAGCTGTACATAAAGGGAAATCTGAGTGAAGAATGTAAAGGTCCTATCCCCCCCCCCCATACTTAGGGTGAAATATCCCTAAGTATAGGCAGCAAAACAGGGGTAGCAAGACACGAAGAAAATAGATATATACAAGAAGGAGGGGCATCACTCCCCCTATACTTAAGGTGAAGAATCCTTAAGTATAGGCAACGACAAGAGTGATGAAACCGAACGAGATGAACAACCCGGTGTTTCCACCCCCCTATACTTAGGATGAGGAATATCCTAAGTATAGCAAAGATAATCCTAAGCGAGACATGGGGTGAAAACAAACTCGGTAGAGAGAAGGATCAACTAAGACGAAACACGTATATACAAAAGAGTACAATGTTGAGGTGCCTCTCAACAAGCGCTATGTTTTACGCCCCTAGCTGGGCGCAAAGGCTAGGATAAAGCTGTATCCAGGTTCAGGACGGCATCTGTAAGGCGAATGCCATACGGTCATCGCAGTCTCGGTATGGGAACAACGACGAACTCAAAAGTGTAAAGAATGACACCCAGGTATGTAATCAAGCGGGTGTCTGCTACCGGCCACGGATGTGGAAGCATGTGATTGTGATTCGGTAGCACAAAGGAAATCGTCGGCTCTAGGTCAGATTGGAGTGAAAGTGTGGAGCCGAAGAAGTCAAACGTGGAGAAGGATGGATCAGTCATAGAATCTTCCATGTCAATCAGTGTCTCAAGAAGGTATGGACAGTCCAGATCAGGAGGCTCTCTAAGAAGACTGATATCCGATGCATGAAATAGAAGTAGATCAGACATATCATCGAATATCTCCAGGATGGGCTCATCCTCGCGAGGGTCGTCGAGGTGAGACGACTCAGAATCAGAAGGATCTAAAGACTTGGTTTTGAGCTCCGCCAGATCGGAAACACTCTCAGAAGGTGAAACCGAGTACTCATCATACACGGCATTCTCCCGCAGATAACCCTCGGGGAGAAATGCAAGATCAGAGGTGAATAGTAGAGGATCAGGATCTAGATAGGCATCTGCACTGTTGTGAAATATCCACTCGATGCACCAGGCTGCGTCATCATCTGAAATCTGGCTCTCGGCAATCTGAAAGCAGGAGAAGGTACAAGTCAACACCGCAGAGGCTGGCAAAGTGTCTGCGGCTGATCCTCGCTCTACGGCTATGCTGGCTGCCAACTGGTCCTCAGCAAATGTGTCTGTGTCGTCAAAGTGGAGGATAAAATGCTCGAATACGGGACTGTCTGTGTCTGGTCTCTCAAGGTGGTGTCTCTCATCGAGATGTGGCTGCTGGGCTGAGTCCTGGTAGCTGTCTGCATCCAAGAAGTATCTCTGTAGAAAGGAAGCTGACTACTCCAGGACTGGGAACTGAAGTGGCTGACTCAACGGCTGTAGTAGTGGAGGCTCCTCGGTTCCTGGAGTATCAGATGATCTGATATCCAAGACTCGTCGACGAAGAACTCTGGGGCTGACTCGAACTCTAGCTGGAAGATCAACGGGAACTCGAGTAAACTCTGGGTCCGAACCTTTGCTACCGCAGTCATCTCCTCTGTACTTTGTGGTGCTGCAACATCCAAGTCCTCGGGCTGGTGTGTAGAAGCTGTCTCATCATTTGAAGTAACACACCGCACTGGTATCGCAACATCCGCATGTGTTGTCCCGACTATGGCATCTCGTAAAGAAGATCTCAGTAAAAGTAAACTCGAGATGGTATCCAATAGCTGAAGGTCGGAACTGCGGTGTGAACCGCCACATGTGGTAATCACTAGTGCTATCTGCTCTACGGTCATCCCCCTCATGGAGATCTCTATCAAGTCTGTCACTGGAAGTCCGTGATCGGGAAATCTCCTCAAGAGGTCAAGAAACCTCGGCCATGCCTCATGCAGTGGCTCCTGGGGGTCAACTGAAAACTCGGTGATTAAAGACCGCGTAAACTCTCCTCTACGTGGGGGGAAGTAACTCTGTAAGAACTCTCGGCGTAGCTCTCCCCACGTATCGAATGTCCTCCCCAATCGTCGGTGCCATGTCCTGGCTCTATCCTGAAGTGTGAATGGGAAGGTCCTCCTCATCAGCTCCTCTGCAGTGATATCTGAATATCTCTGTGCTCGACAAAACTCTCGTATGCGGATAGGTGAAGATAAGGCTCCTCGTGCGCCTCTCTTGAAAATGTCGGCAGTCACTGAATGTAATCCAAATCCAAGATGAATGGACGTAATGTAGAAGCTGACTGAGCTCCCTATGCTATCTGTTCTTCCATCAACCTGGGATAGGATCTATCTGATGATCTCCACTGCTCTCTCTGATCACGAATGGAGTGCACTCTCAACTCAGCAATGGCCTCGTCCGGGTCTCGCAGCTGCTCTGTCTGGTATCCTCGGACGTCAAGCGCAGCATGCCCAGAGTAACGAATGGGATGGGAGGGAGGGAGCGGGAGGTTGGTCGGAGATCCGACCTCCCCAGAAGGTGGACTGGACTGATGGTCAGAGGATGGAGAAGAAGCCGTAAGAGTCGGCCAGGAGTGAGTGGTATCCATCATTGATGAATCCACATTTCATCATCTTTATTCTATCATTTTGGCACCTAAAACCCTAGCAAATACCTGTAAATAGCCTTAAATCAAGCATCTTAGCATTCATGCACGTACATTTCAACAGTGTGTAAATTACTGTAATTAAGGCCAAAATTATAGAATAAATAAAGAAAAGAAAAAGAATAAAATATTGTAAATATTTTATGACCCAAAACCCCCGAGACCTAGGCATCTTGATGAATAGGTCGACAAGGAATAAAGTAGGGGGAGATAAGGCCAGAAACACAGTCAAAATACCTATACTTGCTATTCATTCTTTATTCATTTTGGGACCTATTTTTGGTTCCACTTTTTTACACGTCAAATAAAGAAACTTTGTACATAAAAATTGTATATAATTTCATAAAGAAAAAGACAAAATTGATTTCACAGAAAAGTCATGTACAGACAAAAAGATATGGTCTGAATAAGAATCCAAAATCCCAACTTCCCAGACCCGTATCTCACAAACGACAACTCCAAATGCAGTGTACTCACCTTTAATTGTATATAGAATAAAATAATCTATCCAATGGCGGTGGTTTCGCATTTGGCGGAGCTACGGTTTGAAAGTTGAGTTTTAGACCCTCATTGTATACTTGTACTGAATAAAATCTTCAATTTATTCTTTATTCAATATTTATTCATCTTTATATTTTTATAATTTTGTAAATATTACATATACTATATATGTGCATTAAAATTGAAGTATAATGCAAAGAAAAATAAAAATAAAAATACTTGTACAAAGACTACATAGGTATATTATATACACTTATACCTGTATAGAATACACTTGTATTTTATTAAATACACAATACATCTCAGAAAAATAAAATGAAAATATACTTATGTATATAAAAGTATGTTATAATTTTACAAAATTATAAATAAAAATAATAAGATTAAAAATACATAAAATAAAATAAAATATCAAAATACATAGGTATTATACCTATATAGGGTTAAAAAGGCAACTTGTAAAAATATATGTCATAAAAATAAATAAAAATCAGAATAAAATACTACATAAAATTTTGAACACTTTTTATTTTATAACTTTTATTTAATTCGGCCATTTACTATTTTTAATTGAATTAATAAAGATTTTTTTCAGGGTTTTCCCTGGTTGGTCCACGTGGACCAACCAGGTGCTAACCCTAGTTGACTTCGGTCAACTAGCTGACCTACACCTATAGCCCCTGTCAGACTTGGTTTTTGAGCCACCTTGGTGGCTTTTTCCCAGTCGAGTCTTGCATGATTTCGTGTTACTTCCTTCTGCAAACATCTTCACCAACCATCCACCTATCTCGCCCAAGCTTAATCTTGGTCGTCGGACCCAAGATTTGCAAGATTTTCCTTGGTCTTTGGACCTCTGCCATCGGGGGTCAAACCAAATAAAACCGACCCCCCATTTTCAAATCAATTTCGAGTCCCCTTGGTCCACCCCTCTCCGCCTCTCTTGCGCTCCAAGTCTTGCCGGAGGTGACAGCTCCGCCGCGAGCCTCTCAGCCAAGGCGTCCGAGGTCGAGGACGACTCCAGCACCTCCGCCAACCGCCGGCGTCGAGGTAACTTTCATCCTCTGGCTCCGGCCATCGAGGGCGTCCACTCCGCCATTTCTTTATTGCATTGTGTTCCTGGTAGCATAAGCATCAAAAACCCCAAAAAAATTAGAAGTCCCATCACGTATTTCGCCCATTCAACCATCATCGCCGGAGCGCAACTCCGGCCACCATCAACCATCCCCCCTCGCGCTTAGTTTAGGTCCACCAAAGGTCCAGGCACTTTGCCCTGGACCTTCTAACTCTTTTTGCAGGGTCAAAGCGCGTTGAATCGCGCCTGGGAGCAATTTTGAGGCTCACCGGAGTTCAGCCGAGCCTCCCAGCTCCGCCACCTTCGCCTGAGCACCTCGGCCGTCGCCGAGGCATTTTGTAGCCCCCAGGAGGTAGACGACGACCCCAGGAGCCTCCACGGCCATTTTGAAGCACATTTGTCGCCGGAGGAGGGAGATCGAGGTCGGAGAAGCTCACCTTCGCCGGCGTTCTTCCCCGTTCTTGCAACCCTCTTCCCAGCCGTTGGATCGAGGAGGAGTCCCAGATCGCACAGTTGCCGTTGGATCTTCCTCAGCCTCGACCGTCAGATCAACTCAGGAGGATCTAATCTTGGCCGCACATCCGCGAAGCGCCATCGGCCGTCCACAACCCGCCACGTGTTTAAGTGGCCCTCCATCCGCCGTTGGATCGCGCGCAAGAGGGTATTTTGCAACTCACCCCTTGCGCATTTTTTGTATTTAATATTTAGTTTTTAAACTTTCGTCTGTAGTTTAAATATTTTGTAATATTTGCAAGTAGGCCCCCAAACTTTTGATATTTGCACTTAGGTCCTCCGCCACGTCACCTCACGTGACCTGTACACGTGAGGTGGGGGCATTTTGCAGAGGAACCCCTGTACGTTTGGGTATTTCTTTTTGGTCCTAAAATTTTGGCGATAAGTGTAAAAGTTTAGGTTATTTTGCAACTAAGCCCCCTGGGTTCTCTGATATTACATTCCAGTCCCTCCCAGGCGCGTGCTAGTCACGCGCCCTGGTGGGTAATTTGTGGGCATACCCCAGCGGCTTTTGTAATTGCTTTTTGGTTCCAAAACTTGAATATATAGTGTAATATTTTGTGGAAAATTGCATGTTAGCCCCTGGATGTTTTGAATATTGCATTTATGCCCTTGCCAGGCCTGTTTAACATTTGTATGCTTGTTGTATTTATTTGAGTGATCTTCTTAAGCCCAAAAATTCCACAAAAATAGGATTAAGTTCCTGGATAGGTGCACTTTGACGCCATATATTTAGTTTTTGATTTTATTTTATTTTAATATTTATTAAAAATCAAAAACAGCCTATTTGTGCACTGTCTAGCTTAGAAAATACCAAAAAAATATTAAACCATCTCCAAAAATTCCAAAAAAATTACCTAGTGTCTATTTTGTCCTACTTTAGTGTCAGTCCAAAAATCATTAAAAATTTCAAAAGAAAAACACTAAAAATCTCAAAACATTTAAAAACTTCAAAAAAATATAAAAAATAGTAGAAAAATCCAAAAAAATATAAACTCAGCTTCTGTTTACTCCTGATTTTGTTATTTTTATTAGAAAAATAGTGTGAAACATTTTAGCTACTGGTTGGTATTTTTAAATTACATTTTATTCACAGCCAGCCTTAGTTTCACTGTTTTCCTTTATTTCAGTCTTTAAAAATACCAAAAAAACCTTGAAAAATCCCCAAAAATTACAAAAACAGTAAAAAAACCCTAAAAATACCAAAAACATTTTATTTCTGAATTTTTGAGTATTTTGGTGCCCTTTTATTAATATTTTAACTTGTCTTTCTTTATATTGTCCTTACTTTCCAATATTGAAAAAAAAAATATAAAATATAAAATATAAAAATCAGAAAATTAAAAATCAAATACAAAAATATAAAATTAAAATAAAAAAATAAAAAAATTAAAAATTAAAAACCCACAAAAATTGCTTAGTTTGCTTGCTTAGTGTAGACACTCCACACACACACTCACTTGTGCACTCATTTGCTTGGACTATACTGTTTGCTCCCTGTGTTCGAACTCTCTGCATACTTGCCCTGTACATCATTTGTGCAGAGTTAAAAATAAATTTTAACTCCACATTTATTTCTAATTGTTGATTTTTAGTGTGGGTTAATTGTTGATTAATTTCGGGATTCGTGTGGTCAAACACCGACTGTTGACTCGCCTTGTGAGTCGACATAACCGCATCGATTTCCACGAAAATCAATCATCCATGGGTAAAGGAGAAGAAGACGACTGAAGGGAGGGTGGGTGGTAGACAGAAGAAGAGAAGAAGATGGGGAAAGCAGAAGGGATCTGGAATCACACAAGATGAGAAAACATAACCCCCCGATTCACCTACGCATACGATGAAGACCGAAGGGATCGGTCGATTATCTTGGCTATTTTATTTTAGGTGATCATTCGGTCTATCAGAGCGATTACGTGATCTGAATAGGAATCCAAATATTTCTCAACCGACTGTCCCATACAGAAAGCTGGTAATCAGTTGAGAAAATATCGGATATGGCTCTAGCCTAAGGTGCGGGTCACTCTCTCGCTCATCCAAACCAAACAAGGAGGGGGTTACTCTCCCAAGACAAATTTTTCAATCCGGTGTCTTTTAGGTCAAGTGTGATTAGCAGTCCTGATTTTATTGTTTTTGTTTTTAGGTATTTTTCAATAAAAACAATCGCCTAACGATTTTTTCGGTTCTCCTGGTTATTAAGTCCAAAACATGGGGGAGAAGACTAAAAAGTCGATGCGCGAAAATCAATGATGCATGCAGAGTAAGAAATGCGTACCTGACTCCAGCAGTCTACATGCAAGATGATCCGCGCAGAATTTAAAAGACAGGAAATAAACTAACTAAATGGTGCAGGAGGACAACCGAGTCCCTAAACAACAGTGCTACTCGAAAGAACCACTAGCTGACCACCAGCCTCCAATCCAGAGAGTCCGATCTAGACCCACCCTTCCTCTTCTCGACAGGTCGAGTTCAGGAGTAGCGCTTGACGGGGCAGGCTCGCAGCGCGTAGGCTCGAAGGTGGTGAACCAACTATTTTTATTAATATTTTATTTTATGTCCAATTACCGATCTATAGGTGTAGGCAGATATATTAGGGTATTTGGATCCTAATTATTACGGCACAGTCAAGCAGAAAATCCTACGGCTAGGGGCTCGAAAATCCGCGTGAAACCGGAAAAGGCAGAAAAGAAATAAAAGCCGCGTAAAAAGCCACGTAAAAACCGACTAACTAAGGGGTCCCTCGAGCACACCGGTGCTCGGCGAAACAGACCCCGAAAGTCTAAGTCTCTGTCTGTCCCTGAATTATTACAATAATAGTTCAAATAAGCAGGAAATAAAAACTAATCTATGGCTAATTTAATTCACGGCTATTCAGCAGCTCCCACACTTCTGCTCGATCCTCGCCCTCTCCTACGGATCTGTAAAGAAGAGAGCCGCCTCCGACTCTCGCGGTTGCGTCGGCTTCCGAAGAAGCCGCCTCGATCCTCGGGCCCTCGCAAGAAAACAAACATAAGTGGTCAGATCAGATTATTTAAACAATTATGCAAATAAATGATATATACAAAATATGCATAAAAAGCCGCAAAAATAAAACCGCGGAAGAAATCGAAAACCGACTACTAAGCCGTGCTCCCCGGCAACGGCGCCATTCTGATGATCAAAAAATTCCTCAAATCAAATCCGAGATAAAATATAAAATCACTCAAGGGTCGTCGCGACCCGGATCGAGAGAAATAATTCAATCAATCAAGAAAATAAAGTGCAGACCATCAAACAGAGGATAAAAATCAAAGAAAAATAATAGCGGTCCTGGCTATTGGATTAGCCTGGTATAGCAACCAGGGCCGGACTCAGGGAGCACGTGATGGCCTTGCGACCTACGAAGTAGTCTAAAAATAAAAATGAAAGAAAAGGGATTTTGGTGGATTTTTAATGTTTTTAATTTTTTTGGATTTTTGATTAATAAAGAAAATAAGGAAAACAATGAAACAACCAAATACAAACAATTATTTATCTACTCAATGATCATCCAAAAATTCAAACAAAAATGTTTTTATGTTTTTTATAATTTTAATGTTTTTGATTAATTTTTGATATTTTTCTGATTTTTATTGGATTTTATAAAAATCAAACAAGGCGGAAAATAAAAGGTATTGTCCAGTCAGGCTACAAGGACCAAATTAAAATGTAAATTGGCCCTTTAAACCTGAAGGTAATTTTCATATAAAGTAGAAAATACAAGGAAAATTTAGGCCCAGAATTATTAATTTTTTATTTTTCTTTTAATTATTAGAATTTTTATGGGTTTTTAGGGGTTTTGTAATTTTTATAGGTTTTATAAACCGAAAAATGACCAAACTTGGTCAGAAAATCAAACAAGACAAAACAAACACTACCTATTTTTTTTGTAATTTTTAGATATGTTTTAATATTTTTGTGAATTTTAAATTTAGATAGTAACAAAATGCTTGTTTTTGAATTTTTAAAAATACCAAAATAATAAAAAATGTCTCCAAAATTTAAAGAAAATTTTATACCTTGGCAGGAGTCATGTGTCCAATTTTCATCAAATTTGGAGTTGGTTTGTTATTTTATTCAAAATGAAAACAAGGGTACAGTGCACAGGGACCTGTACGCAAATAACACAAGTTCCAGGGGGTCCGATGCAATTTTTCCAAGGTTGCATGCGCGAGGCGCGTGACCTGGGCACACAGGGACCTAATTGCAAGAAAACTTAGGTCCCTGGACTAATTAGTAACACGTACTAAAAGTCCAGGGGCGTAAGTGTAAATTACCCACTAAATAACGCACATGCACAATAAAACCACGCACAGGGGTATATCTGCAAATCTCAAAAGTATAAATTCATTCATTAATACCCTGAAACCATAGGTCCATTCATGCAATTAACCCACAAAAGCACGTGTCGAAGCACGTGTTCCACTACATGCAGGGGTATAAATGTAAATACGATAAAAGACAAGGTCCACAATGCAAATTACCCGGAAAATAAAGGTTCAAAAATATTTACAGGACTAGATAATAAATGTGAAAACTAGAGGGGCCTAAGAGAACTTTACCCTTTATTTATTATCGACGGCTGCGGTGGCGCCACGTAGATGATCCAACGGCTGAGAATAATGGTGCCTTAACCAAGGAATGCGGGTCGGATCGAACGGTTGAGGATCCATCACGTGGCTAATCTGACAGATCTGGTGCGTTGTGGCTAAACCCTCGGTGGATCAACGGTGGTGAAGACGACATGTGGAGATCGGACGGCTCTGGAGTCACTGGTGCCTCTTCATCTGATCGTGCGGCCCAGATCAGTCCTCCTATGGATCGGACGGTGGCAAAGCTCCTCAAATGAATGACCGAGATCTAATCTGGAGCGAGAGAACGATCTGACAGCTCGAGAAGGTCCTGGATGAACTGGCGGCCGACGGACTTCACCGGCTCGAAACTCGGGCATGGGGACTCCTCGACGGCTGCGGAGATGCTGGAAAGATGCGCCTCGGGACTCCGCGGCCAATGGACTGCTCCGATGATGGCGGGGAGCTCTGAAGAGCTCTGGCGGTGGTGAAGGACCTGGAGCACCTGTGCCCAACTGTTCCGACCTCCAGATGAGGACGGTTAGACATGCTACCTGCACAGGAAGAAAGAGGGGTCGAGGGCAAACTGCCTCGACCCGTTAGCGCACGTGAACGATGAAGGATGCGGCGGCATGGAGGTCCTCCGGCGAGCGGCGGAGGTGGAGGACCGAAGTCCCTGCTTAGGAGCGAGCCAGGGGGAATGGGTAGGTGGAGAAGGTGCGGAGGAGGCCCGTGAAGGTGGTGGCGATGTCGGATGGGTAAATGGTTGGATGGAGACGACGGGCGGAGGCGGCGGAGCTACTGCTACAGAAATCTAAAAATGCGAATCTAAGCTAAACTAAGGGCTAAAGAAGCTACCTGGCGGAGGCATTCGACTAGGCTGGAGCTCGGGGAGCTCCTGGGTCATTGCCTGCAAGGGATCGTCGGGTTCCCGAGGCTGGGCGCGCTCGCGACGGTGCACGACGGTGAAGTCACCGGATCAAAGGCTTCCCGATGCTTCGAGCCTCGCTTCTACTCCGGGGAGCACCGCTATCACTCAGGCAAGCCGGAGGAGTTCCTTGGCGTTGAAGGGGAGGACCAGAGATGAAGAACAGAGCTGCCGGAGGCGATGCTATATATGCCTAGGGGTCCGAGAAGACATGGATCGGGCGAGTAGCTCGCAACTCGGATCCCTTGGACCCACCCCGGGCGCGGATCTAGGATGAACAAGGGTCAGGCGGAGCCCGGGGTTTAGGGCTTTAGTGGTCGGATCAAGTGGAGAATAGATGGAGAAGTCGGGTCGGGGCAACTGGATCCGTCTCTGGTGGTCCTGGGGGGAGAGTTGACCGAGGGTCAACATTCCCCCGTGGACCAACCAGATGCAACCACGTGTTAATTATTTGGAAAATAAATATTAATTAGAAAATGGCCGAATTTTACAAAAGTCAAAACATAAAAAATGTTTCTTTTATTTTAAACTATTTTTTAGTGATTTTTATTTATTTTTTGAGATATATTTTAAGTATTTACAAAATATTATTATTATATGCAGGTATATACAATATTCATTTTTTATTTTTATTTTTAATTTTTAATTTTTGTATATTTTATTCCAATTTTATATTTTATTTCTTTATAGGATAAAATTTGGACTGTTATGGTATTTTTATTTTATTTTTATTATTTCTTTACATAGGGTAAATAAATACTTATATACAAGTATGTACATGGTATATTTACAATGTTTCTTTTGATTTTTAATTTTGTTCTTTTTATTTTAATTTTTGTTTTTATGATTTTTATTTTATTTACATTCTGAAATATGGAATATATACAAATTTTTGTGGGATTTAATTTATTTATTTACAAGGCTAAATAAATATATGTGTGGTCTTATGTACATGGTGAATATGTACAAGGAAGGTTATTTTCATTTTCTTTTTAATTTTTCTATTTTTATTTTGATTTTGTATTTACAAATATTTACAAATATATACAAGCCAATTTTTATTGTATTTTTAGAGGAAAATACTTTTATTCTATTTACAGGTATATTTACACACATGAGCTCCCTATCTCTCTCTACTTGGGCTTTTATGCAGTCAGGCCCATGCTGAGCCCTCCTTTGGGATTAGGTTGCTCAATATTTATTCTAAATATTTCCCTCTTTTTCTTTTATCTCTTTATTCTTTTATTTTTGCATAAAAACATGCTAATTATTAAACTTTATACAATGCATGCACTTTGGTAATTATTTGTATTTACAAGAATATACATGTATTTGCAAAGGTTTTTGTAGCTAAAATATAAGAATAAAGAGTGATGAATGGGTATTCATCACCCCCCTATACTTGACTTTGCTAGTCCCTTAGCAAACACTTATTTGAAAAAGAAGTGAAAAGGAAAAAGAAAAAAAGAAAAAGAGGAGAATATACATGGATTAAGGCTGATTATTAAAGTTGCCTTCATTAAATTGAAATAAGGAGCTCGATCAGATCTTTGGATTATTAATGTGTCGGAACCTTATTTGGACTTAAGCTTAAAACTCAACAGCCTCTAAGTTCCACCAATCTATGGACAAGACTCCTCAATAGACCAGATCAGAACAAGTCTACATACACAAACTCTAATGACTATGAATCTTTCCATGCAGTGTAAGTGATATGTAGCTCCCCATCTCAGAAGTAACAAAGAAACAACCTCCCCCAACCTGGTAACTCTAATGCCTCGGTCTAGCAACTCTTTCCTCGAGAAGCGGGGTATTCCCTTCTAAGTTCAAGTTTAACCGGCTCATGAAGAGGGGGAAGAAGATGAAGAATGGACCATGGCCAGTGTAGACATGTATCCTGGGGAGCTCTAACCAGTGTAGCTGAGTCTCCCGCTGCAAGCTTCATGAGATGTAACATGTATACCATAAGCTTTTGCTTTATTTGACTATACATACTCCGGTGGGATTATTAAATTTTCAATCCGACCCACCATTTTTTGGAGTTCTTTTCTTTTTGCACATTTTTCAATCCGGTGGGAGGGAGTGGGAGGTGGGGTGGGAGGCAATGGCACTTGTGGTAAATTAACTAAATAAAATAGGTATAATATTGATGAAGCTACGTTTCATCATCTTTATTCTATCATTTTGGCCTTAAAAACCCTAGTAAATGCGTGTAAATAGCATTAATTCATGCATTTTAGCATTCATGCATATGTGTGTAAATACTGTATAAAATACGGTTTTTAATGCCAAAATTATAGAATAAAGAAAAGAAAAGAAAAAGAATAAAATATTGTAAATATTTTATGACCCGAAACCCCGAGACCTAGGCATCACGATGAATAGGTCGACAAGGAATAAAGTAGGGGGAGATAAGGTCAAAAACACAGATAAAATACCTATAGTTTCTATTCATTCTTTATTCATTTTGGGACTTATTTTTGGTTCCACTTTTTATGCATCAAATAAAGAAGCTTTGTACATGAAAGTTGTAGATAATTTAATAAAGAAAAATACAAAAGTGATTTCACTGAAAAATAATGTACAGATAAAAAGTTATGGTCTGAATAAAAGTCCAGAATCCCAACTTCCCAGACTCGTATCTCACAAATGAAAACTCCAAATGCAGCATACTCACCTTTAATTATATATAGAAGAAAATAAGCTATCCAATAGCGGTGGTTTCGCATTTGGCGGAGCTACGGTTAGAAAGTTGAGTTTTGGGCTCTCATTGTATACTTGAACATATTAAAATATTCAATTTATTATTTATTTATTATTTTTATAATTTTATATTTTTATAATGTTGTAAATATTACTTATAATAATTATGTGCATTAAAATCAGAATAAAAACATAAATAAAACACAAATAAAAATACTTGTATATATCATATACATAGGTATTAATACATATATCTATACCTATAGAATCCATACTTTTATTTTATTAAATATATAAAACACACCAATAAAATAAAATAAAAATATCTTTACATATATAAAAGTATTTTATAAACTAATAAACAAAAATAAATAAATTAAAAATACAAAAATACAAAAATAAAATACTAAAATATATAGATAATATACCTATATAGGGGTATAAATGCGAACTTGTAAAAATATACTTTGTAAAAATAAATAAAAATCAGAATAAAATACTACATAAAAAATGAAACATTTTTTATTTTATACCTAAATTAAATAATATCATTTATTATTTTAAATTGAATTAACAAGATCTTTTTCAGGGATTTTTCCTGATTGGTCCACGTGGACCAATCAGGAGACGGCCTCAGTTGACCCAGGTCAACTGGCCGTCCTTCCCCCTCAGCCTGTGTCAGAACCGCCGATCTCCCTCATTTCTCGATTTTTTCACCACTCCTGTGTTGCTCGAGGAGGGTTGCTTCCTTCACGAAAAATGTACCTGGTACATCCTTGATCCCCGCCGTCCTATCAAATCCACCAAGATCGCCTTGGCGCACCCGTGATCGTGCCTCGAAACTCATCATTTCGCCACCCTTCAAAAGCGACTCCCCGACTTCAATTCAAATTTGAATCCTTCTTCCGCCATTTTCATCCTCAAACCCCGTGTCCTTCGTGCTCCTGGTGACAGCAGGCGTCGAATAGAGCCTGGGTTCAAGGCATTTGGTGTAGAATCGAAGTGATTCGACCCTCGCCGGAGTTCCGCCGTGCTTCATCGCCCGACGTCTCTGGTGAGTCCCCTCCTCATTTCTCTTCGTTTTCTTGTAGCTGTAGCGTAGCTTAGTGTAGGTCTATAGCAGTTTTTAGTTTCATTCACCCAATCGCCGAGAATCCTAGATCGAAGCCACGGCGGAGCTGAGCTCCGCCCGACGTTTCCGGCCACTCCAGTGATCCATCGCCGTCCAAAACACCTTCATCCTTCTCCCCTTCACTCCGTCACTCCGCACCACCCATCATCCCCCCTCGATCTCGCTTAGATCGAGCCGACCGAGCTCCTCTCTCCGCCGCTCGCCGGAGCTCTTCATCCCAGGAACCTCTCGCCTCCATTCGACTATCGGAGAGCCCTCCGAGCACCCCCTTTTTGTCGTGCTTCTAACCCTGCAGGAAAGAAGTCAAAGGGAGGCTCCATCGAGCCTCGAAGTTTCAGGGAAGCACCTCCAGGCGACCTTCCTCGTACGAGCACTTCGCGCCGCCTCCGCCTCGCCGGAGACCACCAATCGACGCGGAAGGATCCCAGGATCCTTTTGCCCTTGATCCTGGGGTCGGAGCGGCCGTGTGTCGGCCGCCATCGCCACCCGAAGTTCGCTGGGGAGGAGTTCTTCGTGAACCTCTCCCCGCCGTTGGATCGATCCTCTGCTCCAGACGCGACGCCAACCGTCCGATCACCTCAGTCGCGCCGCCGTTCGATCTCCGCCACGTGTCCAAGACCCTCGCCATCGACTGCTGGATCGCGCCCCGTGGGTATTTTGCATTTTTAACCCACGCTTTTTGTATTTACGTTTTAGTCCAGTAACTGTTAGTTGTAGTTTAAAAAGTTTTGTAATATTTGCAAGCAGACCCTCACGTTTTCACTATTTGCACTTCAGTCCACACCACGTCACCTCACGTGACGGTGGCGTGTGACTTTTGGGTATTTTGCAAGTTAGGCCCAGAACTTTGGTGTATTTGCAATTTCGTCCCTGTGCGTAGAATATATAATATGTTTTTGGAAGTTTTGCATGTATGCCCAGCCGATTTTCTTTAATTACAATTATGCCCCTGTGAATGGTGTTTCACGTGAGCTGCGTGTGTCTTTTTGGTGGAAATTGCATCTGAGCCCCTGGATGTTTTCATAATTGCATTTATGCCCCTGCCAGGCTTAGGATTTTTGTATGCTTAGCTTATTTATTTAATACCTCTTTTAATTGCGAAAAATTCTTAAAAAAATAGGGATTAGCTCCTGTGTGCTTCTATTTTCACGTTATATTTTTAGTTTTGGATTTTATCTTATTTTCATATTTATTAAAAATCAAAAACATGCTTTTTCTCTACTGTCTAGCTTAGAAAATGCCAAAAAAATATTAAAAAGTCTCGAAAAATTCCAAAAAAATCCATAGTGTCTATTTTACTATATTTTAGTTGCAGACCAAAATCCACTAAAAATCTCAAAAGAAAAACCTTAAAAATTTAAAAAGACTCTAAAACTTCAAAAAAAATTATAAAATCAAAGAAAACTCTAAAAAATACAAACTCAGTTCCTGTTTGCCCTTTATTTTGCTCTCTTTATTTGAAAAATAGTGTGAAAAGTTTTGATTGCTGTTTGCTATTTTTAAAATTCATTTTGTTTCCAGCCAGCCCCATTTTCCACTGTCTTCTATTATTTTAGTAATTAAAAATACCAAAAACATTCTAAAAATTACCCAAAAATCACAGAAACAGTAAAAAAATTATAAAAAGACCAAAAAGATTTCATTTGCTAATTTTTGGATTTTTTTAAGCATTTTTATAAATATTTCTTTCTCTCTTTTATTACATTGTTTTACATTCCAATATTGAAAAAGAAAATAGAAAAGTATAAAATATAAAATATAAAAATCAGAAAATTAAAAATCAAAATATAAAATTATAAAATTAAAAATTAAATAAAAAATATAAAAATTAAAAACCCACAAAAAGAAATTGGCTAAGTGATTCATTAGACCTAGGGTTTGGGATCTTTATCTACACTCTGCACCGTTGTTTCCTGTGTTCGACCCCTACTTGCTTGCCATTATACATTGTTAGTAGGGTATAATAAATTTTAATCCTTGCTCTTGATTGCTTTATTGATTGTGTGGGTTAATTGTTGAAGACCGAGGTGGTTTGAGCAGTCGCATCAGCGACAGTGAGTCCGACTTGTCAGACCACTCTTTAGCGGCTCTCGCTTTCTCGCTTTTCAAATGGCGCCGTTGCCGGGGAGCATCGGCTTGTAGAGTACCATCTGGGTCTTTTATTTACTTAGCCATTTTTGATTACTTGTCTCTTGTGCATCATTTATTTGGAACTGTCTGACATCTCTTTTGTTTTCTTGCGAGGGACCGCTGACCGAGGAGGATCGCCTAGGGGATCCTGAGCAGCCTTGGGAGGAGGAGCCGGCTATTCTACCCTAGCCGGCAGGAGAGAGCAGGAGGGCTCGAGAGAGAGAGAGATAGTTGCTTTTCACTTTTTGTGAGAGAGAGATTTGATTAATTGTAATAATACAGGACTTGGACACTTGAACACTTCGGGCCTAATTTCCGGGTGTTTGTTCACCTGGGGGCTCACCGCTGTTTTCTTCGTGTTTTCCCGACTGTCATTTGCCGGTTTTGATTTCATTTTCACTTTCTTTTGTGGAGTGAGCCCTTAGATTTAGGCTTTTGCTTGATCGTCTAGATTAGGTCCAAACACACTAATAACCTTTGCATGTACCTATAGACCGTTTTTGGACTTAGTTTAATTAAACAGTTAACTCATCTTCTTAGATCCGCCGCGCCGCGAGCCCTCTCCATAAAGCGCTACTCCTGAACTCGATGTGTCGAGAAGAGGAGGGGAGGGTCTAGACCGGACTCTTAGGATCGAGGATTGGTGATTAACTTGTGGTTCTTCACGCTAGAAGTTGCCCATCTTAGGACGATTTCCGCATTGCATACCGGCATCTAGTTAGGTTTACAAATTCTGCTTTGCATCCCGCATGGAGAGAGCTGGGATTCGATGTAAGTCTTCTTACTTTGCATCCATCATTTAGGCACAAAGGTGAGATCTCCATCTTGGTGCCGACTTGCATTGGCTTTTCCGACTCTATTCTCCCTCTGTTTTTGGACAAAGTAGGATAAAGAAAACACAAAAACGTTAGGCGCTTGTTTGAAATCACTCAAAAGAAGCGATAACACAAAAAATTAAAAAAAGGACTGCTAAGAAAACTTTGACCTAAATAAAATTGGTAATTGAACTCATTGATTGGGGAGAGTCACACCCTCACTTGTATTCAGGTTGCATGGGAAGGTCTCCTTCCAAGTGAGCAGAGTGCTTCGTAAGGATTAGAGCCCAAAACCCAGTCTGTGGCTGCCTTGTGTATCGCCTGGATTTCCGAAGTATTGGCGCTTCTATCGTACGTGGACGAGTAGGGCTTGGTCAACATTGGTGACTCTCTACTGTGCAGAGCATCGACCTCGTCCGAAGTATCGAGCCCAGGCCACGCCTTCACGGGGGTGTCTGTCTCATCATCTTGCGTCCGAGTAGGTTCTTGCACGCTCACGGGTGATTCCGTTGCGAGCGAGTTCCGAAGTATTGGTTTCGCCTATTGGCTTCCTTTCTCTATTTCTTTGGCTGAGTAAGGATCCAGGAAGGGTTACAAGGACCTTAAAAAGTGCAGACTACAGGTTACACAGGGGGAGGACAAGTACAGGAATACTTTTCCGGCAGTACTCTCGCTCCTATAGGCGTAGCGCTCTAAGGACTCGTTAAAAGATAACTTCCTGAATTCAAGATAAAAATTACAAAGATAAAAGTCGAACCTTCACGGCTTCACGTGTTGAGTTGGTGAATCCCCTTGCTTTGTGTTTCCTTGCTAGTGCATTTAGGTCAAGATCAAAAATATCGCGCCTTTGCGCAAAATTTTGTTCTCTTTCTACTTGACCCTTGCTCATTGTGAGCCTTCTACTGTTTTGCAATCCTTTTATTTCTTGTTTACCATCGTGCTCTTCATCCAACATCTTGTCCTCTTGGCCATCTCAAGATGACGTCACACGGATGGTTTAGTCGGGACCTCGCCGACGCCCACATCGATTCCGTGCCGGCAACATCTTCAATAAGGAGGGGTGATCTCCAAGAAGTTAATTCGGATCTTGCGAATGTCTCCTTGGACTCCCCTATTCTCGCTTCTTTCAATCCCTGCCTTTCTCCAATAAATCCGCTATTCGGGATGGACTCGCAACCCGAATTAGCTCTTCCCCTTCAGCTAAACCGGGATTACTCTTGTCCCCAAAATCACCCCTTGTGAATGGAGATCGATTTCAGTCAATATCATATGCTCCATTCACAACATTCTGGGATTGACCTTAATCCCAGAATCATCTCAACAACTGGTGCTCAGGAAGATACTGATCAGGGTTTACTCCGTCATGCAGATTCCCCAACCGATCACGATTCAGAAATTCCAGTTCAGTTAGAGATGGCAGGAGGAAGAGGAAAGGGACCACAACCCCAATTAGAGCCTGAAGGCAATCCGGGGGAAGGGCAGTACACCACTCAGGGTGAGGTTAACAGTCAGCTGCTGGCGTCCATTCAAGCCATTCAGCAGCAGTTGACTAATCAGGCCCTGGCCCAGACCGCTTTCCAGGACATGCTGAATGATCTGAGGAGGAGGGCCGGCGCAAGAGATGCCCGTCAGGAGGATGATCCGAACAACGAGCAGAATTTTGAAGAAGTCAGAGACGAATTCTCAGTTGGAAGACCCGAATTTGAGGTAGTAGGAGGAGATCCACTACAGCCGAAGCCTACTCTGAAGGAAACATACAATCTAGGAGCGGGACGCATCACGGAGTGGATTCAAGTTCCACGTATGCATGCCCACTTCGAGCTGAAGCCGTAATTTTTGTCACTGCTTCCCACCTTCCACGGGAACACCACTGAGGAACCATATATCTTTCTCAAGAAGTTTAGCCGCATCTGTTCCACTGCTCATTACCCCGGAATCCCTCTGGGGGTAATCAAGATGACCGCGTTTCCCTTCAGCCTTCAAGACAAGGCCCTATATTGGGTTGACCATCTTGGGAAGGTCGTCACGACCTGGGAGGAGCTGAAGTCCGCATTTCTCCACAAATTCTATCCTCTCGGGCGATTGAATCAGATGCGTGCCCGGATCTCCAGTTTCTGCCAGCAGCCCCACGAGACCATCCATGAAGTGTGGGAGAGATTTAAAGATCTTCAAGAGAAGTGCCCCCATCATGATATTCCAAAGACCAGTCTCGTACAACACTTCTTTGGAGGGCTATCATTCGAGAGCCAAAAGCTTGTGGATGCAGCTTGCGGCGGTTCACATTTCAACAAGGACGAGGACGTGGTATGGAAAGTCTTCGAAGAAATGGCTGAGGGAGAAGCAGCCCAATCCTCGTACAGAATCTACTTGAAGCCACCAACCGCCATCAGCAAGCCAGTTAACATGGCTTCTCACACCGAGGACAAGGATGAGAGCTCCAACCTGAGTATCATTGGGAGCCACTTGTCCAAAGTGGACATCATCGAGAAGAGGTCACAAGACCTCGAAAAGCTGGCAGTCATAGAAAAAAGGACCCAAGGTCTGGAAAAGCTCGACCAGATTTCCCAGCAGCTGGAGCAGCTCGTCCGTGCGTTAAATGCAAACATGTGCAACGCTGTGTCTACTTCTGTCGAGTCGAATGCTGAGAAAAAAGAGCCCGCAATGCAGCCACAACCTCAGCCGACTCCACCGCAGCCCCAACCTGTCCAGCACGTGTACTACGTGCAGGCCCCAGAGCAGCCCCTGCAGCACCAGACACAGATGGTTGTGTATCAACCGGAGCCCCATCATGCATACTCCGAGCAATTCTCTTCACCCCCGCCAGTGATTCAGGAAATCAATGGTGTATGGGACAATGAAGCGCAGCTGACCCATCCTCAAGGACATTCTCTGGGTCAGAACATGGGCAACATGCCCTATCATCAGCAGCAGCAGGGTGGGAGACCCTCCCAGCAGTCTTACCAGTACCAGCCTCCATCACACGGGAACACTTGGAGGCAGAACTACCAGCACGGTCCCCAGCAGTCCGGATATCGTGGACAGGGATATCACCAGCAACCGACTGCTCAAAACCCTCCTTCTCAACAATTCTCACAAGGATATCAGTCACAATCTCAGCCGCCATACCAGCATTCTAGACCCCAGCAGGGGGAATCCTCTGAGATTATACCGGTCAATCCAGCCCTGGCTTGTTTGGAGCAATTGATGAAGAACATGGCTGAGATGAACCAGAAGATTGACGACCTGACGGCAGCCAAAACCGTCATACCAGCCCAGGTCGAAGCTAACCCTAACAATTTCTGACGCAAGGAGCAGGTAACCAGCAGTGTCCAACCCGAATCAGGTGACTTAAATTGTTTTTTATCTAATGCTGTTACTCTCAGGAGCGGTAGGACACTCCGGCCATCGGCGACGGCGAAGGGAAAGCATCTCGCATCTGACGAAGAATCGTCAGTCCAGCCAGCACCAGGGCCAGCCAGTATTTTGGGAGCAGCACCAACATCCAGAAAACCACAAAAAAATGAAGAAAATCGAAAAACACAAAAAGATAGCAGCAACCTCGGTGGAGATCAGTCAGCATTGGAAACACCTGCACCTGCATCTCAGCCAGTTCCTGACAGGAGGAGCACCGCACCTGCAGCGAGTCCAACGCCAGCACTTGAAGCCGAGCCTGTCATTTTTGGTCCGCAAATTGTAGATGAATCCATTCCTTTTTGTCATCTACCTGTAAACAACGATATGGACACTATTTTGAATGATATTGGTGAAGAGTTTGTAAATATTCCTTTTCCTGAAGCAATGAAAAAACACAAAAAAATGAAAAAATTGAAAAATGCTTTGTCTGATCCTGCTATCATAGAAATCATTCAGAATTTGGTATTGAATATGCCATTGATGAAAGCTCTTGAGTACATGCCAGCCGTGAAGAAAGGACTTAAAGAGGCATGTACAACCAAGCGCAGGCCAAACCCCCACAATTCCAGAAGCAAAGGTGGCAAGTCTGAAAAACACATTCTCACAATGGCCACAGTTAACGCCATCAGCAACCTCCCGGATAAAAAGCCAGATATGGGAGCACCTCTTGTACGTTGCCAGATGTTTGATCAGGAATTCGAGCAAACACTTCTCGACAGTGGGTCATCTGTCAATTTGATGCCAGCCTCACTACTCACGGAGTTCAAGTTAGGACCGCTCAAGCCTACAAAGATGATTCTGCAGTTTGCAGACAAGTCAGTCAAGCGATCTAGAGGCCTGCTGGAGGACGTGATCGTCACGATTCAGGGAAAGTCATTCCATGCCGATTTTGTGGTCTTAGATATGGATGTCCCCGCTCCGTTGCTCCTTACTCCTATCATACTCGGAAGACCATTTCTGCGGACATCAAACGCAGTGGTGAATTATGGGACGGGAGAAATCACTTTTGGAGCGGGCAATGAAATTATCCGAGTGGAGACCCTGTCTGAAGGAACACCAACCGAGCAGACATCTACTTCATGTGCAAGAGTGATCGAGTATGCTGACGACTGCGACTTCCTAGCAGAAATTCAAGATACCAACCTATTTCTGGATGACAATAAGATCCATGGATTCCTCTACCCCGAGGAAGAAGTGGAGACCGCAGTCGAATTTCCTTTCATCAATCAAGATGAGGAACTTGCTGATGTGCTACAAGATACTGCCGTGGGGGTGATGTGCCTTCAGAACCAAGAGCCGAAATTTGAAATAGTTTTTGATGAAGATGACATTATCAGAGAATCTTGTCGGGATTTGAGAGAGGAAATAGATCAGAACATGGTGGACACTGAACCGTTGAACGAATCACCACCTGCACTGATAGCTGAGGTCACCACCGAAGCAGCTCAGACCCCGCCAGAGCTAAAACCCTTGCCCTCCAATATGAAGTATGCCTTCCTTGCGGGAGAACCGAACATGTACCCGGTCATCATTAATGCACATCTGACCGAAGATCAAGAATCTCGTCTGATGGAGGTTCTTGAACGCAACCGCAAGGCGATAGGCTGGCGAACGTCTGATCTCCGTGGGATCAATCCGTCACTCTGCTCGCACCGCATCTTTCTGGAAGACGACTGCAGACCCTCTCGCGAACTGCAAAGAAGATTAAATCCGAACCTGCGAGAGGTGGTTATGAAAGAAATCCAGAAATGGTGTGATGCGGGATTCATTTATCCCATCTCCGACAGCAAATGGTTGAGCCCTCTGCATGTTGTGCCCAAGAAATCAGGGATCACCATTGTGAAAAATGACAAAGGAGAGGAGATCGCAACCAGAGTACCGACTTCTTGGCGAGTGTGCATAGACTACAGAAGACTCAATCTCGCCACCAAGAAGGATCATTTTCCGCTACCCTTCATCGACCAGATCTTGGAGAGATTGGCCGCGAAGGAATACTTCTGTTTCTTGGACGGCTACTCTGGGTATAATCAAGTTGCTATTGCTCCTGAAGATCAAGAGAAGACCACGTTCACCTGTCCTTTTGGCACATATACCTTCAGACGGATGCCGTTCGGGCTTTGCAACGCCCCAGCCACATTTCAGAGGTGTATGCTTGCAGTTTTTGCTGATATGGTGGGTAGCTTTCTCGAGGTCTTTATGGACGATTTTTCGGTCTATGGGGATTCATTTGATCAATGTCTGGACTATCTAGACCGAGTCTTACGGAGGTGCTGCGAAGTGAATCTTGTGCTCTCCTGGGAGAAGAGCAATTTCATGGTGACCGAAGGAATCGTGCTGGGTCACGTTGTTTCTAAACGTGGCATGGAGGTTGACCCAGCCAAGGTGGATGTAATTTCTAAGCTGGAGCCACCTACAAATATCAAGCAAGTCCGGTCATTCCTGGGCCATGTCGGTTTTTACCGACGATTTATTAAAGATTTCAACAAACTGGCCAGACCACTGACTGAATTGTTCGGCAAGGACAATGAATTCATTGTAGACGACCGTGTGCTCCTTGCCTTTAATCAGTTGAAAGAGCTCATCACGCAGGCCCCTGTCCTACAGCCACCGATTTGGACTCAGCCTTTCGAGATTATGACCGACGCGTCAGATTATGCCATCGGAGCTGTACTGGGACAGAGGAAAGACAATGTACCATTTGCGATTCACTACGCTAGTCGAACGCTCGATGAAGCCCAGAGAAACTACGCTGTCACTGAAAAGGAGCTGCTAGCGGTAGTCTTTGCTTTGGAAAAGTTCAGATCTTACCTTCTTGGGTCCAAAGTATCATTTACACTGATCATTCGGCCATTCGGTATTTACAGCAGAAGAAGGACGCCAAACCACGTCTCATTCGATGGATCCTTCTCCTCCAGGAGTTTGATTTGGAAATCAGAGATAAACCTGGAGTCAAGAATGTAGTGGCCGATCATCTGTCAAGACTTCCTGAACCAGAGTCTCCTGAGCTGAACCTGCAGCCTATCACAGAGACCTTTCCAGATGAATCGATTCTGTCTGTAGCCTCACTTCCTTGGTATGCGGACATTGTGAATTATCTAGTTGTCAAGAAAATCCCGCAGGACTGGCCTAAGTTGAAAATAGACAGATTTTTGTCTAAAATCCATTTTTACCAGTGGGAAGACCCATATCTGTTTCGTGAGGGAGCAGATTGCATCTGGCGAAGGTGTATTCCTCAGGAGGAAGTTCCAAGTGTCCTCGCTCTATGTCATGATCAAGATTCGGGAGGACACCATTCAGGCAAACGAACGGCAGCAAAGGTTCTTCAAAGTGGCCTCTGGTGGCCTTCATTATTCAAAGATGCAGACGAGTATGTCAAATGTTGCACCGACTGTCAGAAGATGGGCAGAACCATAGGAATGAGAGATACGATGCCTTTGAAGTACATCCAGATCTCAGATGTCTTTGACGCATGGGGCATCGACTTTATGGGCCCGTTTCCTAACAGTCAGGGCTATGAATATATTTTGCTTGCTGTCGACTATGTCAGTCGTTGGGTGGAGGCTATTCCCGCCCGAGCCGCCGACAGTAGGACTGTCTGTCGATTCTTAAGAGATCACATCATAGCACGGTTTGGAATCCCCAAAATTCTCATATCTGATGGGGGTAGTCATTTCATAAATAGAGAGGTGAAGAAGCTGACCCAAGAATTCTGCATCGAGCATCGTGTTGCTTCACCCTACCACCGGCAGTCTAATGGCTTAGCTGAATGTTCTAACAGGGAGATCAAAACGATTCTACAGAAACTTGTGCGTCCGGATCGCAAGAACTGGTCTCAGCTGCTTGACTCCGTTCTTTGGGCTTACAGAACAACGTACAAGTCACCCTTGGGAATGTCTCCCTACCGCCTGGTGTATGGCAAGCCATGTCATTTGCCCGTGGAACTCATCCACAAATCTTTATGGGCTATTAATATTTGTAATTTGGACTCCAAGCAAGCAGGAAAGAACAAGAAACTAGATCTGAACAGATTATTGGAATTCAGAGATTATGCATATGACAACAGCCTGATGTACAAGGAGAAGGTCAAAACATGGCATGACAAGCACATCCGCCACAAGTCCTTTGATCCAGGCCAGAAGGTATGGTTGTTCGATGTGAAATTAAAGATCTTTCCAGGCAAATTGAAGAGCAAATGGACTGGGCCATTCATGGTTAGGCAGGTGCGTGACAACGGAAGTGTATTGATATCCAATCTGTCAGCTGACGCACAGCCTTTTGTAGTCAATGGACAGCTTCTGAAGCCATACCTTGAACATGACACATTCATGGCCGTCGTTGACTTAATTCAAGTAATTTATGAGGATGAGCTGAATATCTCGAAAGAGGCAGAGGAAGGCAAAGCGCATCAAAACATTTTTGAATGAGTTCCCTTTTTGTCTTTTCTTCTTTTCTTCTTTTCAATTTCTCTTATTCTACCGAATTGATGCCATCCCTTTCATCACTGCTACACTTAGGATGCACTCTATCCTAAGTATAGGGGGGATGCGCATCCCGAGTTGTTCATATCCAATTTCATCTCTTTTCTTCTTTTCTTCTTTTCCTCTTCTACCCTCTTCATCTATCAAAAAGGTGCCGCCCCTTGTAGATAGTCTTCTATACTTAGGACGTACTTTGTCCTAAGTATAGGGGGGTGCACACCCCGAGTTCCTTCATTTATCTCGATCCTCTCCATTGTCTCCTCTTCTTGTCTATACTTAGGGATATCTTACCCTAAGTATAGGGGGAGACAACCCGAGTACGATCTGTTCATTCCCACCCTTGACCCTCCCTACCTTGTATACAGTCTGCTATACTTAGGATTATTTGATCCTAAGTATAGGGGGGACGGTCAACTTCTCATTCGTTGATTCATTCATTATTCCTTTATTCTTTTGACTTGTCTATACTTAGTACGAGTTATGTCTTCTCTTTTCTCTCCGATCTATGAGGTCATAGCTCAAGCTAAGTATAGGGGGGTCGTATATACTATGTATATACTTTAGCCATAACTCGTACTTTCGTATTTTCTTAAATAAATATGGGTAATAATTCTTTGAAATTCATTAAAAATCCTTAATAAAAAGATGTGGTTATTCCTCAAATTCTTTTTGTATATGCTGATTAATAAATCAGGTGAAAATGTTTTTTTGCAAAATGTTTGAAAAATAGTTTGAAAATCTTTGTGAACATTTATTGAAAACTATTTTGAAAATATTTTGTTACATGTTTTCAACCTGTGTGAAATTGTGTGGTTTGTAAAATTTATTTTCTTTATGTGAAATAAAATGTTTGAAAAATGATTTGCAAATGGTTTGAAAAATGGTTGCAAAAATGATTTGAAAAACCTATATATACTGTTTGAAAGCCTTTTGCAAAATGATTTTCAAATGTGTGTAAGTGTTTGTAAAATGTTTGTAAAAATTATTTTGGACTATGGTTTTCAAAAATTGTGTGAAAAGCTTGTGTCAAATAAGTTTGAGGAATATTGACATCACACCAAAATCCACTATATAGATGTACTTATAAAATTGACCACTTGCCCTTGTAAATTCGTAAAATCCACTTCTTGTATATATAAGAAGCACTCCCATGTACATAGTTTTCACCAAGTTTTCAGCCAAAACGTTTTGTTTTCAAAAATCCCAAAAACATGTGCAAAACTAAAATCCAAAAACATTTGAAATATCTTTTTGAAAAATACACAAAAATGCATTTGCATGCATCATCTTTTCAAAAATCCATAAAAAATTCAAAATCTTGAAAATTGCATCACAAAAATATTTTCTGCATTCTGCATCGCATTTGCATAGCATGAGCATTTTTCGGATTGAGTTTGATAGTTGAACAAGTCTAAGTAAAATCCGGAGATTGGAGCTTGATTGGACCTTAAAATCTACCTAATAACAGGAACTTTATAGGAACTGGGTTTGAGGTACTTCAGGTCTAGTTTACTTAATTCTTTGAGGATCACGGGACTTGGTTCAATGGATTCTTGACTGCCTAAGTAGAGTATTTCGGAGCACACGCACGACTCTTGTTGATAATGACCTAACTTGGACACCTGCACCTTTCACATAGCTCTCCACGGATGAGGTGGTGAGGAGGCAGTTTCCTTTGGCTTGGGGTAGCATATGAGGGTAGTACTTCTAGGCGGAACCTCTCTTCTTCTTCTAGTGAAGGAAGTGCACCTCAACTTGGTCTAGTGGTGATGAAGGCTAAAGACAGAAGCCGTGGGTTGCAATAAAGCTTCAAAAGAGGGATAGTCTACTGGCTCAAGAGGAAAATTTCTTGTATATATGCTGCACCATGTAGATATGTTGTACAGATGCAATTGAAAAACAAAAAAAAGAACTCCAAAAAAGTGGTGGGTCGGATTGAAAATTTAATAACCCCACCGGAGTGTATATAGTCCAATGAAGCAAAAGCTTATGGTATCCATGTTACATCTCATGAAGCTTGCAGTGGGAGACTTGGCTACACTGGCTGAGCTTCCAAAAGTCTATACTTCTTCCCCCTCTTCTTGAGCCGGTTGCACTTGAACTTAGAAGGGAATACCCCGCTTCTCGAGGAAAGAGTTGCTAGACCGAGGCATTAGAGTTACCAGGTTGGGGGAGGTTGTTTCTTCGTCACTTCTGAGGTGGGGAGCTACATATCACTTACACTGTACGAGTCAGACTCATAGTCGTAAGAGTTTGCGTATGAGTTGAAGTAATTCTGACCTGGCTATTGAGGAGACTTGGACAGAGTTTTGGGATTCTCAAGGACTGTTGGATTTCAAACTTGGTTCTCATTAAGGTTCCGACCGCACTAAAATTCCAAAGGTCCGACTTAAGCTCCAAACTTTGATTTTGTGAAGACAAGTTTGATAATTAAACTTCATCCAATTTTCTTCTTTTTCTTTTCTTTGTTTTTCTTTTTCTGCACTTATTGCATAAGTGTTTGCTAGGGACTAGCAAAGGTAAAGTATAGGGGGATGATGAAGCTATGTTTCATCATCTTTATTCTATCATTTTGGCCTTAAAAACCCTAGTAAATGCGTGTAAATAGCATTAATTCATGCATTTTAGCATTCATGCATAGGTGTGTAAATACTGTATAAAATACGGTTTTTAATGCCAAAATTATAGAATAAAGAAAAGAAAAGAAAAAGAATAAAATATTGTAAATATTTTATGACCCGAAACCCCGAGACCTAGGCATCTCGATGAATAGGTCGACAAGGAATAAAGTAGGGGGAGATAAGGTCAAAAACACAGATAAAATACCTATAGTTTCTATTCATTCTTTATTCATTTTGGGACTTATTTTTGGTTCCACTTTTTATGCATCAAATAAAGAAGCTTTGTACATGAAAGTTGTAGATAATTTAATAAAGAAAAATACAAAAGTGATTTCACTGAAAAATAATGTACAGATAAAAAGTTATGGTCTGAATAAAAGTCCAGAATCCCAACTTCCCAGACCCGTATCTCACAAATGAAAAATCCAAATGCAGCATACTCACCTTTAATTGTATATAGAAGAAAACAAGCTATCCAATAGCGGTGGT
Organism: Ottelia alismoides; assembly: GCA_037367405.1. Taxonomy (NCBI): domain Eukaryota; kingdom Viridiplantae; phylum Streptophyta; class Magnoliopsida; order Alismatales; family Hydrocharitaceae; genus Ottelia; species Ottelia alismoides. The sequence goes on along the minus strand of JAZKJV010006419.1, from coordinate 265,546 downwards.
TTCGCATTTGGCGGAGCTACGGTTTGAAAGTTGAGTTTTGGGCCCTCATTGTATACTTGAACATATTAAAATATTCAATTTATTATTTATTTATTATTTTTATAATTTTATATTTTTATAATGTTGTAAATATTACTTATAATAATTATGTGCATTAAAATCAGAATAAAAACATAAATAAAACACAAATAAAAATACTTGTATATATCATATACATAGGTATTAATACATATATCTATACCTATAGAATCCATACTTTTATTTTATTAAATATATAAAACACACCAATAAAATAAAATAAAAATATCTTTACATATATAAAAGTATTTTATAAACTAATAAACAAAAATAAATAAATTAAAAAAATACAAAAATAAAAAAATAAAATACTAAAATATATAGATAATATACCTATATAGGGGTATAAATGCGAACTTGTAAAAATATACTTTGTAAAAATAAATAAAAATCAGAATAAAATACTACATAAAAAATGAAACATTTTTTATTTTATAACCTAAATTAAATAATATCATTTATTATTTTAAATTGAATTAACAAGATCTTTTTCAGGGATTTTTCCTGATTGGTCCACGTGGACCAATCAGGAGACGGCCTCAGTTGACCCAGGTCAACTGGCCGTCCTTCCCCCTCAGCCTGTGTCAGAACCGCCGATCTCCCTCATTTCTCGATTTTTTCACCACTCCTGTGTTGCTCGAGGAGGGTTGATTCCTTCACGAAAAATGTACCTGGTACATCCTTGATCCCCGCCGTCCTATCAAATCCACCAAGATCGCCTTGGCGCACCCGTGATCGTGCCTCGAAACTCATCATTTCGCCACCCTTCAAAAGCGACTCCCCGACTTCAATTCAAATTTGAATCCTTCTTCCGCCATTTTCATCCTCAAACCCCGTGTCCTTCGTGCTCCTGGTGACAACAGGCGTCGAATAGAGCCTGGGTTCAAGGCATTTGGTGTAGAATCGAAGTGATTCGACCCTCGTCGGAGTTCCGCCGTGCTTCATCGCCCGACGTCTCTGGTGAGTCCCCTCCTCATTTCTCTTCGTTTTCTTGTAGCTGTAGCGTAGCTTAGTGTAGGTCTATAACAGTTTTTAGTTTCGTTCACCCAATCGCCGAGAATCCTAGATCGAAGCCACGGCGGAGCTGAGCTCCGCCCGACGTTTCCGGCCACTCCAGTGATCCATCGCCGTCAAAAACACCTTCATCCTTCTCCCCTTCACTCCGTCACTCCGCACCACCCATCATCCCCCCTCGATCTCGCTCAGATCGAGCCGACCGAGCTTCTCTCTCCGCCGCTCGCCGGAGCTCTTCATCCCAGGCACCTCTCGCCTCCATTCGACTATCGGAGAGCCCTCCGAGCACCCCCTTTTTGTCGTGCTTCTAACCCTGCAGGAAAGAAGTCAAAGGGAGGCTCCATCGAGCCTCGAAGTTTCAGGGAAGCACCTCCAGGCGACCTTCCTCGTACGAGCACTTCGCGCCGCCTCCGCCTCGCCGGAGACCACCAATCGACGCGGAAGGATCCTAGGATCCTTTTGCCCTTGATCCTGGGGTCGGAGCGGCCGTGTGTCGGCCGCCATCGCCACCCGAAGTTCGCCGGGGAGGAGTTCTTCGTGAACCTCTCCCCGCCGTTGGATCGATCCTCTGCTCCATACGCGAAGCCAACCGTCCGATCACCTCAGCCGCGCCGCCGTTCGATCTCCGCCACGTGTCCAAGACCCTCGCCATCGACTGCTGGATCGCGCCCCGTGGGTATTTTGCATTTTTAACCCACGCTTTTTGTATTTACGTTTTAGTCCAGTAACTGTTAGTTGTAGTTTAAAAAGTTTTGTAATATTTGCAAGCAGACCCTCACGTTTTCACTATTTGCACTTCAGTCCACGCCACGTCACCTCACGTGACGGTGGCGTGTGACTTTTGGTATTTTGCAAGTTAGGCCCAGAACTTTGGTGTATTTGCAATTTCGTCCCTGTGCGTAGAATATATAATATGTTTTTGGAAGTTTTGCATGTATGCCCAGCCGATTTTCTTTAATTACAATTATGCCCCTGTGAATGGTGTTTCACGTGAGCTGCGTGTGTCTTTTTGGTAGAAATTGCATCTGAGCCCCTGGATGTTTTCATAATTGCATTTATGCCCCTGCCAGGCTTAGGATTTTTGTATGCTTAGCTTATTTATTTAATACCTCTTTTAATTGCGAAAAATTCTTAAAAAAATAGGGATTAGCTCCTGTGTGCTTCTATTTTCACGTTATATTTTTAGTTTTGGATTTTATCTTATTTTCATATTTATTAAAAATCAAAAACATGCTTTTTCTCTACTGTCTAGCTTAGAAAATGCCAAAAAAATATTAAAAAGTCTCGAAAAATTCCAAAAAAATTCCATAGTGTCTATTTTACTATATTTTAGTTGCAGATCAAAATCCACTAAAAATCTCAAAAGAAAAACCTTAAAAATTTAAAAAGACTCTAAAACTTCAAAAAAATTATAAAATCAAAGAAAACTCTAAAAAATACAAACTCAGTTCCTGTTCGCCCTTTATTTTGCTCTCTTTATTTGAAAAATAGTGTGAAAAGTTTTGATTGTTGTTTGCTATTTTTAAAATTCATTTTGTTTCCAGCCAGCCCCATTTTCCACTGTCTTCTATTATTTTAGTAATTAAAAATACCAAAAACATTCTAAAAATTACCCAAAAATCACAAAAACAGTAAAAAAATTATAAAAAGACCAAAAAGATTTCATTTGCTAATTTTTGGATATTTTTGAGCATTTTTATAAATATTTCTTTCTCTCTTTTATTACATTGTTTTACATTCCAATATTGAAAAAGAAAATAGAAAAGTATAAAATATAAAATATAAAAATCAGAAAATTAAAAATCAAAATACAAAATTATAAAATTAAAAAATAAATAAAAAAATATAAAAATTAAAAACCCACAAAAAGAAATTGGCTAAGTGATTCATTAGACCTAGGGTTTGGGATCTTTATCTACACTCTGCACCGTTGTTTCCTGTGTTCGACCCCTACTTGCTTGCCATTATACATTGTTAGTAGGGTATAATAAATTTTAATCCTTGCTCTTGATTGCTTTATTGATTGTGTGGGTTAATTGTTGAAGACCGAGGTGGTTTGAGCAGTCGCATCAGCGACAGTGAGTCTGACTTGTCAGACCACTCTTTAGCGGCTCTCGCTTTCTCGCTTTTCAAATATAAAGGAAGATAACAGAATCCGGTTAGTTTTAACGGTTAAATGGATGTGAGTTAACCATAGGGTCTGTAGGGTAAGGGTTAGCAAGTTTACAGGGTCGAGGGAGGAATATCGATGTTTCAAAGGTCGTAGAGGTCATTAGCAAAGATTATAAGGTATGTCAGGTAAAAATCCCTATATTCAATGATGAGCTATTATTTCTCTATTCTGAATTTTTCCCTAAATTTTTCAATATTTCTAAAAAGTGGATGTTAGTATACAAAATTTGGATGAAATTAACAAGATAAGTATTTAAAATTTTACAATTTTTTTATTCTATACTTAATCAAGATATTTAGTCATGGGATAGCATATCTCTACTAAGAAAGTTTTTGCTAAAGCTTGGAATTTTGCGTAAAGTTGATGGGTATTAGTATACGAAATTTGAACAAATTAACTAGATTGCCTTTGAATAATTTCACAGCCTTTTTCCTTCTAGTATTGGCCAAGATATTCAATCATGAACTATCGTGTGTTTATTTTGAAAGTTTTCTACTAAAAGTTGATGGATGATAGCATGGAAATCTTGACGAAACAAATGGGATTACTTTTGAATAGTTTTATATGACTTTTTATTCAAGTATATTTTAAGATATTCACTCACGACGAACATATCTACATTCTAAAAGTTTTTTACTAAAATTTTGATTTTTTTTCTAAAAATTAATGGGTGTTAATACACAAGATTTTAACTATAAAATGATTGAATAATTTTACAACTTTTCTTATTCTAGTATTGGTCACAACATTCAATCGTAAGCTATCATATTTCTATTATGAAAATTTTCCACTAAAATTTAGATTTTTGCTTAGAATTGATGGGGGTTAATATAGAAATTTATATAAAATTTGTTATATAACTTTTGAATAATATTACCACTTTTTTATTCTGAATTATTCAAGATATTCAATTATGAGATATCATATTTATATTCTGAGTTTCTCCTCAACTTTTGAATTTTACTAAAAAATGACGGGTGTTAGTATAAAAAATTATGAAATTTAGTCGATAAAATTTTATGATTTTACAACTTTTTTATTCTAGTATTAGTTAAAATATTCAATGATGAGCTATGAAATCGCTATTCTTAAATTTTTCTCCTAAAATTTTGAATTTTCCCAAAATTGAGTGTGTTAATATACAAATTTTGGCCAAAATTAATTAGATAAATTTTGAAAATTTTTTCTCTTTTTATTCTAGTATTTATTAAGATATTTACCCATGAGCCCTCATATCTCTTCTGAAAATCTCTACAAAGCATTAAATTTTGCTCAAAATTTATGTGTTTTAATATATGAGATTTAAATCAATTTAACTAGATAACTTTTGAATAATCTTATCCTTTTTTTAGTATTGTTAGATATTCACTTATAAGTTGTCATATCTCTATTCTAAAAAGTTCTCCTAAAATTTTGAAATTTTCTCAAAATTAATGGGTGTTAGTATAGGAAATTTAGATGACATTAAAAAATAGTTCTAAAAAAGAACAATAATTTCACAATTTTTTATTCTAATATTATAAAGATGTTCAATGATGAGTTATCATATCTCTATTCTGAAAAATTTTTCCAAAATTTTTGATTTTTTTTCTCAAATATCATGGGCATTAATATACGAATTTAGGACTAAATCAACCATAAAACTTTGAATAATTTTATATATCTTTTTATTCAAGTATTCGTTAAGATATTCACTCATGGTTATCATATCCCTGTTCTGTTTTCTACAAAAGAAATGAATTTTACTCAAAATTAGCTAATGTTAGTATACAAAATTTGGATGAAATTAGCTAAATAACTTTTACGTATATTTAAATATTATTTATTTTGATATTGATCGATATATTCAATCATGAGTGTTTATATCTAGATTCTGAAAGTTTTCTATTAAAATTCTAAATTTTTCTAAAATTTGAATGAGATTATCTATTAAATTTTGAATATATTCAACTTTATATTTTAAGAATTTATTGAGATAATCTATTATGAGTATTATATCTCTAATCAGAAAATTTCCCACCAATTTTTTAAATTTTGCTCGAAATTGATGGGCGTTGGTATCCAAAATTTGGGCGAAATTTACTACCACTTTTGAATAATTTTAGTTTTCTTTTTATTCAAGTATTTGTCAAAATATTCACTCATTAAATATCACACCACCATTCTGAAATTTTTCTAATAAATTTTTGAATTTTGCATAAAAAATTGATGGACATTAGTATATGAAATTTGGATGAAATTAACAAACCTTTTTGTTATAATATTGGTCAAGATCTGCAGTCATGAGCTATTATATGTCTATAATGAAAATTTTCTACTAACATTTGAATATTGCTCAGAAACTATAAGTATCGGTATAAGCAATTCGGACAAAGTTAACAAGATAACGTCTGAAAATTTTATATTTCTCTTAATTCTAGTATTGTTAGTGACTTAGATTTTGCTAATGATTCGGGTGCATATTTGTTTTGCAACTTGATTAAATTTTCAAATAGAAGTTCGTAGAAGCTCTTTGATGAAAAGTATAAAAAAGCTAGAACCTGACTCAAAAAATAAACGTGACTCTGAAAGACTCTTCTTTAAGGCTCAAGATTCAGAATCAAATTGATGAAAGATTCAAAGAAATACTCAATTTCAAAAACTCAAATTTTGAAGACTTTGGATTTTTTATGCTGAAAATCATTCTTATATTTTTTGCATATTCTTGATCAGCAAGCAAATTTAAATCAAAATGATCAATTTCACAAAATTGATTTTTGGACATATGATCGACTACCTTGGCATATCCAATTGATCACCCTTGATCGACCATCTTGTTTCTCATGATCGGTGAACCATGATCGATCATTCGCTTGACCATGGTCGAACATTTTTTCAATTTCAATCCAACGATCAAATATGATCGATCACCCATGATCGATCACCTTATTTATGTGATCGATCATTTCATGGATTTTGAAAATCAAAACGTTGGACTTTCCATTTTGAAACACCAAAGGCTCTTTTAAGGTCAACCCTATATAAAGGACCGTATGGCTCATTTTTCAAGACACATAACTAAGAGAAATTACTCTCAAAAGAAAAGAAAAATGATCATTTTGTGCAATATCCGAGTTCTTACAACATTTTTACGTTTTCAATCACTCTTCAATCCAAAGCTTTCTAGATAATGAAGTTATCTGTGCTCTTTGTGCTCTATTGTGATCATCTTCACCATTCTCGAGTATATTCTATGCTTAAAGTCTTTAATATCGTGAATTCAAGTTTTTTACTTAACTATATTATATTTACCATTTTGTGTAGGTATCTGAGTTGTGGATTCCTTTCTCTACGAGAGAGAGAGAGAAAGATAAAATCTTCCTTTGAAAGTTGTCCAAGGAAGAATACAGGTTGTACGAGAGGTTGTGTTACCTCAGGATAAAGTAGTGCTATAATAGTGGAAACATGCTTCGTCGAGAAAGCGAAGGGAAAATCCTAGAACATAATTTCAGGTCATGGTTTTCACCCCTTGGATTTATACTTAAAATTATTGTGTCTTTGTGGTTTGATATTATTATATCTCTATGGTTTGTGAATTATTTTTCAATTAGATATTATTATTGGGATAATAGTTTATTGCATAATTCACCCCTCGCCCTCACTCTTGTGCTGGACTCACAAGTATTTATCAAGATATTCACTCATGAGCTATCATATCTCCGTCTAAATAATCTCTAGTAAAATTTTGATTTTTTTTCTCAAAATTGATTGGTGTGGATGAAATAAACTAGATACTTTTGAAAAAAATAATTTTTTTTATTCTAAAGTTATTTTTACACCATGAACCTTGAAAACTTTGTAAATTACATTCTCTTCCTTATGTCATTGTGAGTATCACTTGGACCTAGCAAACTTGTAAATTCTTATACTATAAACCCCGACAAACTCTACGGTTAACTTCCGGAAAGGTTGTGGTGTAACAATAAGCAATTTTGCAAGGTCTAGGTGATAATAACAAATAATACATGGTTGAAAAGATCATTTACAAGGTTTTGAGGGTTTATGCTATAAAAAACCCTATTCTAAAATCTGCTAAGATATTCAATCATGATCTATCATATATCTATTCAAAAAAATTTTACTAAAACATTAATTTTTGCTCAAAATTGATGGGCATTAGTATACAAAATTTTGGCAGAACTAACTAGATATATTTAAAAAAATATATTGCAACCTTTTTATTCTACTATTGGTCGAGACTTCTAATAATGAGCTATTTAGCTTATATCTCTATTCTGAAATTTTTCTCTTAAAATGTGAATTTTTCTCAAAATAGATGGGTGTTAGTCTACAAAGTTTTGGATGAAATTAACTAAATAAATTTTGAAAAATTTTACATCTTTTTTTATTGTAGCATTTGTCATGATGTTTACTCGTGAATTATCATATCTCTTTCAAAAAAATACATACTAAAGCCCTGAATTTAGCTCAAAATTGTTGGGTGTTAGTTACTGAATTTGGATGAAATCAATTATATGTGTTATGAATAAATATACAACTTTTTTACCCTAGTATTGCTCAAGATATTCAATCATAAACTATCATATCTCAATTATAAAATTTTCTACTAAAAGTTAGAACTCTGGTCAAAATTTATTGGTGTTTGATGAATCTCAAATTCATCAACATTTTCTTGATTAATTAACACTTTATCTTAGCATGTAATTAAATAATTATAATTAGCATTATACATCTTATAAATAATTAAGGATAATTAATGGAAATAAATAAAGTCACAACATATTGTATATATGTATGTTTATAGTTCTCTTTTGTATGTTTTCCCATTTATTTAAAATCATAGAAAAATTAGTGCAATATTGCAAATAATATACTATACAATAATTTCTACCCCAAAATAAAAAAAATAAAAAAACAATTAATATAAGTATTTTTATATTCATAAAAGTACTTATAAAAATAATAGCACGTCTATATGATGTATTTTGGTTTTGGAGTCTACATGAAAGTTGTAGATCTTGAAAAAAAACAACTTTCATGTAGAAAAACTTTCATTTCTCTTTTTCGGATTGGGTCGTGTGGCATCTCCTTATCTAGTCACATGGTGCAATTCTTCTTTACTTGTTGCTTTCAATATCAGTTGTATGATCTCAAGATCAAAAGGTTCTCTTCGTTCCATCACCACCTCCATCTAGACTGCTTATCAAATGATCAAGCAGCTCCTATTCATCCTACACACCTTGATAGGACTGTTGGATCACTTGATCCAACGGTGCATGTGCTTCTTTAGCCTCTGTCAGTTGCTTCCCAAACGACGTAATTCTTCTCCGGCGACAACTCTTCCAATTATCACTAACTCTCCATGTGTTCTCCATCCCTCACTCTTCTACCAATCGAGAGATTGATCTTCCCACTTCCGTATCAAACACCAAGCCATTGTATTACATCTCATCTCTAATAACCATCAATGGGTGAAACCTTCCCTCTTAACGGTCTGCTTACGTTCACAAAACCCATTGAAGGACAATTGTATCACTCATATGACCTTGTGTGAGCATTCCTCCAAGCCCATTCCTCCTTTTAGTGACAGTTAGAGCGAGAGGATTAGAGTGAAAACAAAGGATTAACTCCAATAAGATCCACGATGACTTTGATTATGTCGCAACCCTTCTACGGTGATGTTTGAGCATCGTAATTTCATTACGTATACCAAGCGAAGATCAGGAACCCTCAAGAGCTCCATTCTAGGCATCCCGATCACTTCCGACCTTCTTCTCCGATTTTCAAGGTAATCCCAGTTCTGCTCTTTGTTGATTTCTAGAATTTAATCATGCACACACATTAACTCTCATATCGATCTGAGTATGTTTCCACTAACACGAATCATCAATGATCCTCGTGCACGATTCTGATCAAACCCTCCTACTCTCCAGATCCCCCCTCCAACTCGATCCATTTCTTCTTCATGTAAGGAAGAAGAACCCATATAGGGCCCTGCTTTCTCTTCCTCCCATAGACCTTCCACTCACCTCCATTTTACCTCAAATCCCCTCTCTTTTCATCAGTTATTTTGCTAACGCTACAAGTCCTCATGCGGATTTTTAGTACTATCTCTGATCTCGAGTTTCTATCCGCCGAAGCTTCATCATTCCACTATCCCAACCATCGTAGCAACCACCTCTAACCTCCATCATCTTTGCGAGGTCCACAGGAAGGTGTACAACCCTTCGTCATGGTCCAAAGTGCATGTAGAAGGAGCAGATTTCTTATCGGAGCCCCATCCTTGCACCACTCTGTAAGGAGGAGAGACAACAAGGTGATCCTACATTGAGCAACAGGTGTCGTTGATCTTCTAGATCTAACATCCCAGATCCATCATAGAGCCAACCTTCGCACCCTCAACCTTGGACCTCCTGCACTTGGAGTGAAGTGCATGCATCCTCCCACGTGACCGAAGCTGAGTCAAACCCCAAGCCTAACTGCAACACGCCCCATGCACGCGATGATTGGAATTTTTGTAAACCAACCCCACATGGTTCCTTTATTTACAATTCTACCCATGCATGCTTGGAGTATTGTAGATAAGCTCTCACAGCTTTTATTTAACACATTTCAGTCCATTTTGGACATGTATTGTGATATTTTATATGTTTCAAATTAAGTTTTGTTTGCAAAAAGGTCACTGGATTCATAATGTAATATCTTGATCATCTTTTATCCAAATTAAATGAAATTGCTCTCATTTGAAAGATCTGATTATTCTCTTTAATGTGGTTTTTTTACTCTCTAACGTGACTTGTAGATTTTAAATTAATAATAGAGAAGTGTGTTGTTCATTGCACCTTGATTTTATTACCATTTATTCATCCCAGCTTAATGTTACAAATGAATTGAACCCTAACTTGCTTACTATATTTGAAATTTTATTAGGAATCTGAATGATTAATTCACATCATTACTATCCTAATTGAGTGAATAAATATTAAGTGATTTAACAATATCATTACGTAGGAACATAGAATGAATCTTTAGAATTAGAGATGCTTATTGACGAATAACTTGGACTATCATGTGCATTTAATTAGATATCAATATTAAGATTTAAATAAGGAGTTTTTTTGTGAATTGAGTGTACTATGTGTTGTATCATTGTATCATTCATTCATATAATCTAACTTACATATAAAAACTCCAAAAGAACATGCTTACATTCTTGTCATTTTCATCGACCTAAAAGCACTTGATCGCTTAACTTAGATTATTTAGACATTAGCTAGATAACTTAATTATCTTGTGTCTTTGTGATTGACCTGAACTTATCCAGGTATAAATAAAACCACGCTCTCTTCACTGATATCTTTTCAGCATGGTTTGAATATATTGTTATTGTCTCTATTACAATGATGCGATATTAACATATCTAATTAAGGATTTATCATATGGCACCATTGTTTGGGACACAACTTTATTAGGTTAGTTATTAGGTTTAAGTATTTGTCTTAGTTGACTCTAGTATCATTTATGTTAAACATTATTTTGTTGACTGTGTTGTATTATTGACTTTGTATCTGTTTACATGTTGTCCTTTTAATTAGCATTGATATCTCTCTTATATCTAACCATATAGTTGTTGTGGCAGGACCGACTGAGCCAAGGAAACCCGAGGTGATGCGGACGTGAGGAGCTTGTGTAGCTCATTGAGAGTCTACTTCAGCTACTAAAGGGGGATATAGAGATAGATAATCAATTTAGTAATTTTAATTCATCATTCTTTTCCTTATTTGAAATATTATTAATTAATTTTTAGTAGTTTGCACTTGAATTCTTGGATTTGTAAAAGAGACACTAAGACAATTTATTAATTTTGGTGTGTTGAGACATGTTTCACTCTTGACCAAAGGGTGTGGCTCGACTTGAGTGGCAAAAGTTAAGGACAAACACACGACTCTTAAAGTTACTTAGGTCAATTTTATTGAGCTATAGTAACTTAGGTCGCACATCAAACATATTCATTAATAAGATGCACTTAGTTCGTTCTGATTAGCTTTAAACTTAACTCAGTTCTTCACCGCTAATAGATCTATTTAGGTGTGGATTTTATCTAATTGCATCTCATTAAGTTAGCTTTTAAAATATTTTGCAGAGAATTTTACATGAAGAGATCTAGGAAGCACTATATGCATTCTAACTGAGCATGCATCATTGATTCATGCTTGCATTCTATTTCTTGCATTCTGTTTCTCGACTTCTTCCTCTTGAGTTTTTATCAACTTAGGATTAAAAGGAAGTGGGAGTGATGATTAGTTGTGTATTTATCATTCTCACATTATTTCTTTAGTGATAATCAATCATAAAATCGAGACTGCTAATGCGAGTTGAGATTAAAATGTTGGAATAAAAATAAACTTGTCTTACGAGAGAGTAATCCCCTCAATTCTGTTAGGTACTTACCTCCAGACAGGACGGGTGAGGATGCATTCATAAGGATAGAGCCCATATCCATGGACCTGCATCCTAAGTCTCTATTTCCAACTTTCACGGATTTGGGAGATGAAGCGATCGCCTCTGGCTACAGTTGATGTTTTGGTTGTGTAAGTTTGCTTGTTCCTTTAAAAGTGTGATATAACCTAACAGCCTCGGCAAATCATCCTTTTAATTGAGGACTAACAAAGGCACTGGTGGATGTCAAGGAGACATATTGCATGTAACGAACTCAATTTTATTCTATCGCCAATAAAAATTGACAAGATAAATCAGTCGAACACTTGCGGACTTCACGTGTGAAGTTGGTGAATAAAAAGGGTTTATATTGCATTTGTGTTGTCTGAGTTAAATCCCGCACATTCAAATGCCTTCTCATGAGAATTCCATATCTTGATTCATGCTCATTTCTATCCTTTTGACATCAAAGATGAATATTTGAGGGGAAGTTTGTTTGATCTTTGAGAACCTCTCATTGAACTCCTCAAATGTCTTATAAGGGCTAACTGAAGCATCATTGGACGTTCATGCAGACACACATGAGTAACTAACTTAAATTTTGTTCTATCACCAATAAATATTGCCAAGATAAATCAGTTGGACTCTTGCAGCCTTCAGTGTGAAGTTGGTGAATAAAAGGGGATTACATTGCATTCATAGTGTGTGAGTTAAATCTCGCACATACACTTGACTTCTATTGAGATTTCCATCTCTTGATTCAATTTCATATTTATTCTACCCTTTTGATGTCGAAGATGAATATTTGGGGGGAATTTTGTTCAGACTTCATGAACCTCTTATTGAACTCCTCAAATCTTACATGTTCTGAGGTCTATGATACCACACTTCCTGGACCTCCATGGACTCATGATGACCCTCTTCTTGAGTCTAGGTTCACTTCTTTATTAGTGTATGGTCACACATCAACCAATCCTTTCCTCCCTTCTTTTATCGCTAAGAAAGACATTCACCTCGGTGAGCTCGACTTGATACTCACATCTTCTTCTAATCTCAATCTATTTTCTGATGAAGGTGACATGGAAGATTCAATTAAAATGATGCCTCCAAAGAAACGCCCAGAGTAGGAGGATCGTGATCACCCCTTACAGGCTATCTTAGCCAAAATAGCAGCAAGTGAGAAACAAAGTGCACTAGTCAAAGCTCAAATGGGTCAGTTGAATGTGGGAATTGACACACCAATGGACACAACCGATAATCCATGACAATATCAAAATTTGAATTGGTTGAGTCCATCTATACTTGATGGATAATGAGTTGAAACCTCATTTTCTTTCATTCTTGATGAAGTATAATGGGAATGCCAATGAGGAATCTTATGCATTCATAAGATATATTGAGTTTGTCAGTGATAACCTCTTGCATACTAGGGTTATCCAAGATTACATCAGGCTCAAAGCTCTTCCATTGGCCTTGGGAGATAAGGGGGATTACTAGTTGAAGAACCTAGGGTAGTGATAAATACCTACACTCAGTTCAATGACCTTTTCCTGAAGAAGTTGTACGCTTTCAATAGAACCAATCAAATGTGGACTCGCATCATGAGCTTCCCCAACTACCCAATGAGCCATTTTGTAATACATGGGAGAGGCTTAAGGAGTTATCACAAAATTTTCCTTGTCATGGAATGGAGAACACTATTCTAGTTCAAGCATTATCGGTGGTCTCACCCCCCTGAGATGCAGGGATTACTGATTGATGCTACTTGTAGAGGCAGTTACACATCAAAGGGAGCGGATGCCATCTAGAAGGTATTCAAGTAGATGATTGATACCGATCACTCACAGACCACTAGTAGGGCATACACAAATACCCCTCTTTCATTCTTATTTAAGGAGAGGGGCAAGTTGGATGTAGTTGATCTCATAGAGGACCTGATTCCTATCATGGGAATTATTGTAGATAAGTTGACACTCGTTGAGTGGATTGACAAAAGAATGAATGAACTGGAGATCTTGTCCAAGCTTCCAAAGCAGATGGAAGAACTTAATGAGAAGATATCTAAGATGAAGATACATGCGTGTTTGCACCCTCTTTTCTTGTTTACCGTGTACATCATGTACATGAGCAATAGAAGTCAGGGACTCAATCTTCATGAGTAGAGGACCATCCCTATGCCCAACATTATTAGTATGATCCATTAGCAGAGATAGTGATAGAGGAGTCTCCTCAAGTGTGGGAGGTGAATGGTGTGTGGTACATGCATGGTCCTACCAACAAACAGGCAAGAATGGGGGATAATCAGCAGTACCAGCATCCCCTACTTTCCATCATAGACATGCCCTGGACGTTATTACTCCCAACAAAAGAGGCAGCAACAGATGCATCAGCATCATTACTAGTCAGGAAAACATGGCCCACCTTTTCAGAGCAACCCATAACAACAACAACAGGACCAACAAGTTCAGTATTCACGTCCTTCTTTCCTGTAGGGTTTACCTAGGCATAACCTAGGTCATCATTATTCCTATTCATCAGCTCCAACAGATTTTCATCAGTAGATATGTAATGAGATCCTTTTATACATGAATGAGAATATGGATATAAGGGTTGATCTCAACAAAATATCTAGGTGGCAAGATGAAAGGTCTGCGCCGCTTGCCACCATTCCCATACATGTTCAAGCTAACACCAATAACCTGAACAAGAGTCAGCATCAGTAGTACCATGATCAGGTATACTACCAGCTTCACTTATATTTGAGCTTGAAATCCTTTCATTTAATAATGTTAATCATATGTTACTCAGGAGCAAAAGGATTTTGGTCGTACCTAATCAGGTACAAGACATGGAGGAAGACATCTTTAAGGCTTCACTTCAGGGGATCTTAGAGGATGAAGATGAAGATTATCATCAGATACAACAATAGTCACTTCCTCGGCAAGAGATGGAAAGATTGCCAGGAAGAGAAAGGATGATGAGCACTAGGGCATATTGCGCCTCCAGTTGAAGAGAATGTACTAGCAGCAAATATTCTCCAGCTTATAGTAGACAATAGTATTTCAAATTCCAAGTTTGTAAAATATCCAGCTTGTTTGGAGAACTTAATTTCTCATAATAAAAAGAACCATGTTTATGTTTATGATTATGATTCTTCATCTTCTTCTTATGATTCAATCCCTTCCCACATGCTCTTACAACATGAAAATAAGTCATGAAAAATATTCAAATGGATGTTCTTGATATGGTATGATTTTGTAATGAGAATATAATGGTAATGGTGTTATTTAACAATTATGTGGCAAACAATCATGCCTTTCAAAAGTACCTTAAGGTGAGATATACAACTACAAAGTTAGTAGGAAGAAACCAAGTAATCAAGTAAAGATGCATGTCTTAACAGAAGAACCCGCAGCTATCAAGAAAAAAAAGAGACATGGGTTCACATTATGTGGTGAGTTATATTGATAACATTGTGTTTGCACGCACTCTCCCAGATGATGGTTCGTCCATTAATCTCCTACCTTTAGCCTTGTACAACAGGATGAACTTAAGGCATCTTAGAAATTCAAGGGCTCTACTTCAGTTTGTAGATAAATCTACCTTGAGGGCCAAGGGAGAGGTTAGAAACGTTATCCTCTCGATCGCTGGGCAAGAGTATATGGTAGACTTTACAGTCCTTGACATGGAAATCCTCAATCATTAGAGAGAGACCCTGATCATTTTAGGGTGGCCTTTCCTTAAGATCGCTGGTGCATTTGATTACCAGATTAGGATGATGAAGTTCCGCTCTCCAGGTGGAGAGGTGGAACTAGAGATGTAACAAAATAGAGGGCAGAGACATGATTCAAAATACATCACAGAATATTCTTCTTCTGTGGCAGAATGGAGAGTGTTAGTCACAGTTGAGCCATGGCGACATACTCCATCGGTACTTAGTGATACTCTCTCATCTAGAGAGGACATCGTGCACGAAGCCGTTTGTCAGGTGTTTCATAGTTTCTTGGTAGATGCACCCTACTACTCCTTTAATGATACAGAAGTCTCTATTGACTTGTCAATTCCTTCTTTCATAGAACAGTTAGAGGTTGAGGATGTTGAGTTGGATACAACTTTGGCCAACTTACCAAGGATCTTTGGTGATCGACTCAAGAAACAACATAGTTGGTGGCTAGCACAACACATTCAGATCCACCTCCTTGCAGCATGGAACTAGACTCAGATATAGTGAAGCATGATTTACTAGATGATACTTTTTTTGCCATAGCTTAAGCCATTACCTCCTACACTTAAGTACGCATGTAATACCCCAACCCTCAAATATAGTTCTACATCTAAAGCTCATGAAACGTGAGAGTGGGTTATAAGTGGTGGAGATTACTACTTGACAACTTGGGCTTAAGAATTTTGAGTGATTGTCAATAAGTCCATTCATGTCCAAACTCAACAAGTTATCATGGACAGTCTTCCTCGTTAATGGACCTGAGACCTAAGTCTGGAATGTTACAAATGGTACCAAATTCAATTTATCTCTAATATTAGAAAGGGCTACCCAAAAGGTGGAGCCACTCTTACAAAGAGATAGGAAAAAAACGCTACTCGCAGCATGCAATCGTTATTGTCCACCAGGAATAAGTGATGGATCATGTCACAACGAGGACATTATGAATATAAGTAGGAGAAGTTATGACACCCCAACCCCCAAATATAGTCATACATCTAAAACTCAGAAATGTGAGAGTGGGTTATAAGTGGTGGGGTTACTCCTTGTCAACTTGAGCTCAAGCATTTTGGGTGATTGTCAACGTGTCCATTTGGGTCTAAATCCAACAAGTTGTTAGGGTCATTTTTCTTGTTAACAGATCGAGGACCTAAGCTCGGGACTTACAATGCCTTTCTTGTAGGACTAGAGAATATATATCTTTTCATTATTAGTTCTAAGTTGACTGTAGAAAAAGGAGTATATGTTGCTTAAAGTCTTAGAAAAGAACTACAAGGTAATAGGTTGGAGAGTATAAGATCTTGTTGGGACTAATCGTGCTTTGTATTCACATCATATTTATCTTGAGGATAATGCAAGACCTTCCTCTGAATTTTAAATATGATTAAATCCAATTTAAGGGGAGTTGTTAAGAAAGAAATTGAGAAATGATATAGAGTAGGTTTCATTATCCTTTCTGAGACTCTATGTGGGTGGCAAATTTACATGTGATCTTAAAAAGTCGGGAATTCAGATGGTTACTAATGAGGAGGGTGAAAATATCTTTACATGAGTACCCACATCATAGCGTGTCTACGTTGACTACATACGCTTGAATGTTACAACCAAGAAAGATTACATTTCCTTGCTCATCATTGATCCAACTTTGTACAGATTAGCAGGAAAATAGTTCTTTTGTTTCTTGACTGGTACTCCGGCTACAATCAAGTAGCCATAGCCCTCGAGGATTAGGAAAAAAACCATCTTTACATGTTCATTCAGTACATATGCATTCAAGCATTTTCCTTTCGATCTACGTAATGCCCCTAGCACTTGTTAGTGAAGCATGATTGATGTATTTATCAAGATGTGGGGGATTTTCTAGAAGTATCCATGGATGATTTCTCAGTTCATGGGGATTCTTTTGATACTTGTCTTGAACAATGGAGGTTGACCCTGATAAGGTCAACGTGATCAAGAAGTTTGATCTACCAACCAATGTGAAGTCAATGTATTCTTTCTTAGGACATGTTCGATTTTCTAGGAGATTTATTGAAGACTTTTCAAAGATTGCTTAACCACTGACTAAGCTCTTAGGAAAAGACATTGAGTTTGTTTATATCACAAGTGTATAAAGGCCTTCCAGCTTTTGAGTAGAAAGATTATACATTCTCATATTCCACAAACTCCTAATTGGTCTCTTCTCTTTGAGATCATGGCTAATGCTTCGGATTTTTCCACAAAAGCCGTGTTAGGATAGGGAAGAGATGGGATATCATTCATCATTCACTATGTTAGTAAATTATTATATCATATACATAAAAACTATACCGTGACTAAAAAGGAAATGCTTGAAGTAGTTTTGGGCTTAGAGAAGTTTAGATCATATCTTTTAGGTTCTAAGGCGACTATTTACAATGATCATATGATTATTCGGTACTTAATTGAAAAGAAGGACATGAAGGCACATCTTCTTTGATGGATTTTATTACATCGGGAGTTTGATTTGGAGATTAAGGGTAAACCTAGAGTTAAATATTGTGGTTGAACACTTATCATGTCTTGAGCTAAAGGATTCCCGTATTCAGAACCTACTCGAGAGACTTTCTCGAACATGTCAATTTGTATTATTGACTCACTTACATGGTATGCCAACATGGCGAACTATCTTGTCTCCAATCAAGTTTCCAAGGTTGAACTATTAGTTTCATTGACTGGCTGAAGCCAAAATCGAGGAAGTACCATTGGAAGGATTTGTTCCTTTTCTTCAAATGATCAGATTGTGTCTAGAAAAGGTGTATTCCTCATGTGGATTACCAGAGTGTCCTCAACCAGTGTCATACTTTGAAGGTAGGACACTGATGACCGAAAAAATCAGCTCTCACTATCGGGCCAAGGTAAAAATATTCAGTGTCCTTACGACCCGAATGGAGAGACTCTGTCAATCAAGAAAGAGAGAGACCACCAAATCAGAAAATCAATTAATAAGCATGAATAGCGGTCTTCGCTATTTATTTAACCTGGTATAGCGACCAGGGTCGAAATCAAGGAGCACGGATTGGCCGGATCGGCCTACGAAGTAGTCAAAAGGATAAAATAAAGAGAGAAAATAATTTTGGTGGATTTTAGGTGTTTTAAATTTTTTTGTGTTTTTTATTATATAAGAAAATATGAGAAAATGGATAAAAGGGCAAATTCAACAATTTATTTAAACACTAAAAAATGCTCAGAAAATTGAAATAAAATTATTTTTATGTTTTTTATATTTTTAAATGTTTTTGGTGATTTTATAGGAATTTTTTAATTTTTAATTGATTTTCTAAAAATCGAGAAAAGGGAAAATAGTGGAAAAATGTATAATCAGATTTGATAGGCTAATTAAAAATAACTAATTATCCTATAAAAATCTGATGGTAATTTTTAAAAAATATATACAAAAGCTAAGTTACAGAAAAAGAGTGCATTTTTTGAATTTTGTATAATTTTTAAGATTTTTTATAAGATTTTTAGGATTTTGTGATTTTTAGGGGTTTTATAAATCCAAATGACACAAAAATTGGATAGAAGCTGGAAAACAAGCAAACCAACAATCCCTAATTTTTTTAGAATTTTTGGAAAAGTTTTTATATTTTTAGTTAATTTTCTTTTCTAGACAGTAGAAAAAATGCACGTTTTTGAATTTTTAAAAATAGCAAAAAAAAGAAAAATGTCCCAAAAAATTATGAAAATTTTTACACAGTGGCAGGAGCCACATGTCCAAATTTCACTAGATTTGGGTTTGATTTGATATTTTATTCAATACAAACAAGGCACACAGCCTACAAAGGCCTATCTGCAAAGAAAGTAATTTCGGAGGGCTAATATGTAACACATGCAAAAACTAAAAGGATTAAAGTGCAAAAATCATGTCAAATTCGCACATGTTCAAATAAGTCCACGCAAAAGGGTATAACTGCAAATATCAGAAATATTCTTTCATTTCATATCATAAATAAACCCCAAGCCCATACATGAATTTGCCCAAAAACTCACGTGTCGAAGCACGTGTCTCACACAAGCAGTGACTAAATCGCAAATACTTAAACTATAAGGTCCAAAGTCCAAATATACCAAAATAAAAACAACTGCAACTCATATTTACAGGACTAAACTATAAATGCAAAAAGAGGAGGGCCTAAGCATAAATTACCCTCATTATTAATGATCAACGGCGAAGGGGTGCCACGTGGAGATCTAATGGCTGTGGTGCGCGAGTACCTCTTCAGCGATCAGCGTCCCTGATGGAGCTCCTTAAATGATCAGACAGCTGTGAGCTCTCCACAGATGAACGGCTCGATGAAGACCTGGAGCGAGGAGCTCTATCTGACGGTGATGGAGGGTCCAGCAAGAACAAGACGCCGGCGAGCTTCGTCGGCCCAGTATGCGTGGTGGAGGGCTCCTCCGGAGCGGCTGAGATGGGGAAAAGAATGCCTACGATGGTCCGCAGCTGGTGGCGGTCTCCGATGAGGCCAAGAGTGTCCAGGGTGCTCCGACGACTTCGAGGACCCGGGGGTCCTGTGCCTGAGTGATTCGACCTCTAGATGAGGTCACTTTGACTTGCAAGCTGCACAGAACGAACCCTGGGTCGAGGGCAAAATGCCTCAACCCGGTCATGAGCGGAGGAGGTGGTTTGGTGAGGCGGAGCAAAAGTCTTCGGCGAGGCGACGGCAGAGGAGACCTATTCCTTGGTTCCGGGGCAAACCAAGGTGAATGAATGGGTGCAGCAGGTGGAGAGGGGTCTCATGGAGGAGATGGTAGGGTCGGATGATCAGATGGATGATCGGATCATCGGGAGATGGCCGACGGAGGCCGGCGGCGCAAAACCTAATAATCCGAATCAAAGCGCGGATAGCGGCTAAGAGAGAGATACCTGATGGTCGAGGGTGTCTGTGCTGGAGGTCAGGAACCTCCGGGGGTCTTCGCCTCGATGGAACGACGGTCCAGAGGCTCGGGCTCACCTCGCAGCGGAGCACGGCGATGGGGCTCGTTAGATCAGTGGCTGCAGTCCTCGAATCCTCATTGCGACACTCTCCCTCACTAGTTGTCACTCAAGGAAGAAGAATGGAGGTCACAGGAGACAAAGGCAATGGCCAAAGATCAGTGGAATGTCGGCCGGAGGCGAGGTCTTATACTAGTAGGGGTCCGAAAAGATGGGGGTCGAGTGAGTGTATCAGAGCTCGGATCCCTAGGCAAGAAGGCGGGCGTGGATCATGGATGTGAGCATGGTAATCGGGGCACAGGGTTTGAGGAGATGGGTGGCGGATCATGGCGTGAAAATTGGGAGAAGTCGGGTCAGCGCATGGATCCGCGAAGAAGAGGTCCACGGGGGATTGAGCGTTTATTAAATCTTTGTAAATTAAATAAAAAATAGTAAATGATTTTATTTCAAAATATTTTCAACATAAAAAATGTTTATGTATTTTCAAAGTATTTTTTGTGATTTTTAATTATTTTTTGAAAAATAAATTATGTATTTACATTATATTATTATTATATATAGGTATATGTACATATGTATTTTTATTTTTATTTTTTTAGTTGTTTATTTTTGTACAATTATTCCAATTTCTATATTTTATTTATTTACACCATAAAATTTGGAATAAAAAGATATTTTTATTTTATTTTTATGATTTATTTACACTAGTTAAATAAATAGACTATATACATATGTACATGGTATATATACAATGGGTGAATTGTATTTTTGTTATTTTAATTTTTATTTTATTTTATTTTTATAAATATGTACAAGGTGTTAAAAACATATTTTTATTTTTATTTTGAGGAAAATAAAATTATTTGTATATATAGGTGTATGTACAAGCATGATTGACCCTATCTCCCTCTACTTGGTTTCTTTTTGCGGTCAGGCCCAGGCTTGGCCCTCCCTTGGGATTGGGTCACTCAATATTTATTCTAAATATTTCCTTCTTTTTCTTTTTATTTCTTTATTCCTTTATTTTTACACAAAAACATGCTAATTATGAATAATTACATGATGCATGCATTTTGACAATTTATTTTATTTATAACTAACTACATGGCATTTTGCCAAGGTTTCTAGCTAAAATAAAGGAATAAAGAGTGATGAATGGGGATTCATCAGACACCACTTGAAAAAGCAAATCGTTCACAAAGTGTTTCGATGTGTATTCTACTGACCGACCTTATTTCGAGATGCTCATGATTTTATCAGGTCATGCCCAATTTATTAGAGAATGGGAGGGATAATTTGTCCAAGATATAAAATGCACATGCTATATATATATATATATATATATATATATATATTGTGATGTTTTGATGCATGGGGTGTCAGTTTTATGGGTCCCTTCCCTAACAGTAATGGACATGAGCACATTTTGTTAGCGGTGGATTATTTGTCAAGATGGGTGGAGGTTATCCTGACCTGAATCACATACAACAAGACTGTATGTAAGTTTGAGAAAGATCACATTATTTCTAGGTTTGGGGTTCCTAAGGTCATTAATTCCAGTGGGGTAGCACTTTGTGAATCGTGATATGAAAAGTTTGACTAAGGTCTATGAGATTGATCGTAAAGTTACTAGTCCTTACTACCCACAATTAAATGGTGTGATAGAGGTTTCAAATAAAGAAGTTAAGAGCATATTATAAATCTATTTCATCTTGATAGGAATAATTATTATTAAACCAGATCTAAGGGCTTGATAGCCTACAAAACCCCACTCGGTACTTCTCCATTCCGTATAATCTATGGCCAGTCATATTGTTTAACCATTGATATAGTTCATAGAACTGAATGGGTAATAAAGAATATTAATTAGAATAAGTCATCTACATAGTTATGTAGAAACTTAGATCTAAATGATCTCATAGAGATAAAAAACAAAGCATATGACAATAGTGTGGTCTACAAGGATAAGGTTAAGATATGGCATGTCATCACATCACATGCAAGAACTTTGTCCTAGGACGGAAGGTATGGTTGTTCCATGCTAAGTTGAAATCTTTCATGGCAAACTAAAGACAAAATGGGTGAGTCCTTAGATAGTGAGAAGTGCACAATAATGGTGATGTAGAGATATCTGATCTCAAAGATGGTGCACGTTCTTTCTTAGTGAATTGACATATGCTCAAGCACTATGTCGAATCCAATGAATAGTTAGTCCAGATTGAGCAGATTTATTTCATGTGGATTGATGATTCTACTATCATTCCAAATCCATCTATATGGAGGACAGTAATAGAAGGATTCAGTTCATAGCAGATTCGATAGCGTTGAAGATTCAACCTTTCCCTTTTCTTGGACTCTGATTTTTTTCCTTCTTCTTTTGTTATCTTTTATGTCTCTCAACCTCATCTACGTGATTTTCTTTCATTTTACTTAGGTTATTTAAAGCTTGATTATATGGGTGTTGGTCCATGTTCTGTATATTCCTTCCATTTTTTCTATTCATTTTTGTACCCTTGTCTTTAGTACTCACTTTATACACTTAGTATATTTAAAGACTAGTATAGGTGGGGAGTGTGTGTTTCAGCTCTTGTACATTTCTTCATTATACTTATTAGGATAAGCGTATGAGAATTGAAAATTGATTTGCAAATGGTTTTGTAAAATATTTTGAAGATCTTTATATCTATGTGGCATGTTTTGTAAAAATATTTTGCAAAAGGGGTGCATTTGGTTTTAAAAAATTATTTTGTAAAAAAAACTTGTATACACTTAAAGAGGTTGTTTAACTTTGTTTGAAAAAAATACTGACTAATAAATGATTTATCTTTGACATCTTCACATCAAACTAGACTTGTGTAGTTCAGGATACTTGATTTAGATGACACTTAACTCAAAGTTTGACCTTTCTTGTTCTTTATACTCTTAGGAGTTAATTACTTAAGCTTCCTAGTTTGAAAGATATACATGCTATATTGCATGTAGAATCTCTATTCTTAAAAGAATATGACCAGTACTACACATGCACGATAGCATAATCATTGCGATAAATCGATGTTTTACCTGAGAAACTAGGATGTGAGGTTTGAGTCTAGACCTGATTTTATTATGCTTGAGGATGGGATAAGATTGAGAATTACTTCATGAAACCTGAGTGTCAGCATGTTATCTAGTACGAGAACAAGGTTCTCATAATATACTAATGAAAATTTAGGTACCGATTTGTGTAAAATCATTATATTTGTTTATCAGTATGCGTCAACTTGGTAAAAGAAGTGGAGCTTGCAAAAAATAGTATAAAAAGAGAGAAGCTCAAGCATTCCAAGAAAATATCGAAGATCTTATTTTAATGTCAATCTCTCCTACTCTTTTCAAAGTATCTACTTGGACCAAAGCTATTAGACCATATGAGTTGTGCGAACACAATAAAAGTGATACAAGTTTGTGTGTCAAAGATATATTAGATACTCAAAGAGACATGTCCCGGTGTGTTCCAGAAAAACAAGTGTAGATGGCTCAGGGTTCTTGACAGACATATTGATTAACACCAAAAATATAAGTGTGTGTTTAATAATGCACTCGAATGATTTTCGTTACTATGAGAGGTGAGAAGAAATGACACAATCCTTCAATCCTCCATACTCGGTCTTTCTAACTTACACTTTTAAGACTGACAACTAAAGAGATGGTGGAGTGAAGTGAAACTTTATATGTTCCCTAGAGTTGAGGGTTGGGTTTTGAGGATAACTTCTTAGTCTGGGACCTCAGGAAGAGTTAAGACTCCACACATGTATGTGTGATCAACACTAAAATGTCATACTTATATACATATATGTATACAGATAATTAAGGAAATTGAGTTCCTTTTGAGTGAGACTTGATTAAACTTATAGTTAAAGAGTTACATGAAACTCGTATTCTATATTTAAAGTCTTGTATCTTACATGCACATTCAAGGACTCAATTGACTTATTCATTCTTTAATTGCTCGAGGAAGAGCAACGTTTTAGTATAAAGGGATTGATGAATCTCATATTCATCTATAATATCTTGATTAATTAACCCTCTATTTTAACCTAATCAATTGAAATAACAATTAACTATTTAAAATTAATATTATACACCTTGCAAATAAATAAAGCTAATCAATGGAAATAAATAAAGTCTAAACGTAATGTAAATATGTGTGTTTATGATTCTCTTTATTTTATGTGTATTATATTTATTTAAAATCCTATAAAAATCAATGCAATATTGTAAGTAATATTTTGTATAATATTTCTATTTAAAAATACAAAAAAATAATAAAATGATTAAAATAAGTATTTCTATATGCATAAAAACACTTACAAAAATAAAAGTATGTGATATGATGTATTTTGGTTTGAGATTCTACATGAAAGTTATAAATCTTGAAAAACATACAAAACTTTCATGTAGAATACTTTTTTATTTGACTTCATTTACTATTTTATTTCCATTTTATTTTTTTAAATTTCACATTTTCCTGATTGAGTCACATGGCCTCTCCTTATTTATCCACGTAGCACGGCTCTTCTATACTTGCAGCTTTCAAATCATCCGTCTGATCTCAAGATCAAACAGTCCTCTTTGTTCCATCACCACCTCCATTTGGACCGCTTGATCAAATGATCAAGCGACTCCTATTCAGCCCTATGTGCCTTTATCAGGACTGGTAGATCAATTGATCCAACGGTGCATGTGCTTCTTCAATCTTCAGTTGTTTGCTTCCCAAACGACGCAACTCTACATTGACGGTAGTTCTTTTAGTTATTACTGACTTTCTGCATGTCCTCCAGTCCTCGCTCCTCTACAAATTGAGAGTTTGGTCTTCCCTCTTCTACGCCAACCACCAAGCCATTGTTCTACACCTCAGCTCCAATAACCATCTACGATTGAAACCTCCCCTCTCAATGGTCTGCTTATGTTCACAAAACCCATCGAAGGAAAATTGTCTCACTCATATGTCCTTGTGAGAGTGTTCCACCGAGCCCATTCCTTCCTCCATCCAGTGACAGTTAGAGCGAGAGAGAGTTAGAGAAACGATAGAGGATCAACTATGATGAGATCCATGAAGGCTTTGGTTGGGTCGCAACCCATCTACGGTACCACTCGAGCTTTGCACATGCATCGCATGCATCAAGCAAAGACCAGGGTCCCTAAAGAGCTCCATCCCAGCCATCCCGATTGCCTTTAACCTTCTCCCATTTTCCAGGTAATCCCAGTTCCACCTTTTGTTTATTTTTTGAATTTAATCCCGCACACATACTCATTGTCACATCGATCTGAGTAGCTCTCCACCAACACATATCATCACTGATCCTCGTGCATGACTCTGATCAAACCCTCCTTCTCTAGATCCCCCTCTGAATCGATCTTTTTCTTCTTTCAACGAGAAAGAAGAACCCATATAAGGCCTCGCTTTCTCCGTCGCCAATAGCCCTTCCACTCTCCTCCATTTCACTCCAAAATCCCTTCTCTTTCCTTAGGTAGTTCCTCTAATATTGTAGGCCCTCATTGATCGGAGTTTTGAAACCATTTCCACTCTCGAGTTTCTCTCCAATAAAGCTTCATTATTCCACTATCCCAGCCATTGCAACATCCTCATATGACTTACATCGCCTTCATGGGGTCCTCGTGAAAGTTTACAAACCTTCATCAGGGTTTGAAGAGAACGGAGGAGGATCTTGCTCGTCGAACCCTATCCAAGCACTGCCATGTAAGGAGGGAGCCAACGAGGCGATCATGCACCGAGCTACATATGTCATTGATCTTCTGATCTAGCAGCCCAGATCCATCACTGTGTCATCCTATGTACCTTCAGAATTGGACTTCCTGCACTTGGAGTAAAGCACATGCATCCTCGTACATGGCCCAAAGCTAAGCCATGCCTTGAGCCTAGTCGCAGCATGCCCCATGTACGTGTTGCTTGGAAGATTTACAAACCAACCGGACGTGTTACTTTATTTGCAATTCTATCCTTGTGTGCATGGAGTATTGCAAATAATCACGTGTCACATTTATTTATTACATTTTACTCCATTTTAACATGTTTGTGATATTTTATATATTTTAAATTAAGTTTTATTTGCGAAAAGGTCTCTGGATTCATAATAAATATCTTGAGCATCTTTAATCTAAATTAAATGAAATTTATCTCATTTGAAATCTCTGATTATTGTCTTTAATGTAGTATGATTTACTCTCTAATGCCATCGGTAGATTTTCAATTAATAATCATAGAAGTTTTTTGTTCATTACCCCTTAATTTTATTATCAATTATTCATCCTAGCTTAATTTTATTAATAAATTGAACCCTGAATTTCTTAGTATATTTGGAATCTGATTAAAAGTCTGATTGATTGAGTTCACATCACTATTATCCTATATGAGTGTTAAAAAAATCTTAAGTGATTTAAGAGTATCATTAGTTAGGAACATTAAATGAATCTTTAGAATTGGAGCTGCTTCTAAATGGATAACTTGAACTATATTGTGCATTTAGTTGGATATCAATATTAAGATTCAAATTAGGAGATTTTTTGTGAATTGAGTGCACTTGTGTGTTGCATCATTGGATCATTCATTCATATAATCCGACTTGCATGTGAAAAACTGAAAATAACATGCTTACATTCTTATCATTTTCATTATTTTAAGAACACTTGATCACTTGACTTAAATTATTTAGACCTTAGTTAGATAACCTAATTAGCTTGTGTCCTTATGTTCACCATGGACTTATCCATGTATAAATAAAACCATGCTCTCTTCACTGAGATATTTTCAGCGTGGTTCTGATAGATTCTCATTGGCTCGTATTACAACGATACAATTAACATAGCCAATTAAAGGTACATCAGTGTTAATACATGAAATTTAGATAAAATAAACTAGATAATTTTTGAGTAAATTTATATTTTTTTAAGTATTCTTTAATGTATTCACTCATGAGATATGATATCTCCATTTTTGAAAATTGTCCTATTAAATTTTAGAATTTTGTTTAACATTGATTGAAGTAAGTATATGAAATTTGGATGAATTGACTAGATAACCTTTGAATAGTTTTACAATTTTTTATTCTAGTAATGGTAAACATATTCAATCATGAGTGATCATATCTTTATTCTAAAGATTTCATGATGAAATTTTGAATTTTGTTCAAATATGATGGATGGCGAAATTTGGATGAAATTAACTAGATAGATTTTAAATAGATTTATATCTTTTTATTTGTCAAGATATCCACTCATGAGTTATCATATATCTATTCTGAAGATGCTTTTCTAAAATTTTAAATTTTTCCAAAAATTGATGGGTGTTAGTATACGAAATTTGGATGAAATTAACTACATAATTTTTTTAAAAAATACATCTCTTATTAGGTAGTTTTGGTCAATCTATTCCTTCATGAGCTATAATGTTTATATTCTGAGAAGTTTCTACGAAATGAATTTTGCTTAAAATTGATGTGTATTAGTATAAGACATTTGTACAACATTAACTAGATAACTTTTGAATAATCTCATAAGTTTTCTTATTCTTTAACTTATTCTTCAATCACGAGCTAGCAAATATCTATTGGACAATTTTCTACTAAAATTTTGAATTTTCTCATAATCGATGTGTATTAGTATATACAATTTGGATGAATTTAACAATATACTTTTTGAATTATTTTACATCTCTTGTTATTCTTATATTTTTCAAGATATTTACTTATTAGCTATCATATCTCTACTATGAAAATTTTTCACTAAACTTTTATTTTTTTCTCAAAATTGATGGGTGTCAAGATATGAGATTTGGACAAAATTATCTAGATTATTTTGAAAAAAAATTATAACTTTTTCATTTTAAAATTTGTCAATATATTCAGTCATGAGATATCATATCTTGATTCTAATATTTTCTATTAAAATTTTGCATTTAGCTCAAAATTGATGGGTGTTGGTATAAGAAATTTGGATAAAATTAAATAGATTAATCTTAAATAATTTTATAGATATTTTATTCTAGTATCAGTTATGATATTCAATCATGAGCTATCTCATTTCTATTCTAAAAGTTTTCTAATAATATATTGAATTTTGCTCAAAATGGGTACTAGTATACGTAATTCGGATGAAATTAACTAGATAACTTTACATCTCTTTTTATTCTAGTATTTGTTAGTATATTAACTCATGAGCTAAGTCATATCTCTATTCTAAATGTTTAATTTTGCTCAAAACTTATGGATGTTAGTAAACAAAATCTAGATAAAATTACTGGATAACTTCTGAATAATTTTACAACTTTTTTAAGTCTTCTAAGTGTCAAGATATTCACTCATGAGCCACCTTATCTCCATTCTGAAGTTCTTATACTAAAACTATGAATCTTCTGAAAAAAATATTTTTGAATAAGTTCACACCTTTTTTATTCTTGAATTTGTCAGGATAAATCGATCATGAGCTATTATATCTCTATCACTTTATTTTCCACTAAACTTTAGAATTTTGCACGGAATTGTTGGGTGTTCGTATACATAATTTGGGTGAAATTAACTATATAACTTTTGAACAATTTTACATTTTTCTAGTATTTGTCGAGATATTCGCTCATTAGATATCATATCCATATTCTGAAAATTATCTACTAAAAGTTTAGATTTTTATCAAAATTGATGGGCGTTAACATACAAATTTAGATAAAATTAATTAGACAAATTTTGAATAATTTAAAACTTTTTTATTCTAACATTGGTCAAGACATTCTACTATGAGTTATCATATGTCTAATCTAAAAAATTTCTTCTAACATTGGGAATATTACTCAAAATTGATGGGTGTTAGTTTACAAAATTCGGTCAAATTACCAAGATAACTTCCGAAAAAACTTACAACTCTTTGTGTTCTAGTATTTGTGTAATATTCACTCATGCTGTCATATTTCTATTCTTAAAATTCTCTAGCAACCTTTTGAATTTTGCTGAAAACTGATGGGTGTTAGTATACAAATTTAAAAGGAAAAGCTAGATAACTTCTTAGAAATTTTACAACTTTTTTATTCTATGAGTTATCAAGATATTTAGTCGTGGTCTATTGTATCTCTATTCTGAAACTTTTCTATTAAAATTTCTATTTTTTCTCAAAGTTGATGGGGGATAGAATATGAATATAGATAGATGGTTTTTGAAGAATTTTACAACTTTTTCAATTATAGTAATGGTCAAGGTATTTAATCATGAGCTACGGTATCTCTATTCTGAAAACTTTCTACTAAAAGTTTGAATTTCTCTCAAAATTGATGGGTCTTAGTATGTGAAGTCTAGATAAATAAACTAGATAACTTTTGGATAATTTTACATGACTTTTTATTGAAGTGTGTGCTAGCATATTCACTCGTGACTATCATTTCTCAATTTTAAAATCTTTCTAATAAAATTTTAAATTTTTCTCAACATTGATGGATGTCAATATACAAATTTTGTATGAAACTAAATCACTTTAAAATAATTTTACAACTTTTTTATTTAAGAGAAGGTTAAGATATTAAATCATGACCTATCATGTCTCTTTTCTGGAAATTTTCTAAAGAATTCGGAGTATTGCTCAAAACTTATGGGTGTTAGTATGCAAAAAATTTTTGAAAAAATTTACAACTTTTTTTATTCTAGAATTGGTCAGGATATTCAACAGTGAACAATTGTGTCTCTATTCCGAAAAATTTCTCCTAAATTTTTTAATTTTTCTCAAAATCCATGGGAGTTAGTATGTGGAATTTTAATGAAATTAATTAGATAACTTTCGAAATTTTTATATAACTTTTTATCCTAATATCTACAAAATATTCACTCATGGACTATGAAATTCTTTACTAAAGTATTGAATTTTGCTCAAAATTGATGAGTATTAGTTTACATAATTTGAACAAAATTAACTGGATAATTTTACAACTTCTTTATTCTAGTATTGATCAAGATATTCAATCATGAACTATCATATCTTAATTCTGCAAATTTTCTACTAAAAGTTTTCGAGTGTTAGTATACAAAGTTTGGGTGAAATAAACTCGATAACTTTTGCATTATTTTACCTATTTTTTCTTCATGTATTTCTCAAGATATTCACTCATGAGATATCATATCTACATTTTGAAAATTTTCTGCTAAAATTTTGAATTTTGTTCAACATTGATGGGTATTAGAATACAAAATTTGGTTGAAACTAACTAGATAACTATTGAATAATTTTACATATTTTTTAATTATATTTTTATTCAGATATTTGTCGATATATGAACTCATAAGCTATCATATCTCCATTCAAAAAAATCTCTACTAAATTTAGAGATTTGCACTCATAAGTTATCATATCTCCATTCAAAAAAGTTTCAGCTAAATTTAGAATTTTGCTCAACATTGATGGGTGTTCATATATAAATTTTGGATGAAACTAACTAGATAATTTTTTAATAGTTTTACATTTTTTATTCTATTAGTTATCAAGTATATCTCTGTTTCGAAAATTTCATAATAAAATTTTGAATTTTGCTCAAATATGATGGTTGTTCGTATACAAAGTTTGGATGAAAGTAACTAGATAACCTTTGCTTAATTTTACATCTTTTTATTTATCAAGATATTCACTCATAAGCTATTATAAATCTATTTTAAAGATTTTTCTTCTAAAATTTTAAATTGTGCTCAAAATTGATGGGTGTTAGTATAGAAATTCGAACAAAATTAATTATAAACTTTTTTATCATTTTACATATCTTATTATTCTAGTATTGGTCAAGATATCTTGTGATGAATTATCATGTCTATATTTTGAAAATTTTCTACTATTTTTTTATTTTTCTCAAAAATGATGGATGTTAATATAAGAAATTTAGATAAAATTAACTAAATAACTTTTGAATGATTTTACAACTTTTCCTGTTCTAGATGTTGTCAAGATATTAAGTCATGAGCTATCATATCTTTATTCGTAAAATATTCAATTAAAATTTTAAATTTTGCTCAAATTAGTGTGTATTATTGTATAAAATTTTTATGAATTTAATAGAATTTTTGAATTATTTTACCCATTTATTTTTATTCTTATATTTGCCAAGATATTCATTCATTAGGTATCATATCTTTATTATGGCAATTTTTTACTAAATATTTGAATTTTTCTCAAAATTGATGGTTGTTTGTATATGAAATTTTATAATTAACTATATGACATTTGAAAATTTTATAAATTGTTTACTCTATAATTTATTAAAATATTCACTCGTGGGCTATCATATCTCCATTCTTAATATATACATAAATTTAGTATCTATCTCAAAAATGATGGATATTGGTATAAGAACTTTGAATGAAATTAGATAGATAACTTGTAATGCATTTGCAAATATTTTATTCTAGTATTGATTAAAATATTCAATCATGATCTATCGCATCTTATTTTTAAAAATTCCTATTAATATTTTGAGTTTTGCTCAAAATTGATGTGTGCTAGTATATGTAATTTGGTCAAAATTAACATGATAAGTTTTGAATTGATTTGCATCTCTTTTTATTCTAGTATTTGTCAAGATATTCACTCACGAGCTCAATTGTATCTCTATTCTGAAAGTTTTCCTTTTAAAATTTTGAATTTTGCATAAAACTGATGAGTATTAGTATACGAAATTCGGACGAAGTTACCTCATTAACTTTTGAATAATTTTACAACATTTTTAAATCTAGTAACTTTTAATATATTCCTTTATGGGATACCTTATCTCTATTAAGAATATTTTATAGTAAAACTTTGAATCTACTAAAAATAAGATACCTTTTGGATAATTTTACAATTTCTTTAGTCTAGAATTTGTCAAGATAATCGGTCATGAGCTATTATATCTCTATTTAGAAAAAATACCAAACTTGAGAATGTTTCTCAAAATTATTGGGTGTCGGTATACAAAAATTAGGTGAAATTAAGTATATATTTTCTGAATAATTATATATTCTTTATTTTCTAGTATTTGTCAAGACAATCAATCATTTGATATCATGTCGCTATTCTCAAAATTCTACTAAAAGTCCGAATTTTGATCAAAATTGATGGGTGTAAGATAAAAACTTGGACCAAATTTCCTAGAGAGATTTTGAATAATTTTCTTAAAAAAATTGTTCTGGTACTAGTCAAAATATTCAATCATGAGCTATCATACATCTAATCTAAAAATTTCCTAATAAAAATTAGAATATTATTAAAAAATAGCGGGTGTTAGTATATGAAATTTGGTCGAAACTACCTTGATAACTTTTGAATAATTTTAGATCTCTTTATATTTTAATATTTTCTTAAGATATTCACTCAAGATCTATCATATCTCTATTCTGAAAATTCTCTAGTAAATTTTTGAATTTTGCTGAAAATTAATGGGTGTTAGTATATAAAATTTGGACACAAAAAAACTAGTTACCATTTAAATTACAAGAGTTTTTTATCTATAATTTGTGAAGATATTCTATTATGGGGTATTGTATCTCTTCTCTTAAAATTTTCTACTAGAATTTTGAATTTTGTTCAAAGTTGATGAGGGTTAGTATACAAATTTGGGATGAAATTAACTAGATAACTTTTGAATAATTTTACAACTTTTTCTCATTACAGTATTGGTCATGATATTCAATCATGAGCTATGGTATCTCTATTCTGAAAAATTTTCTATTAAAAGTATAACTTTTGCTTAAAATTGAAGGGTGTTAGTATGCAAAGTCTGGATGGAATAAACTAGATAACTTTTGGATAATTTCGCATGACCTTTTTGAAGTATGTGCCAAGATATTCTTAACTATCATACCTCCATTATATAAATTTTCTAAGAAAATTTTGAATTTCACTCGACATTAATGGGTGTTACTAAACTAAATTTGGATGAAATTAATTCAACAATTTTTAAATATTTTTCAACTTTTTTGTTCGTTATTGGTCAAGATATTCAATAATGTGCTATTATATCTCTATTTTGAAAATTTTTGACTAAATTAGGAAATATTGCTCAAAATTGATGGGTGTTCGTAGCCAAATTTTGGGTCAAAATTACCTAAAATACTTTTGATAATTTAACAACTTTTTTATTCTAGCATTGTTCAAGATATTCAATGATGAGATACCATATCTCTATTCTGAAAATTTTCTTCTAAAATTTATAAATTTTCTCAAAATTGATGGGAATAAGTATACAAATTTTTGATGACAGATTGCATGTGTCTTTGTAGTTGGATTCTCAAGTTTTTGGAATGTTCCAAATTCCACTTGAGTGTCCAAATTTGGAAACTTGAGTAAGGAGTAGCTTTTGTGGGGTTTTTCTAAGAGAACAAAATTGAAAAAAAAGAATTCCTTTATTTATTTGTTGTAACTACTTGAGCCAAGTGAGAAGAAACCCTCACGCCTGATTTTTAAGGTAGTATCCCATAGAAACATATCCCTATTTTTCTTTTGCTAGGCCCATAAATGTACTTAGGCACGACCATACATAACATAGGAATCACACTTGGAACGGGTGGATAATTAGCTAGAGAAACGGGTGATGTATCATAACTGGATAACTTTTGAAAATTGTCGTTTCTATTTTTATTCTAGTATTTATCAAAATATTCATTTGTAAGCTATTATATCTCTATTCTGAATTTTTTAACTAAATCTTTGAATTTTGCATAAAATGGGTGTTAGTATATGGAATTTGCGAAAAAAATTACTAGATAAGTTTTGGATAATTTTACAACTTTTTTATTCTAATATTGATCAAGTTTTCAATCATGAACTATCATATCTCAATTATAAAAATTTTCAACTAAAATTTGACATGGGTGTTAGTATACAAAATTGATTTAAAATAAACTAGATAATTTTTGAATTAATAATGCACGTTTTTATTCAAATACTACTCAAGATGTTCATTCAGGAGCTAGCATATCTCCATTTGAAGATTTTCTACTAAAATTTTGAATTTCGCTCAACATTGATGGGTGTTAGTATAAAAATATTTGATAGAATTAACTAGATAACTTTATAATAATTTTACAGCATTGTTTATTCTATTGATGGTCAAGATATTCAATCATGAGCTATTTTATCTATGTTTTGAAATTTTCCTACTAAAAAATAATTTTCCTCAAAATATGAGTGTTGTTAGTATATGAAATTTGGACGAAATTAATTAGATAACTTTTGAATAATTTTACATCATTTTTTCCTACTATTTGTCAAGATATTCACTCGTGTGTTATCATCTCTTAAACTATATATCCCTTGAATAATTTTACACGTAGTTTTATTCAAATATTTCTCGATATATTTGTTCATGAGCTATCAAATCTACATTTTTAAAAATTTCTTCGAAGTTTTGAATTTTGCTCAAAAATGATGGGTGTTGGTAAATGAAATTTGGATGAAACTTGCTAAATAACTTTTGAATTATTTCACAACTTTTTTATTTATGTATTGGTCACGATATTCAATGATTGAGTTATCATATCTCTATTCTGAAAATCTCTTAAAGTTTTATTTTTTTCTAAAATCGATGGATATTAATACATGAAATTTGGAAGAATGAACTTGATAACTTTCTAATAATTTTACATGTCATTTTATGCAACTATTTGATCAAGATAATCACTTATTACTATCATATATCCATTCTAAAAATTCTCTATTAGAATTTTGAATTTTACTCAACATTGATGGGTGTTAGTATACAAAATTTGGATAAATTAACTAAATAACTTTTGAATAATTTTGTACATATATTAGAGGTCAAGATATTCAATCATGAGCTATCAAGTATATATTCTGAAAATTTCCAACTAAAATTTGAATTTTCTCAAATATGATGAGTCAAGTATACGAAATTTAAATGAAATTAACTAGATGGTTTGAACAATTATACGTCTTTTTATTTAAGTATTTGTCAATATATGCACTAATGAGCTATCACATCTCCACTCTGAAAAAATTTCTGCTAAGTTTTAACTTTTTTTTCAACATTGATGGGTGTTAGTATAAGAAATTCAAACAAAAGTAATAAAATAAATTTTATATAGTTCTGCAAGTTTTTATTATTCTGGGAATGGTCAAGATATTCAATCATGAGAGATCATATCTCTATTCTGAAATCTTTTACTAAAATTTTGAATTTTCCCTCATAATGATGGGTGTGTGTATACATAATTAGGATGAAATTCACTAGATAATTTTTGAAAAGGTTTACATCTCTTTATTTATCAAGATATTCACTCATTATCTATATTATCATATATTTATTTTGAAAATATTTCTTATAAATTTTTGAATTTTTCTAAAAGTTGGTAGGTTTAGTATGTGAAATTTAGACTAAATTAATTAGATAACTTTTTATTAATTTTACATCTCTTGTTATTCTATTAATGGCCAAGATATTCAATCATGAGCTATCATGTATATATTCTGACAAGCTTCTAATGAATTTTTTAATTTTGCTCAAGATTTATAATTGTTAGTATTAGAAATCTAAACAAAATTTATTAGATAACTTTTGAATAATGTTACATGTTTTGTATTTAAGAATTTTTCAAGATATTCAGCCATGAGTTATCATATCTCTATTTAGAAAATTTTCAACTAAAATTTTTATTTTGTTGTCTCAAAATTGATGTGTGTTAGTATATGAATTTTGGAAAATTTTAATTAGAAAATTTTGAATTATTTTACATTTCTTTTTATTATTTTATTTGTTAATATAGTCACTCATTAGCTATCACAACTCTGTTATGAAAGTTTTTTACTAAACATTTCAGTTTTGCTCTAAATTGTATGGGTGATAATATATGCTATTTGAACAAAATAATAGATAGCTTTTGAAAATTTTATAACTTTTTTATTTTAGAATTTATTATGATATGCACTCATCACCTATCATATCTCAGTTCCTTACGATTTCAACGAAAATTTTACATTTTTCTCAAAATTGATGAGTGTTGGTATAAGAAATTTGGATGAAATTAACTATATAACTTTTAAATAATTTTACACATGTTTTATATTCGAGAAATGATTAAGATATTCAATCATCAGCTATCACAACTCTATTCTAAAAAAGTTATCTGCTAATATTTTGATTTTTTTTCAATATTAGTTGTGTTAGTATACATAATTTGGATGAAATTAACTAGATAACTTCTAAAAACCTTTACGTTTCTTTTTATTCTAGTATTTGTTAGGATATTTCTCATGAGATAAATTATATCTCTATTCTTAAATTTTGCTTTTAAAATTTTGAATTTTTCTCAAAATTTATGGGCGTTAGTATGAAATTTGGGGAAAATTACCAAGAAAACTTTTGAATAAGTTTACTACTTTTCTAAGTCTATTATTTATCAAGATATTCACTCATGAGCTACATTGTCTCCATCTTAAAAAAGCTCTACTACAAATTTGAATCTCTTGAAAATAATATAACTTCGAAAAATTTTACAACTTCGTTTATTCTAGAACTTTTCAAGATAATTGATCATGAGATATTATATCTCTATTCATAAAATTTTCTACTAAATATTAGAATTTTGCTCGAAATTGATTGGTTTTAGTATATAAAGTTTGCATGAAATTAACTATATAACTTTTAAACAATTTTACTATTTTTTTCTTGAATTTGTTAAGATATTCAATCATTAGATATCATATCTCTTTCTGAAAATTTTCTAATAAAGTCTGAATTTTGATCAAATTTGATGGGTATAAATATAAGAAATTTGGATGAAAATTGAATTATTTTTTTATTATATGATTGGACAAGAGATTCAATCATAACCTATCATATGTCTAATATGTAGATTTTCTACTAAATTGGGAATATTGCTCAAAATTGATGGGTGTTAGTATACGAAATTTGGTTGAAATTGCCTAGATAACTTTTAGATCATTTTACTTCTCTTTGTACTGTAGTGTTTGTCAAGATATTCACTTATGAGCTATCATATCTCTATTATGAAACATCTCTAGTAAATTTCGAATTTTGTTCAAAATTGATGGGTGTTAATATAGAAAATTTGGATGAAAAAGATAGATAACTTTTTAAAAAAAATACAACTTTTTTGTTCTATAATTTGTCAAGATATTCGATCTTGGTCTATCATGTCTCTGCTTTAAAAATTTTCTACTAAAATTTTAAATTTTGCTCAAAATTGATGGGTGTTATTATACTAATTTGGATTAATGCAGCTAAATAGCTTTTGAATAATTTTACAATTTTTTTCATTCTAGTATTAGTCAAGATGTCCAATCATGAGCTATGGTATCTATATTCTAAAATTTTTCTAAAAATATTCTAAATAGCTTTTGAATAATTTTACAACTTTTTTAATTCTAGTATTGGTCAAGATATCCAAACATGAGCTATGGTATCTATATTCTAAAAATTTTCTACTAAAAGCTTGAACTTTTCAAAGTTGACGGTTGTTGGTATGTGAAATCTCGTGAAATAAACTAGATAACTTTTTAGACAATCTTACAAGACCTTCTATTGAAGTATGTACCAACATATTCAATCATGACTATCTATCTTCATTCTGAAAATTTCCTACTAAAATTTTAAATTTGACTCAACATTAATGGATTTAGTATATGAAATTTGGATGAAATTAACTAAATAAGATTTGAATAATTTTACAACCTTTTCTATTCAAGTATGGTCAAGATACTCAATCATGACCTATCATATCTCTATTCAAAAAAACCTATAAAAATTTGGAATATTTCTCAAAACTGATGGGTGTTAGTATAAGAAATTTGATCGAAATTATCTAGTTGACTTTTGAATAGTGTTGCAACATTTTTTATTCTAGCATTGGTCAAGATATTCAATGATGAGCTATCATATCTCTATTCTGAAATTTTCCTCCTAAATTTTTTATTATGCTCAAAATTGATGCGAGTTAGTATACAAAATTAACTAGATAACTTTTGAAAATTTTCATATCTCTTTTTATTCTAGTATTTATCAATATATTCACTCATAAGCTATCATATCTCTATTATTTTTTTTACTAAAGCTTCGAATTTTTGTTAAAAGTGATGGATGTAACGTATATAGAATTTGGATAAAATTGGCGAGGTAAGTTTTGGATAATTTTAAAAAAAATTATTATGGTAATGATAAAGATATTCAATCATGTACTATCATATCTCAATTCTAAAAATTTTCTACTAAATGACTGAATTTTGTTCAAAGGTTATGGGCATTAGTATATGGAATTTGGGCAAAATAAACTAGATAAATTTTGAATAATTTTACATATCTTTTTATTCAAGTATTTCTCAAGATATTCACTCACAATCTATCATATCTCTATTTTGATTTTTTTTTCTACTAAAAAAATTGAATTTCTCTCAACATTGATGGGTGTTAGTATGCGAAATTTGGACGAATTGAAAAGATAACTTTTGAAAGATTTTTCAACACTCTTTATTCTACTAATGGTCAGAATATTCAATCATGAGCAATCTTATCTCTTTTTTGAAATTCTCCTACTAAAAGGAATATGAAATTAACTTTCTGCAAATATGAAATTTACATAACTTTCCTCAAATATGAAATTTTAGATATGGAATAATTTCTACAAATATGAAATTTAGATGAAATTAACTATATAAATTTTGAATAATT
This sequence comes from Ottelia alismoides, assembly GCA_037367405.1. Lineage (NCBI taxonomy): Eukaryota > Viridiplantae > Streptophyta > Magnoliopsida > Alismatales > Hydrocharitaceae > Ottelia > Ottelia alismoides. Next base: position 226,467 of record JAZKJV010006419.1, on the reverse strand, counting down.
TTACATCTCTTTTTTCTAGTATTTATCAAGATATTCATTCATGAGCTATCATATCTTTATTCTGGAAATTTTCTTTTAAATTTTTTAATGTTGCTCAAAAATATTAGGTGTTAGTATACAGGTTGAATTAACTAGATTACTTTTGAATGATTTCACAACTTTGTTTTTATAATATTGGGTAAGATATTCAATGATGAGTCATCATATCCCTATTTAGAAAGTTTTCTCCTAAAATTTTGAATTTTAATTTTAAAATAATGGGTGTTAGTATATGAAATATGGATGAAATAAATTAGATAACTTTCAAGTAATTTTACATGTTTTTTATTCAAGTATTTGTCAAGATATTCATTCATGAGCTATCATATCTCCATTCTGAACATTTTCTACTAAATTTTGAATTTTTTCAACATTGATGGGCGTTAGTATACGGAATTTGGACGAAATTAATTAAATAACATTTGAATAAATCTACAAGTTTTCTATGCTAGTAGTGGTCAAGATATTTAATCATGAGCTATTATGTCTCTATCTTGAAATTTCCTACTAACATTTTGAATTTTGCTCAAATACGATGGGTTTTAATATATGAGATTTGGGAGAAATTGACTAGACGACTTCTGAATAATCAAACATGTTTTTAATTCCAATATTTGTCATGATATTCACTCGTGAACTATCATATCTCCACTATGAAAATTTTCTACAAATCTTTTGAATTTTGCTTAACATCGGTGGGAATTATTGTACAAAATTTGGATGAAATTAATTAAATAACTCTTGAATAATTGTACAACTTTTTATTCTAGTAATGATCAAGACATTCAATCATGAGCTATTATATCTCTATTTTGATAATTTTCTACTAAAATTTAGAATTTTACTAAAAATTTAAAGGGTGTTATTTATAAAATTTGAATGAAATTAACTAGATAACTTTTGAATAATTTTACATTTCTTTTTCTAGTATTTATAAAGATAATCACTTGTGAGCTATCATATATCTATTCTAGAAATTTTCTTCTGAATTTTGAATTTTTTCAAAATTGATAGGTGTTAGTATATGAAACATGGACGAAATTAACTAGATAACTTTTGTTTTTATTAGATGCCTATTTTTACATCTCATGTTGCTCTTATTGGTCATGATATTCAGCCATGAACTATCCATGTCTCTATTCTAAAAATTTCTACTAAAATTTAGACGAAACTAACTAGATAACTTTTGAATTACTTACAACTTTTTATATTCTAGAATTTGTCAAGATACTTAGTCATGGGCTATAGTATCTCTCTTCAAACATTTTTCTACTAAAATTTTGAATTTTTCTCAAAATTGATAGGTGGTAGTATACAAACTTTGGATGAAATCTACTAGATAGTTTTTGAATACTTCTTCATTTCTTTTTATTCTAGTATTTCTCAAGATATTCACCTATTAGCTATCATATATCTATTTTGATTTTTTTTTACTAAAATTTTGAAATTGGTCAAAATTGTTTGTTGTCAGTATAAATTAACTAGATAACAAAATTGATTAGTATCAATAGATCTTTAAATGAAAAAACAAAATCCAAGCCGTATTAGAAAAAATCCAAGATTCGCATGCTAAACTCACTTCAATAACAAGGACCTGTCAATTATCTACATTCCCCAAAAAAATCTGAAAGTTTTGGAGATTCGTGTGCCAATACTCATTGAATCCAAATAAAATATATTTGTGCAGTAAAAGGACTTCATGAAAAAGCACTATGAAATAATCCGGCATAATCAATACTAGGGATGAAAACGGTCGGATATGGAAACGAATATAGGTATAATCATATCCTTATCCATTTTAAAATATGAATACAAATGCAGATACGAATACTGACGAATGTAAAAAATGTGTTACCATATCCTTAAAAACAAATACGAATGTAAAACGAATACAAATCGGATACGAATAATAACTGAAATTTTTAATAGATTAACTAAAATATATAAGTTTAGAATGGTTTACACATAAAATAGGTATACCAGATATAGTAGTTTCATAATAATTATATAAACAATGGTAAATTCAATCATAAAATGTTGTTATGCACAATTATAAATAAATATATTGCTATACTTATGTACGAAAACAAATACACGAATATGAATATTAGCGAATATCAAAGTGATATCCATATCCGCATCTATTTTAAAACGAATACGAATACGAATGTCAAAATATGTATAAAGCGAATACGATAGCGGATCGGATACGAATGTATTCACATTCGTTTTCATCCATAATCAACACTTATAATCTAGAAGCCATTTTGTACTGTTCATTTAAAAGTTCCTCAACTGAAATACAAAGAATTAAATCATATTGAAAACATCATATATTGGCATGCCAATACTCACTCATTTTGTATCAAAAAGGACCCTTTTAATTATTTACAACTTCTAATATAATTCAATAGTTTGGAGTTATTTGATATTGGTGTGCAAGTTCTCATTGATTTCAAGTAAAATATATTCATGCAATAAAACTTAAGAAAGAATCTTGTTGCAAATATCCTAGATTCGCAAGTTTATGCTCATTAATTTTGAGTAAAATGACCCTGCAATATTTATAACTTCTAAAGGCAAAATTCTGAGAACTCTTTGTATAGTTTCAAAATTCTATATTCTCACTTTACAACAGTAAGCGCGAAAACCCCTATCTTAGGTTCCAAAAACAACTCACATTGGTAAATAGAAGGTGATGTCGCAAGTAAAATAAGCTACAGATTTGGAATGCATGGCGAGCGAGATGTTACGATGACTTCACCAAGGATTTGAGCTTGCTGATCCAACCACCAGCTATGTGCCCTTCCACCATCTTCTCGGCTGAACTCCCGAACTCGTGTACGAATTTGACCGATTCAGAGAGTCTATTCAGAAGGTTGACGAGAGCGATAACTTCGTTCCGATGCAACTGAAGCTGAACCAAGAAATAGTAAATATCGAATTTGCCTCATGTTTTTCTTAATACCAAGTAAAAAAAGAAAATAAACTTACAGGCTGATTGACTCCATTTTGACTTTCAAGGGAGAAAAGGATCTTCAGAGCAGTGCCTAGGCCGAGAACTTGAAGCTTCCCCCAGAGCCGGCACTTTTCGCATCCGACGCAATCCATTATGGCACTACCAACAATTGATACAAATCATCATCATGCTTTCACACAAAACATAATATAACAGTCGATGAATTTCTCTCTTTTTTTGTAAAAACCTGATGTTCTTGAATTGTTTCTGAATCTGTTGCTTCAGTTCAGGATCACCCTGACCTTGCCATAGCTTTGCTTCGTCAAATGGAATGGGACAAGCAGCACGCAACTTTTGATTGTAAAGTAGCTGTCGCACCAGCGATTGCGTTTTCAGATCGTCTGCGGCATTACCAGTGTCATACTCAGCTTGTTCCAAGTAATCTGAAGCCTGTATTAGAACAAATAGGTGTTTAAAGGAAACACTGATCTAGCATGTTACTTCAAGTTGCATGAGGAATGTGTGCACGTACCTTTGTCGCTGCACGTAGAACAAAGAGGAACGTAAAGTACAGATTCCTCACACGTTCTGGATATCTCACAACCCGATCATAAAGCAACTCCAGATTTTGACCCCACTAAAAAACCCTCAGTAAAATAACTCAAAATAAAATGAATATGGAAAAGCATGAAGTATAGATGACTGGAAGAAACTTTACCACATTGTTCGCTCCATCCAGAAGATAGTCTGAAGCTATGTGAACCGAAATAGAAGAATGCAGCCCCGAAATTAAATTGTAGAGAACTTTCTTCTCCTGACAGATTTCACCAGAAAAATCTGCAATTCAAATATTACAAGAGTTATTGTAGCGCTCTAGAAAACCAACAAACTATAATCAAATCTCAAAAGGACGCTAAAACGCTATGTTAACATGGATTATGCCATCTACAGTCCTACGGTTGCAAAAAAAAGAAGCAAATAGAGAGGAACCCTAGAGTGCGTTAGAGGTTGACCATCGAGGACGAAAGGAGTGGTGGAAAGGAAAACTATTAAATAGTCTGGAAGGGCCTTTTTTTGCGCAACTCGTTAAATTTTTGTCATTCTGATTAAAGATTAGATCACCACCTGATCTAGGCTAAAGATCCAAAGTCCCTTGACGTTCAGGACACATGCCATGTGCAAGGGGCGGCATCCAACTCAAGACAAACTTCACTATATGTACCTTGGATTTTAAGACAACACCATAGGAAAACCCATAAATTTGATTCCCCTTAACTCATCCTGCTATTTTGGATCAACCAAGTCGAGCTAACACAGTCCGCATCAAACATAGGTGGACTTTAGCCAACCAAGCTGAGGTCAAGGTATCAGGGGCTAACCAAATTGAATGACCATGACCATGACCAAGTACTCTGAAAGAAGTATAGCCAATCAAGGTATGAGACTACTCCGCAACAGTAAATGAAAGTGGAGCAGTACTGTGATTATTGCTGGCAGCAGTAAAGCGAAGAAAGTGGCAAATTCGGTGGAGGCACTATTTGCTGTTGAGAAAGCAAATATTAAATAGGATGGTTTATCTTTGCAGAACCTGATGGATGATGCCTCTAAAACGGCAGAAATTATTGATTTGCTGGCTGCACAGATAATGACATCACATCCATTAGCTTCGCAGACGTATCCAGCATTATCTTTTGCTGCAGCAGTCGTGAGAAACATCCCCTGATATCAAGGCGCTTGATGGCAATATAGAAGTGATGGATCAATATGCTTCACCACAGAAGGTGATGCTAGACTCTCAATTTATTACTGTGCATAAATGCAACCTCTCAATCCAGCCTCTCCCTTGTGCCCTTCAGAAAAGACAAAAGATACATAATGAGGAAGGGTTTGTAGGGTTTAAGAGTTTGGAGGACAAGGGGGATGATCAAAGTGGGCAACAGCAAATTGAGAGAAAATCAATCAAAAATAAGAAAAGGGAGAAAGAAGCCATGTCAGCAAGACAATCTACTACTTGAGGATCTGAATTTAGCTGATGACCAGTACGTGGTAGAGTAAGATTGTGGAGGATTGAAGAGATTGGAAGAGAAAAGGGAGAAGCATTTACAGGGTTCGTTTGATCATTCCACTAATATAAACTCTTCGAGAAGTGTGAGACAAGCTTAACTTTTCCCTTCATCTAAGATGATTACATTGAAGAATTGAAGTATCAAAGGAGGAAGAAGAATGGAGGGGTGATTTCTCATTCCTTAAGAAGAACAAGGAGGTAGTGGTGGAGATTGAATTGACGGATATCTCCTTTTCTGATGTGGAGGTGAAGCATATGCGAAAGAGACAACTCAAGCATTTAGCAACCAAAGATGTCAAGAAAAAGGATATCTTTGAATTCTAGGTAGGGGATAAGTGGATACAGAGGCAAAGAAATGGAGTAAGGTCCATTGAGGAAGAAAAGGAGAAGTGAGGAATCCATTGGGGTGAATGGACCATGAAAGAGATGGCCAATTATAAGATGACCATGAAAGGCGAGATCTAAAACAAGTACTTCTGATCATGAAGGAATTGGATCTCAAGGAATACTTCAATGTGAGGAAGAAAGATGTAATGTCCCGGGCTTAGGTCCCCGATCCGTTATCGAGGAAAACTGGCCCGGACAACTTGTTGGGTTCGGGTTCAAATGGATCCGTTAACAATCGCCCAAAATGCTTAAGCCCAAGTTGTCAAGTAATAATCCCCACCACTTATAACCCACTCTCACACTTTGTGAGTTTTAGATGACGGACTATGTTTGGAGGTATAGGTGTTACAACTCCCCCTCCACTTATATTCGCAATGTCCTCGTTGCGACATGGTCCATCATTTATTCCCAATGACAGTGGCGGTTGCACGATCAGGGTAGACATTTCCTCTTATTTCTTTGTATGGGTGGCTACACCTCTCGAGTAGTCCTTTTCACTATCAGCGAGAAATTGGCTCGGATACCATTTGTAACGTCCTAGGCTTAGCTCCTCGGTCCGTTATCGAGGAAAACTGGCCCTGACAACTTGTTGGGTTCGAGTCCAAATGGATCTGTTAACAACCACCCAAAATGCTTAAGCTCAAGTTGTCAAGTAGTAATCCCCACCACTTATAACCCACTCTCACACTTTCTGAATTTTAGGTGTGAAATTATGTTTGGGGGTATAGGTGTTACAAAAGAGGTGGTATAAAGACACGTTCAACCACATCTCTTTACAAGAACTATTTTGCATTCATCGGTAGAGGGAGAGTAAAGGCATGAAGATTATTGCAGATTTTTACCTTTTTTGAAAGAAAAAAAGGGCCTCCATCATATAAGTATATGCCCAAAAACTTCATCATTTAATCACCAAGAAAAATAATTTGTACAAGCTGTTTAGAAAGGTAAAAAACAAAACTACACACTCCAACTCTCAGCTAGTGTCTTTGTTGTGTCACCACATTTTCACACATCCGCTATACGCCATGTACGCCTTACCAACAGAGAAGGAGCCATCATACCAGCTCTAGTAGTCTCGCCCCTCTGTGGGTCCCTCCACGCCCTCCAACTCCTACAGCATCATCAAAAGCTCACCCATCCTTTGATCAGATAGATCAAACCTGAAATGAGGGAAGAAAGAGCACACATCCCAAATGTCAGCAACAGCAATTTGAATCCACGGCCATAGCAATAAGATGTGGACATCTCAACCCAAGCACCCACCATCACGTCAGTTATCAATCCAGAACATGAACCCATTACCATCACCAACCACCAACCATAGGAAAAGGTGAATCTCCTACACCACACCGCAAATCCCTCGCCAAAAGTATGAGGGAGACGACCCAAACAATCTTGAGCTAGGTAGAGAACGATATGCACCATAAAGCTTCAATATCAGCGTACAGACCAAACTGTCACACTCCCCCCAAATCCGAACGATCCACTTACTGAGCAGGGCCTTATTCATCTCCTACAGACTCCGCACCCCAAGGCCACCATCATCCCTCTAGTAAGAGACCGTACCCCAATCTACCAATAGTAAATCGTTTGACTGCCCAAAAGAAGACCAGAAAAACTGTCTCATGATGCTCTCAAGCCGCTTCCTCACGCCAACAGGGAGGAACCTAGAGGATAGGGGAAAAAATAGGGATCGCTGAGAGAACCGACCTCAACAGTACAAGCATGCCACAGCGAGAGAAACACACCGACTTCCAACCTACCAATCTCTGCTCCATTTTATCGATCCCCAGTACCCAATCTGCTTGTCGCATCCTCCCAACAACCAGAGGCACACCAAGGTACCTATTTGACAAAATGCCATGTGGTGATCTCAACCAACCTATACATGCGCCAATCTCCTCCTCCTCTAGACCGCAGGGCACAAACTCCGACTATCCGTGTTAAGTCTCAAACCCGATACTGCATTGAAGATGTCAAGAACTACAGGCAAGCCTCTACAACTCTTTGTGCCTCCTTCCATGAAAAGGATCGAGTTTTCTTTTGCCTTGACTGCCTCATTTTCTTTTCTACTTTATCCATTTTCAACATTGTATGGTCATAGCTCGTTCTTAGCTCACATTTTTCAAGGGCATGTTGGCTATACTCGTAGTTTAACTTTTTTATTCAATGATATTCATTGGGAGCCATGGAAGGAAATATCAAGATATGTCGACGATATATCGCCGATATATCAATATCGACATGGGAGAGATATGGGTACCGATATGGCGATATATCCCGATTTCCAGGCATTTTCTTCACAAAAGCTCGTCGATATGGGTGATATTTCGACGATATATCGTCGAAATATCGTATCGATACGATATCGAAACGATATCGATATCGATACGACCTTCCATGTTGGGAGCATATCCAACTCCAAGATTAATAAATTCATTAGCACTAGTGGAAACCAAGTAGAGCATTGCCAACTAAGGAGAGGGCAATGTTAATGATACATAGTCAACAAGCCAACAAAAGGTCAAGTCTACTTATGCGATGTAGTCTCGAGTCAAGAAGAGGCCAAGTCAAGGAAGATGTGCCAAATAAGACGATCCAAAGTTGGTTTAACATCAATCACCAACAAATCACAACCAAATACGACAAGGTAGAGACTAGCAAACAAGGGACCAACAAAACAAGGGCACTGGCAACAACAAATATTGGTCAAGGGTCGAGCATGGTCAACTAAAGTAAGCCCAAAATGACATAATGCAAGTCAAACCCATATAAGGTCATCTAGGCATCATTGGAAGAGAGAGAAGTATAGTTAGGCAAGGCTCATTAAGTTATATAGACTGCCAATGCCAGGGTTAGCCAAGCAATATTGGCCAAACACGAAACATAGATAACAAAGTCAAAGCCAAGGTTAATAAAAAGGATTTAGCTGAGTTGAAACAAGGACTTGAGTGATGTTAAATGAGAGTAAAGTGTAGATGACCAAATAGCAACCAACACCAGTCGAATCAGAGTTGCGAAGCCACAACGACATCAACGGAAGCACATGGCACCATTTGAGCATGCAATACAAGCAAACCAAGTAGGGATTAAGTCCGCCAGGCAACAATATGAGATAATAACAAACAAACAACTTAGCATAGAGGCCTGAAATGCAAATGGTCCAAGGGGAAGCTGATAGGGGAACACTAGTTAAAGAGCTAGTTTATTGATGATAGATGAATGTGAAGCAAGCTGGTAGATTGAAGGCACGACATGCAGAGTCATGTAGGACCATCCAAGCAAGAAAAATCTTAAGCTCAATAAACAATCAAGTGAAGAATGGTGTCTCCGAAAAATCACAGCACAATATCAGTTATTTGAATAATGGGAGAAGATGATTTATGTCATGGGACCATCATGTATTGCAAGGGGCTAAGAGTGGACTTCCATTTTGGAAATGATCTGGCATTCAAGATGACATTCTTTTTTTTTTTTTGAAGAGTTTGAAAAAGTATGCGACATGATACTATCTAGGCAGTCATGCAATCTAGTATTATTCTCGCCAAAGCATGCTTAACCGTATCTTAGGAAGTTCTGATGGGATTCGGCGCATTAAAGCATATCTACTTGGCATTTCATTAAACATGTCCAGAGTTGTCCTAGGTCGTTGTAAGCTTGGTTTTGTGTCAAGGCATTTAGTCTAATGCATTACCAGAATTACGTCAATATAACTACTGCATTATCAACCGCTTAAAATCAAAACGACACCAAAATCTCAAGTTCAACAAAATTCAAGAGATTATCCCAATCATCATTGTGTTAGGTATGAAGTCTGGCAATCAAAAAGCATTCTTTGATTACATAGTTTCTAGTGCCTGATGCTTTGACCTTGCATTTGTGGAATCCTGGCTCTTTCTTCATTTGGTATAATATGACCGCACCGTTTGCAGTGGTGTGCTTATGTTTATTTGAACACAAGAGCTTTTAATTTTCTTTGTGCAATCAAACATATTTTGTGCTAAAACTAATTTATATGTGCCTGAAATAGATCAATGAAAACCTACACAAAGTTCTAATATTTAGTAGCAACAATAACTTCTACTCATATACTTCAAGATGAGAGTATACCATAGCAAAACAAGCGGCAACCAAGTTAACAGGGAGGTGCTCTTTTAGAGACAAGAACCTCTAAGCATGAATACGTAAAGGTGGATAAGGTGCTGATGGAGAGTAGATAAGGAGCAGCAGCAGTAGTGGGGTTTCGTCAGGTCATTAAATACTAAGAGAAGGGATTCCACGCACATGCTATGGGAGAGATGGGAGGACTGAGGAGGTGATGTTAAAGGTTCATAAGGTGTCACTGGAGAGTAGATAAGAAACAACAGTAGTAGTGGGGCCTAGTCAGGTCATTAAAGACGGAGAGCAGGGATTGCACACATGCTATGTGAGAGATGGAGGAGAGAGTGGCATGGGAGAGGAAGTCCCTCAATCTATCAGTGGCAACCCATTAGTCTTCCTGGGAGCGGACCAGAAAAACATCTCATGATGCTCTCCAGCTTCTTCCGCACACCATCGAGCATGAGGCTAGAGGAGAGGAAGAAAATGGGGATAGACAACAGCATCGATTTCAGCAACACCAGTCTTTCACTTCTGGACAGACAAGTAGATTTCCATCCTGCCAGCTTCCAATGTTGTAAAACTCGGCCGACTAGGCTGACTAGTCGGTCTGATTAATTGAGTCGGGGGGGGGGGGGGGGGTAGCAGACCTGACTTGGTCAAATCAGCCTTTAATCGGGCTGACCCGATTAATAGGGCGACTAAATCGACTAGTCGGCTGATTAGTCGGCCGACTTTTACATGAAGGAATCATATGGGATTCGGGGCTGACCCGTTTACCCATTTAATGGGATTTTGGGCTTACAGTTAGACAGTAAGCACGTATCCCTTCTGAACCCTCGGCCCCCCGACCCTCTTGCGCATGACTCTCTCCCGCTCGATTTCCCTGCGCCACTCCGCCACCTCAGTCGTGTGTCATCGCCTCCTCTGCGTCGTCGCCTCCTCCTCCACGTAGCCGACAACCAAGCACGTGATCTCCGCTCCCTCCTCAGTGTTCTCCGATCTCCAACGACTAGGTTAGGGTTTTCAGTTTTGTTTTTTTTGTTTTTTTTGTTTTTCTTGTTTCGTTTAACACTTTAATACTGATCTTAGAGTAATCCCATGTGCTTCGTTTAACACTTTCTTTTTGTTAGATAAAAATCAACTAGAATGAGCATGATTTATAGAGGTTATTCATTCCGACAAATGTGCAATTATTTCAAAGAAATATAGAATTGTGAACACAATTAGGAATTAGAAAAGACATGCACATCTATCTATAAAAGCCCAGGGGGAAATGATAAAAATTTCAGAGGCAAAAACACAAATTGAAATGTAAAATCTAACATAGTAACAAATAAATATATCCCCCTCTTCACTCTAATTAAACATGCTCTGCATCTTAAGATTACATATCCCTCCAGGTGCCCATGCTACAAAACAATAATCCAATCTCCTAGGATGCATTTTAGATATTTCACATATTTAGCATGCCATTAAGCATCCCAGTGGATCGTGGATCGTAATAGCTGGTACACAATATAGCCAGCACACTGGAGAGGGTAGATTTAAGTGCACGTCACATCCAAAGAATAGTACAGAAGCTTTTAACAGCAACATGAAACCTTCAACTCCACTTTGTTAATGCTTATTTTTCGAACATATATAATTTGCATTGGTTAGTTTATATGTTCAATCTAGTCAACTTAGAAATTTTTATATTATTGGCATTGATTAACTTATATGTTCAATTTGTTCAACATAGAAATTCTTATATGGTAGTCATTCATCTGCTTGTTATTTAATCTCTTCATTCAACTTGTGATTTTGTAAGTTAATCAGCAAGTTCAACTTATGAGTTTAGTTAGCTTTGTGTTTGTTGATTGTCTAAATTGTGTGTTTGTTGACTATGTACTCCAGTGAACGTCACTTCCGATCGCGACTCGTCTTTTTACGTGTTGTCGGGATCAACTGATCATGTATGGCAATACGGTTACCTTGTGAACCGTACAGATCCAAATGCGGTCACTTGCATACTGTGTAAGAAGATTGTCAAGGGCGGTGTGTACAGGTTCAAGCAACATCTAGCACACCGAAGAGGGAATGTAGTTGTATGTCTCAAGGTGGACAAGGAAACGAAGAAGAAGATGATTGCATACCTTGATAATGTTGCCAAGAAGAAGTCCCAGAAAGCCGCTGATGTTCATGAAATGAGGGAGGAAGTTGATATCACTAGAGATGTGAGTCTCTGAATGCTTGGAGCAGACTGTCGCAGTGGATGGATCATCACGTCAGATGACCATCAAGGATGCATTCTCCAAGAATCATCGTGATAGGGTTACCTCGTACATATCCAAATGGGCATATACATCGGTGATTCTGTTTAATGCATTGACGATGAAAAACTACTTGCAGATAGTAGAGGCGATTGGGAAATATGGGCTTGGACTCAAGCCTCTCATGAGGAGCTTAGTGGTCTGCTTCTGAAGAAGAAAGTGAAGAAGATTCATGATGACTTGCAATGTCATTGTGATATGTGGGCGTCGACGGGATTCACTTTGATGACTGATGCATGGACAGACAAGCGAGGAAGGAGCATCATCAATTTTTGTGTCAAATGCACCTTGGAGACTTCATTTTTGAAGTCCATAGATGCCTCGGATGAGGCTCACACTGTAGAATACATCTGCAAGTTGGTGGAGGAGTGTCTGAATGAAGTGGGAGTGGATAAAGTGGTTCAGATTGTAATGGATAATGCAACCGCCAATGTAGCAGCAAGAAGATTGTTGGTCACCAAATATCCACAGATTTGGTAGACTCCGTTTGTCGCGCACTCCATTGATCTTGCTTTGGAGGAGATAAGAAGAGAGACGAAGGCTAGGAGTGCAATCACAAAGGTGAAGAGGCTTACGATGTTCATCTACTCACTCTCACGCCAAAACTCTAAGCTTGATGCACAAGTTCACCAGCAAGAGGGACATTGCAAGGCCGCCAAACAAGATTTACAACCACTTTTCTCACTCTTGAGAGCCTAAATGAGAAGAAAGACAAGCTGAGAATGATGTTTTCCTCAGAAGAATGGAGAAATTTCAAGTGGTATAAGACTAAGAAGGGAGAAGCAGCGAGTTCCATTGTATTCAGCCCTGCATTCTAGAACCATACAGCACATGTTATCAGAGTTTTCACTCCATTAGTTTGTTTTATTGCGTGTTGTTGATGTAGATCGACGCACATCCATGGGATTTGTCTACAGAGGGCTTGAAGAGGCCAAGCGAGAGATAATTGCAGCATTCAATGGCATGGAGTCGTCTTATAAATTTTATGTAGATGTTGTTACCTCTAAGACACACACGTAAAGATCGGACTCGGAATGATGCAATCAGAAAGAAAGTTGGTGTAGCTCCGATTGAGGATAAGATGCGAGAAAACCGCTTAAGATGGTTTGGACATTTGTAAAGAAGATCAGTTGATGCACCAGTTAGGAGATGCGAGTGTTGGGATGTTGAGCCGGCTAAGAGAGGTTGAGGACGGCCAAAGAAGTGTTGGAAAGAGACCATACGAAGGGATCTTAGTTTTGTGGATATAAGCCCGGGATTGACCCAAGATAGATCTGAATGGAGGTGAAAAATCCATGTAGCAGACCCTACTTAATTGTGGGAAAAGGCTTTGTTGTTGTTTGTTGTTGTTGTGTTGTTACCTCTAAAGACCAAAGGGAGGCTCGATACTCCATTGCATCTAGCAGTTTATTACTTGAACCCATTTTTCTTCTACACTAAGTCTCATGGTGATCCAGATGTTGTGGAGATGAGAGGGTTTAAGGAGTGTACGGAAAAATTTTATCCAAATTTGGATATACAAGATGCAATTACCGTGGAGGAGCTTTCAGCATATATACTTGGTCGTGGAGATTTTGGCAAGCCTTTAGCTGTGCGACAGAGGATGATAAATGATGGCAATTTTGATCCAGAAATTTCAGTCATTGTTTTCTATTAATGTTAATCATTTATTTTATTATGTTGACTAATTCTCTATTTTAATAGCTAATTGGTAGTATAATCATGGGGATGACACACCTCATTTGAAAGTTATGGCTATCAAAATCTTGAGCTTGACGTTTTCATCATCGGGATGTAAGCGTAACTGGAGTACATTTGACTCAGTAATGTTTCCACTCCACGCATTCAATTCCATTAGTAATAGTTAATAGCAAAATTTAAAATTGTAATTGATATAAATTTAAAATTTTTTGGTCTTTAGATCCATACCAAGAAGAGAAACGGGCTAGAGATGAAGAAGTTGAGAAAGAAAGAGATCTTCTCTCATCTCATGATCGTGCATTGAATGGACTGGAGATGTTGATGCTCATGATGAGGAGGTTTTTTCAGGTTCCGGACTGACATGGGGTGTTGTAGCACATGCTAGTGGTGGCGAAGATAATTTGGAATCGAGAATGAGCCAACGAGTTGAACACAAAAGGGGAGCTTCATCGTCAAGCCCCAATGCTACATCAATGAATGAGGAGGAGGAGCTACATCTTGAGGATATAGAAGAAGAAGATGATGATGATGATGAAGAAGAAGGTGATGATGAAGAAGAAGAGCTGGACTTGGATGATGACATTGAGGATTGAATTCGTTGACTTGTGACACTTGTCTTACTTTTCGCTTGTATTATTTTCTGGGCATGTTGTCGATGTTTTTTATTTTTGAACATCTGCTTGTACTATGTACCAAACATTTTGTTCTTAAGTTGCTTCTTTTTTCATTTTCTTGCTATATTTTTTTAAGCCTTAAAAATATTAAAACTGCTAAATATATGAATATAAATGAGAGTGTATGTTGAAAATTATTTAAAATAATAAAAAAATTCCAGGCCGACTAATGTCTGACTAAATCCAATTACTCTCCCGACTGCCAATTAATCCTTGGTAAGTGACCCTGTCGATCGAGTACAGACTGCCAACTTTTGCAATCTTGCCAGCTTCTATTTCTCCACTACAGGTATCCAATCTACGGACAGCATCCTCCCAATAATCAGCGATATGCCCAGGTAACGCAACGGCATCTCTCTACGAGGCGATCGTATCCAGCCCACACACAACTCAGCCTTCTCGTCATCCAAAAAAGAAAGGGACAAACTCTGACTTCGCCCTGTTAAGCCTAAACCCCGAGACCATCCTAAAGAGATCCAAAACCTTAGAGAGACCTCTGCAGCTCTCATGACCACCTACGGAAAAAAGTATCGTGTCATCTGCATATTAGAATATGGGAACAGAGATCTCCTAAGAATACCCTCCACAAATGCCCCTCGACACTGCACGGTCTATCATGAACGCTAAGGCATCAACCGCCAGAACAAAGAGTAGAGGTCAGCGAACACCCCTATCAAACTCCACGTTGCAGCTGAAAGAAGCCATCCTTTAGCTGACCATTAATCAGAACAGCACACGAGGTAGTCATACTACATCTTTTCATCTAGGCTATCCATTTATCCAGAAAACCTCTTCTATGCAGGGACACCCACATGAATAACCAGTCAACGTTGTCGTATGCCTTTGAGAAATCAATCGTCCATAATACTCCTTTCGTCTTCCTTCTACGCCAATAAGCGACGATCTACGCCAGAACCAGCTATCCATGAGATGTCTGCCTAGTAGAAAGGCACTATGCACCGGCGAAATAACCCTATCCATCACCCCTTACAGTCGGTTCGCTAAAACTTTAGCCATAATCAGATATATAGTGTTTGATAGAGCAGATGTACGATAGTCCTCCACTTCTGATGCACCACACTTCTTGGGAAGCAAGAAAAGGAGAGATCTGTTGTGCAGCTCAAAGCCAAAATTTCCCCATGCAACTCCTCCATCATCTCCATTACCTCCACCTGCACCATCTCCCAAAACTCTCTAAAGAAAAGGATCGGGAAGCCGTCCAGTCTAGGACACCGATCAGCATTAAAACCAAAGATCATCACCCTAACCTCCTGAATGGTAAAAGTTCGCGTCGACTCCTCCGAATCATGATGGGTGATGGAACTCATCCCAAGCTTGAGCCACTTGGAATCGTTGTGTGGTAAGCACCTACTCATGTCTCGAAAGTATCCCTTCGCAGCTCGCGTGATCTCTTCCTCCCCTAAGTGCATCACTCCCCCCCCTCCCAATTTCGACCGAAAAAATCATATTTCTCCTTCGTCACCCATTGGCGGCCGTATGGAAAAAAATAGTGTTTGCATTAACCATTTCTGACGGGATCGTTGTCTCCATTCCAACTCCCTCTTCCTATCCTCCTCAAGAATCCTTTGGACCAAGCCCATGTTCATCAGCTCGTCATCATCCAACTCTTTAGATCCTTCTAACACATCAAGTCTCATCCCCTCCATATGAGCCCCATTCCTTCTCGACTCCCGCACAGTTCGCGACTCCTTGAATCCCACAATATGTGTTGCAGCGCTCGAAGCTTCAAAGCGAGCCGACCGCCAGGCCCTCCTAGAAGGAGATGACCATCTCACAGAAACATTCTTCCAACAACCAGCAATGCTCGAATCTGAAGGAGGATTGCCTTCACCCATTACACGTGTCTAGACACAGAGGCGTATGGTTCGTTCGATCTCGACCTGGGTAGAGAATTCACAACTGCCAAGTTGCATCGCTCCATTGCTTCTACAGACATCAGGAAGCGATTGATCTTGTACTGGGAGGACGAGTTCCTCCACGTGTACTTGCAATTTGTCAAATCAAAGACCTCCAGTGCAAGCTCCCCCACCACCTCCGCGAAAAGACAAGAGATCGAGTCATGTGCACCCATGTCTCTAGGTTTATCCTCTGCAAAGAGTGTAAATGGTCATATTCGGCGAGGAACCCGCAATGCTATATACCAAAGTAACCGGAAACCATGAGAGATCCCTCTTGTTCTCCAAAACAACAGTACCTGAGGGCACCATCGTTACCTCATCAATCAAATCGAACAAATCACCATTCCAAGTCACAACGATTCCTCCTGAACTTCCATTTGCCAGGACAGATCTGAACTCACTAAGATGTGGTCCCCCAATGGAAGATCATCTAACGATTTCACATGAGCCAACTTTAGTTTCTTGTAAACATGCCACATCCACCCTCCATGTAGCCAAAAACGTGTTGATCACCAATCGCTTCTCTGATTGACACATCCCTCACACATTCCATGATAGAAGCTTCATTTGGAAACCAAGGGGGAGGCTCCCACCACCTTCACCCCTACAATATGCGTCATCGCCTTCTCAAAAGGCAAATCCTTTGAGATTCCTTCTACGCCATATGGGTTGTCCCGACTTCTATCTTCTTTGTTGTTTTGTCATCGTCTTCTCGAAATCTCCTCCTTTGCAGCTATCCCTCGTAGAACCTTGTCCATTCTGTAGCAAACCCCAATTCAATTTCATCGACATGGATACGCTTCGGAGATGTGGACCCATACTGCAAATAGTCTCACAGTGTTCCCTTTGGGGTAAAAGACTCATGTCATTGTCCTCCAGTGCTCCTTCGACCGCTCGTCCTCTTCCCCTTCTGGAGACGAGCCATAAGGGTTGCATGTTTATGGTTATTTGAAGCTAGCTATGGAATCAAGAGTCCCAACCACAGCATTGAGGCCAAGACCCTCCTCCAGGACCCCCGCCATGCCCACCCTCATACTTGGGGATCCTCTACAAGCGGGGGGAGAAGAGTTTCCCATTTGCGTTACCACAAAACCCAGCATCCAATCACGCCTCCTAGAGAGGGTAGCATCGCCCCCAATACGACTAGCCCGGTCCACCCAAGCCATGGGGAGAGGGGTTCCCCTTTGGCGAAAGGCTCAAGGCCTATGATTGACACTGACATGAAACCATACGCGGGTCCGCACCACGTGAGAATCCAAGTCTGGCTGAAGCATGCTGACAGGTGGTGGGTCTAGAAATCGACCTGGATCTGAAGAGTTGGGCGCCTAAGCGGTAAGGCGAGCCTAAGACCCGATCGCTCTGGAAGGTACCCTTTGATGGTGCAAGATTCGACATGCTGCCTAATGAATCGAATAGTAGCACATTAATGAATGAGGATTGAGGCCTGATATGGTTGCTTTTGTTTCACCTCAAGAAACTCCTCGTTCTCCGCCCCGTTCATACATTTCGAAATCATCAGCTCACCACCAGGGTCGAGGCCACCCTCGACGGTCGTATGCGGCGGCATCGGTGCATCCACCTCTATGGAATTTGGCAGATGAACCCTCTGGAAGTGCAGACAACCGCAAGTGCAACAACTTCCTCCCAAGCTTCATCCCCACCACAGTTGTTGATGTGGGAATACCACCACATATCGTTACCACAACATCTGGGTCTTTGCCCAGTTTCAACCTCGAAGATGACATCTCCAGCACCTCACCAAAAGAGTGCAGCACCTCCTTCAGGACCTCGAATCTCCTGCATCGTAGGGGAACATCTACCACCTTTGCCTTCGAAATCGGGATATCGCTCCCCAGGATGCCATCCAGATAGCAGGGTTGTCTCCAAGTAATCCTGTCCTTTAGCTCTGACGAGAGCACCTCCTCTAACCCGCCATCCAAAATAATCTTTGCACCAGCCGAACTCAACCCACGCACACATATAGTGCCTCTCGGCAACGCAATAGAGTCAATCAATCCGGTCACGGTTACACACACGCAAAAGCCGACCTTCTGTAAAACAGGTGCATCTCCCTCACCCACCAAAAGACCCTCCAGTGGCCGCTCCAATGCAAATGTCTCATTTCATTATTGCAGATCATACTTTCAAGTCTGAAAAACCAGCCGAACAATTTCAAGTGTTTAGATGATTACTGATAGCAACTAGCAGCTAAATCTTGAACATGAGGAAGAAAACTGCAAAGGATAAATTATCTTGAAACTGAGACAATTTAAGGATAAGAAATATTATTATATGAGGAAATTCATAGTGTAACTTGTAAAATTCATGTTTATATGGTAATATGTTTGAAGATATATGTTATGCAACAATTTCAGAATAATGGCTCAAAGATCAACAAAAAAAATGGTGACGCCTTCTCCCACTATAAGGTCGGCTACATGGATTTTTGCTCAAATTCATGTTGAAAGATTCGACTATTTTTTATATTATCGACTACCTAACGCAACCTCCACAGGGGGAGATTTGAACCCTAGTCTTTTGGGTGGTAGGCACACTGCACTACCACCAGACCACTTCAAAGATCAACAAAATAGCATATTTCATTGATAAACGGTAAGAAGAATGAGACTTACATTTGGGGCAATTCTCTCCATAGACAGCATCCCATATTCTACTAGCAGATGGGCCTGAGTATCCCGTGTAGCGTTCAGGATTTAACTGAAGGTTGACATATGTCATTTCAGCTGCAGAAATCATTGTCATCCATTTCTGCTTAGTACCACTGCAAAGTGAATCAAATGATAAAATTTGAAAGATTTCAAAAGAGGAAAAAGGCGACATACAATTATCAGTTTCATCATCATGTGTCCATGGATTGTCAGTTTCTACCCATCCCTTGAAAGTCTTTTTATCCAATGTCCTATCAACAGCTGCCTCCGGTTTCCCCTCTTGGCAAACCAAATCATCAGCAGATAGTTGTTTACCAGACTTCTTAAATGGCTCCGGGAACTCATTCTCTGGGCACTCACATACGCTACAATCCCGGAGATGGCACAAGCCATCGTCAGGCCAAAATGGACAGTCACACCATAATTTAACCTACCAAAATCAATGCATAAACGATTTAATAAACAGAAAAAACAATGTAATAACAAGTTTAATAAAACAATAGAATGCCACTAAAAGGTGCCCATTTTCACATTTCAAGGAAAAAACTAGAAGCCTAGTTACCTAAGGTAGCAGAAATTTCGATATAAAAAATCCTAGGACTCAGATTTATAGGACATCTGGATTGAGTTCAATTCTGATAGTTCCGGAATAGTAGAAATACAGCTGATGAAAGTCATCATATGATCTTAAATGGACAGAACAATGCAAATAGGCTAAAAATTTCAACAAAAATAAAATGGATGAAAAAAGTAATTAAATAAAATCGATGAATAAAATCAATCTAAGATTGACCTGCAATATAATTACATTGACAATTTTCCCTCATCAAGCTCAAGTATCTTTCGTAATTTGGAAACCAGATCAAACCCATGATAGGCACAAACAATTGAACAATTCCAAAATTATCATTTCTTCACTAGAAACAAAAATTATCATAATGAATCAATCCTCGCCATCACCAGTCAATTTAATCAGCATTACCACCATAAAGACGGAGAGAAAAAACATTGTCCATACAACCTTAATCACCATCATCGACCACATCAACCAAATTACCCATATTGCAAATTCAAGCAGGAACTTGACCAAAATCGGCGTTAACTTCCTAAAACCCCCAAAGGTGGAACGTTTATGCTTCCACCAGATGAACAAGCAATCGAAAAGCATGCAATCACATGGTAGGAAAAATTAATTCCTAAAATTTCCATTGCACTGCAGGTTATACATCCTTACCATCAGCAACCTAACTGACTACCATAAAGAAACGATGCAAATTTACAATGTCTCTGTGACATTAATTACCATCACCAACCGCATTGACCAATATTACCCATTTAGTCAAAGACAGCAATCAGATCAGAAAAACTAGTGAAATCAGCAGAATTTCCCCAAAATAGAATCAGATGTGAAACATTTAATCTTCCACTGAATCAGAAACCAATCGAAAGCATGCGATCAGCACGCAGAGACCCATAAAACCAACATCACCTTAAAGTACCGGAAGAAGGGAGTGGTGACGAGCTCCTGGAGTATGGGGTGCAGCACCTCCACGTTCAAAGAATCCACGGTCTCATAATCACAGCAGCAATCTTCCACCAACCCGGAGTATTTCCTCGAGTCCTGCAACCAAGAAGATACGATATTTACTATACGGGCACCCACAAATCGACGACAGAACACGACCCACATGCAAAAAGGAGCGATCTTTGCAATGTGGGTGCCCTCAAATCGGCGAAAGAAAACGACGCAGAGGTAAACAAGTGCGATCTTTGCTATGCGGGTACCCTCAAATCGACGAATTGCTATGTGGGTACCTCCAAATAGACGAAATGGATGGTACCCACAAGCAAGAAAGATTGATCTTTGGAAGATGAAAGAAGAGTTAGGACCTTGCAGGAGCAGGAGCCGCCAGAAGAGGCGATGGGGGGGACGATGGAGATAGTGGGAGGGGCCCTTCTGGAGGCGATGGCGACGGCGAAGATGGCGGCGAGGATGGCGCCGGAGACCCACTTCCAACGGCGGGAGCGGCCCGTGGAGGGACGAACAGCAGGCTCTGTTCGGGTCGGCATTGACGCACGCAGAGAAGGAGAGAGATTTTGGTGAGTCAAAGATCAAAAACCCCCTCTTTAGACTTTAGAGGCTGATAGAAGGGTTGATGATGAAAGGAGAAGGAAATCTGAGAAGGGTCTCCTTCAATTAATTCCACACAATTGTTTCTTGGAAACATGATGAATTAGAAGAAGATTGCACTAGAGGTGTTGTAGTCTTCAATATTTTTTTATGATTTAGATTCTAAAAATGCAATCTTATAGATTGAATCTTAAATTAATATTATATATATCCTTTAAATTTTGCTTAAATTTGAGATTATTTGTTATTTTATCTTAATGGTTGAAGATTCGGATCTTTTTTAAATGGAGTTTAAGTTGCTTAGATTTTGACTGATTGTTTGACCATTAAGATAAAATAGCAAATAATCTCGAATTTAAGTGAAATTTAAAGGATATGTAGAGCATTAATCTAAGATTCAATCTATAAGGTTGGATTTCAGAGTCTGAATGACAAAAAAATTTATTGAGGATTACAGCACCTATGTTGCAATCCCCTCTACAGCAGAGGATCCTCTTTCCTGATGGATTACATATTATAAAGGCTATTGAGATGTCTTTAAAACGTTATTTCTTCAGCTTAGCATAGTCCTTTGATGGGCCACATCCTTTGCATATGGATCCATACTAGGTTTGGAGCAGTCTTATTAAGGTTGTGTCTTTGGAACTTAACATCCCCGAGGATTCTAGTCTTATGTTAAGTGCAGTGGTCGCCTACTCTTGTTTTAGATCCCATGTCCACTTAAAAATGGTGAATCATGAGAAAGTGATTATTCTTTGCCCTTGTCTCTACACACTTAAATTCGAGTGAAGAACTTGCTTGGTGTGACTATTGAGCCTTCTCGCCTAGGTCGAAGGTGAGACCTTTTAAGACTTGAAGCACATGTTCATCTTTTGAGGAGGTGTTCTTCCTCAATCGGTAGCAGTCACATAGAGTAAATCATGTATCTGATGAATAAGATGGGATCAATTGTGCTTTAGTTGGTTTGTTATAGTGATATTGAATCTATTCCAACCTTCATGTACATCATCCGAGATTGTACGTTGATAAGCCTCATCGACATTAACTTATTCTACATTTAGCTATGTCGCAATGCTTTATTTCAAGGAAGACAAAAGCATTGTACTACATGACTAAAACTTTTTATCTTTAGTTAGCACCGTAACAACATATGACGTAAAAATACTCCTCCATCAACGTTGTTCTACGTACATCTAAGAAACTACTTGTTATACTTTACCTTCTTCTTCTTGATCACGACAAGCCCATCTTTGCATTTAGTCATGTTGGTGGTATGTTCGCAAGCGCACCCATCTTCGTGAGCTAGATTATAGTAACTCAATAAGCATGAGAAGCAAGTAACATGCAAAATTAACTAACATATTTGCGATCAAGTAGTGAGATATGTTGTCTAGCTAGTTGGAAATAGTCAAACATCAAAACCTTGTAAAAGTATGATGTGCAGTACCCAAACAATCTCAGAATGTTATGAACCTTTATACTTGGCAATGCTTGAAGTTTTTCGAATTCGATGCTCAAATAAAAAATCCCAAGAAATCAAGAACATTTCCTAATTATGAAGAACCTTAATAAGAATTTCTTCATTCGAGTGTATGATTTGCTTGAAATCTGCCTCATCGAGTCATATCAATAAGTGTGATTGCAGGAGTAGCAGAAACCAAAAAGAGCTGCACAATAAAAAGAGCAGGAGGAAGGGCTGGCATTCAGCATCCATCCGAAAAAGCGAGCGCTCTCGAAAATGATGGGGAAGTTGAGTTAGCCGACGAAGAGTATGTGCTTAAAGAACATTCGTCGTCGTAGCTTTTGCCACAAAAAGCAGCTCAAAAACACGTTATACTCCACCAAACTGTGGCTTTTTGAAACTCTCTAATGGTCTGTTAGTAGAAGTAGTGGCTCCCACTTTAAAGAACCGGGGTTCGGATCCCGCTACTAGTAGAAAAAATCATGGCTTCTTAGTAGAGCCGGTAGAGTGTTTCTACTTTGAGGGCCCTGTGGATTCTTCTGACAAGGGGAAGTGGTTCCTCCCAAGGTTCACCAGCTTTGGAATATTTGTTGAGAAAAAGAAACATTGTGGGTACGTTTGGTTCGTGAGTTATCTGGGGGAAGATAACCCGTTTTTGTATTTGTGTGTTTGGTTGGTGGGTTAAGGGTTGGGAGGGTTTGTATGATGTGATTGTATTGAAATTTGAAAAAGTGGGTAGTTATTATGATATGATTGCATAAGAATTTGAAAAAGTGGGTAGTTGTTGTGATGCGACTGTATTGAAGTTTGAAATAATGAGTATAAATTGAGTATTTTATGATTTGTAGATGATATGATGGTATAATATATATATATATTGATGAAAAGATGGTGGACCCCATAAGTGGGTTAAGAATATGGATTTTGGGGGGTAACCCCCCAAACGAACACACCTTGTCGGATTATGAATAGCCATTGTGCTCGAAGAAAATGTATCCTGGTTGATTGTGAATTCATTCAAAGAGTAATATGGAAGTGATTTCCCAAGTCAGAACTCAAATGCACCATGCATATTTGCAAGAACTCTAACAATATTTTTCTTTTAATATCGGACTGTTTTTGTAGGGTTTTCAGCAACGAGCTTTCCAAATCGACCACCAGATTGAGCCCTTCATGGAAAGGTTGTCACCAAGGTTAGAGCTCCCAGTTTCAGTGATCTGGGAGACTAAGAAATACGCAATTTTAATACCGCTAGGATTGCATCTACATTGAACAAAATTTTCTTTAGTTCGGGGGCAGGTTTCGAAGATATGAAGGTAGGTTTCTGCATCTCCCTCGCATAGATAGTAGCGGCTGACCAAAGAGATCTTTAATTTGTATAGCATGCATGTCTTATGTTGCTAGCCCGAGATGAGTTCAAATTCAGATCAAGTTAACAATGACTAGAAGAAAAGGTCGATAGATAATCGTTGTACAATGATTCGTTGCTAGGAATATAGCAACGAGTACAATAATAGTTGCAAATTTAAAAAATCAAGTAACGAATATTATTATGTTGCTATATATTCAACTATATGGAATATAGGATGGCGAATATTAAATATTTGTTGCCTTGAGGTCAATTTTGTTGTAGTGCCACGCTAATGTCCAGAGATGAACTGACTCGTCGAAAAATAATAGTGTACAAGAGGACGTTGAAATCATTAAAAATATAGATGATAATATATAAGAGCAGTAAAATTCAACTAAAAATATCCAACTAATGTGGAGTAGACATCTCTTACTTTTAATTTAAAAAAAGAAAAAAAAACATGAATGGTCAAATGGGAATCAAATGTCGCCCATTGATTCTAGATGAAACCATGGGGAATATATATACACGTAAACAAGTATTATTTATTTATTTATATATAAATTAAATTAACTGCAGCCCACAATATTTATCCACGCCCACAATATCTACACATGTGTAGGATCTGTTCCAAGTATTACACGTATATCCCATAAGGATAAGATTGCAAAAGAGCAGAGAGGTGGACCCTAAAAAGGTCATAAAAAGCACAAGAAAAGATCATTTATTTATTTTAAAAACACATCATTATTATATTATTTGATACATAAAATAACCCCAATCTAAAAACAGAGGAGATAAGATAAGAACGCTTACGCCCCCATCCACTATCCTTTTATTTCGGATATTTATACGAATTAAAATATGCGGAAAACCACTAATCCCATTTATTAACCCTCCTTTAATTAGCATTAGCCTCGAAATAACGGTTACTCTCAACCATTCCCTCTCTCTCTCTCCACCACCACCACCACGTATATATAAGCAAATCCAAACTCCTACAGCTCCAATCCACACCAACAATGGCCATTGTCTCCAACCACAGCTGCAACAGGAGTAGCAACATCCTCTTGGTCGTCGAGGAGGCCGACAACGACGAAGAAGAAGCATGCGAGCGCGTGTTCGATATGGTCTCTCTTCGCACGCACCTCCCGCTCAAGTACGCGTTGATTTCGAAGATGTTATACGCTTCTCGTGATCGTTCGCGTAATGTTTGTTGGGTGACGTCTCTCTTTCTTTCGGTGTTTGTAGGAGGAAAGGGCTCTCGAGATACTACGAGGGGCGGTCGCGATCCTTCTTCGAGCTGGCGGATGTGAAGAGCGTGGAGGATCTCGGGAAGGAGGAGATCGTACCCGACGTGAAGAGGAGGAAGTACGATGAGAGGAGGACGAACGATTCACATCTCTTTTCCCGATCCTCCTCAAACTGGAGCATAGATAGTTCGTTCGGAAGATGTGTTGGAGTGCAGAATATGTGATGTTGTAGTTTTTTTGCTAATATTTCTATCATTTTTGGTAGAGTTTATGTAAATAATCATCAAGTTTTCGATTTTGTATATAAATGCAAAAGATCAAATTCGATTTTTTTTCTTTTTGTTGGATAGATTGGGTAAATAATTATCGAGTTTTCCTTTGAAGGAAATGGGATTGGATTGCATCGAAAAAATTTTGTTAGAGAACTCACGCAATTGGATTTATTTATTTATTTATTTTACTTGGGTTGGAAATGAAAAAAAATGAAATGTTGTCTTATACTCGTTTCTCATGGAAAAAACAAAAATCCCTTGAAAATGAGGCAGTGAAAAAAAATTTTCTCAAATATATGGTCAAATCAAAAGTTTCTGCTTGGGAGCTAAATTATCAATGCGTTATTTGCCTGATTTAGTGTAGTATTGTTATTCTTTATTTTAGTTATCGATATTTATTGAATTTCGTTCTTTACATAGTTTAAGGGAGTTGATTCCACAATATTAGACAATAATATTTAAAAGTGATTTTTTTATAAAAAGAACAAGACATATCAACTTGCAAATTCAAATGGGTATATTTAATAGTATACAGTACTTTGCTTGGGATGCAAATGGCTATGATATATCCGTAATTGATCTCTGTTATTTTTGTTTTTATTAAATAATGTGATGTGTGTGTATGTTCATTTCAAAAATGTATGTACATGCTCATGCCTTTTTTAGATCTGTAGATAATTATGACCATATGGTTATAGATATGTCTTAATATATAATTTGTATATTTATTTATACCTATATATAACAAAGTTTATACCTCTTTCAATTATATATTATAGGATTTTTATGAACTAATTACGTATATTATATTTGTACTACGATAAGCAATTCAATTCATATATATATATATATATGTGTGTAAAAGAATTTCTGATATTATTCATATTGACTGCAACAAAATAGGTATATAGTGACATTTTTAAAATTTGTCGCTATATCATTTGTTGCTATATATATGATGATGACATTATACGTTGCAGTTATATTTTATATGTAAAATTAAGGACAAAATACTATATTCGTTATTATATCATTAGCAATCATTCATATAATAGTATTTATCCATTGCTTTCTTTTAAAATTTTAACTAATGCTCGCTAATTTTTGAACTAAAAAGTTAGCGACGATTAGTTGAAATTTTAAAAAAAAGCAACGGATAAACGTTTTTATATACACCATCATTAATGGTATAATAAGAGATATGACATTCTTCTCTAATTTCAAGTATTAAAAATAACTTCTCAATGAAGAATATCATCGTTATGTATACGTTGGCCCACCCCATTTTTTTGCTATATTTTTTTATTTTTGTAAAAAATATAGCCAAATATTTTGATAATTGTATCCTTCTAATATGTCATTCCAATTTTGTCAAATATAGAGACTCATATGCACTCCATCTAGAACATGTAATTTTAACGATCTTAGAATTATTGTAATTGACCTGTTCTGGATGGAGGGCATAGGAGTCTCTATTTCTGATAAAATTGGAATGACATATTAGAGGGATATAGTTATGAAAATATATAACGGTATTTTAAAAAAAATAGCCGAAGGATGGGATGGGGCAACCCATTTTACCCATATATAGTGTAAAATGGGGTTGCCCCTATGGGGAGCTAACTTGGCTCCTCGTCTTATTTTTTATTTTTTAAATAAATCTGTAGATTTTTCATCATTATATATCTATATTAAGTCATTCAAGTTTAGTGTGAAACAGAAACTCCTACTACCTCCATAAAAACAGACATTTTTTAGCTGTCGCAGAATTGTTGAAATTGATTATAACATCCGGATCCGAATAAACAGAATTCGATCCGATTAAGAGTCTGCAAAATCTTTTAATATTCAACTAATATTGAATAAACTCGTGTCGATATGTAAATTGCATATCAAAGCTCGTTTGGTACCAATCGACCAAAAGTCGATCGCATCGTAATGTGTGCCATCAGAAAAAGCTGCGACACGAAATCCAAACCACAAAACAGATCGAGACAATCATAAAATATGATTCGACATAGTAAGACCAACGAAATCGATCGTTCGCCGATCAGAAATGGTTTAATAATTTAAAATCGCAAAATTTAGTCGCAAACCAAGATCATATCTCAGAAATTTCAGGAATTCATCTTCGATCCGAAATTTATATTACTCATTTTAATCGTCATTTAGAGACAGTCAAAATGAGCTACTGTACATCAGAATCCAAGAGTCGAAGTGCAAATGCAGACGACTTCGATGTTCTAATTAATAAGAGATATATAATTTTTTTAAAAAAATAATTCAAATTTTAAAACAGACAGCAGCAACTGCTGTCTCAACATATGACCGCCAAATTTCCTCTCCACTTGGCCTATTTCTTCCCTCTACTTGGCAATCAAGGACCCCTCCTTCTTCTCTTATTTATAACTCCCTATTCTTCATAATTTCCTCCAAAACAATACCATCTCCCTCTCCAATTTCCAATCGATGGGGACCCAAAAACCTCCAATGAAGCTCAGTTCAATTTTTTTTTCAAGTCAAGCTGTTGCACAACAGTAGAGCTGTTGTCCTCCTTCCCTTCAGCTGTTGCTGAAGAGCTCAAGGCTCCTCCCTTTGGGCAGCTACTGCACCAAACAACATCTCCCTGCTGCTCCATCAACCCCCCTCTGCTGCTCCATCAACCCCCCTCTGCTGCAGTTTCTTTTCTAGAGGCCTACAACTTCTTCAAAGAAGCCGGAGCTACTTCATGTGCAGCAGAAAACTATTGCAATCAATCTCTTGGGAGTTCCCTCCTGTATGCAAATCGATCCTCCAATCTTAGAGGATCTAAGGTACATTCACTACAAAAAAATTGAGCTATGGTGACGGTTTTGAAAAAATCCGTCACTAAATTAACCGTTGTTAGTGACGAGCAGTTGATATTTTGAAAAATAGCAACGGATAAGCGTCGTTATGTGGACGGTTGCTAATGATATAACGACAGATATGATATTCGTTGTTAATTTCGAGTACGAAAACTCATTTCGCAACGAATAATATCATCATTATATATTTAACAACGGTTAATTTAGTGAAGAATTTTTTCAAAACTGTCACTATAACTCATTTTTGTTGTAGTGATTCTAAGACCTCCTCTTGCTGCCATCTTTATAATTCTACATTTTTTGTAGTTCTGAAATTTATATTTTCCCGATATACATATATAATCAAGTGAATGTGTTGTTGGATGTTTCTAGCATTGCATGCAATAATATCCATGATATTTGATGTTGATATCTCACTATTCTAGAGATGATTTGTTGGTATGCCCCTCAGCCTAAATCTAATTTAAGGTTAAATCCAAGACTCTTGAAATTTTCTATTATCCCATCACTATTTTTATCTCAAAACACATTTGAAAGGTTCATTTTTGATGTTATGAATCTCCTTCGGTAGAGAAGATTGCATCTTTCCGATGAATAGGATATTTTGTCTGATCAGTTTTATAGTCACAGCAAAGGAGATTGCAAAATGCTCCATGGAAAATCTAAGATTTTTTAACCTATGTTGCTTGAACCTCAGATGTAATTATAGTAGTCAACTAGGCCCTGTTTGGTTGGAGAATAGGCCCTGAAATAAGGGGACAATTCTCCTCCCGACACGATTCTCAGTGGTACGACTATTCCCTATTATTCCATCTTATTTCACTCTTATTTCTATATATATCTCACCTTACCTACCTTTATTTCATCTTATTCTCCTTGTTCTTATCCTCCAGCCGAACGGAGAATAGACCTTTATTCTCCTTATTCTTCATCCTTATTCTTGCTTATTCTCCTACCGAACGGGCCCCTAGGGACTGAAACTCTAGACTTAAATACGGTACAATGTGGGAATGTTCTTATGGTTTTATCTTAATTATGTGAGAAGCTCCTGTCGAAGTTAGTAGTTGTAATAAAATAACTGGTGATTATGTTGACTAAAAAATAATCTAAGTATAAACTATCTGTAAAATTAAACTAGACCCCTTTATCCTTCATTTGTACATAGATTTCTGTAGACTCCAAAATAAAAAAAACAATATGAGATTTCACTTAGTTGTCACTATTTGCCCCTTCTCCTTATTTAAAATAGTTAGTTGTGATAGGTGAAATTGGCATGAATATGACTAAAGATTTGACCATTATTACCCATTATTTTCATGGCTAAAATATAGATGTTTTGAGTGATTAACATGTATTTAAAATAAAATTATAAATCATTAATTAACCATTGATTTTATGATTAAAATTGAGAGATTTAGGGATGAATTAGAATGAAAATTGAAATTAAATTTAGATCTAATAAGTAACACTAAATCTTATGAGTTAAAGAAGAAAAGAGTTGGGAAATTGTATTGATGTGAACCTAAATCCAAAATATAATGAGTAACTCTTCATCTCATGATTTAAATAAGAAAAGCTTGGAAATTTATATTGATTTGAACTTAAATCCATATCTAATGAACGATCCCTAATCTCATGATTTGAAAGTGAGAATATTTTAGTATTTTTCATGCAAGAAACGTATAAAATTTCGATCAATAATCATATCACTAAATTATGGATTAGATAAGAAAAGTGGAACTTCGGTATAGAATCAATTTTAGATCCTCCATGTCCATGAATATCTTATGATCTCAAAATTCTAGAAATGATAAACAATGACTACAAAGACCGAACATCTTCATGAATTTATCCTTTAGGCATATTCTAGTGATTCTAGATCACTATTGACTGAATTATTGACAATAGATTTAGATATATACAGTTAACCGCAAAAAAAATTGAGAAAGGATAAGGAATTAAGCCAGTGATGGTGATTCAGTAATGATGGATAATTAAGAGTGCCAGTCATGGTGACCCTTACAACTAATTGTATGAAGGTGCGGTGACCCTCAGCTGGGCTGGAGATAGGAAGTCTAGTTAGAGCAGTGGTCGCTTAGTACCCAGGTCTCGGATCCTAATCTTTTTCTCGATTTTTCGCAAGCGCTCATAGTTTTTACACCTCTCTAGATCCACATGTTCTCTTTCTGACTAGTTCCGTCGACCATGTGTTCTTTAGGGTGCCTAGGTTGGAGAGCCCATGATTTTGGTTTTTCGAGCTCGTTTGCACGTACTAGTCAGACCGGTTTTTCTGGAGAGACTTGTTCTGGAAAGTCCCTCTCCCGTCTCAGGGGTTTAGTTTCGAAGTAGGCTTAGCCCTCCCTTGGACCGCACTTCCACTGAGTGGGCAAGACGGAAGGGTCTCTTCAAAGGATTCCTCATCGCTTAAGATTTGATTACTGTTCTTGAGATCTAGGTTACAATTAAGTTGGTTATAGTTGAGCTTAATTACAGTTGTGCTTGGTTACAGTTGAGTTCGATACAATTGAACTTGGTTACAATTGAGCTTGGTTTCAGCTGAGCTAGTCACAGTTCCACCAGTAGGTCCTAGCTAAGAGAAAAGATCACATCATGAAAATCATCATTATCAGACTATGAGGTATTACCACGATTGTCAGATAAGCTAGTGGACATATTGGGAACTTAGTTAGGATGCATTTTACCCATTGCATGCCTATGGAGGCCGATGAATCTCGTATTCATCATGCTAAAAGCCTCATCTTAAAACCATGGCTTAAACAAATCAATAAAAATCACCTTTAATTCTTTATTATTATCCTGTATCATATTGTGTATAATTTACCATTAAATTATCGTATTTAATTTTACTAATATTTCTTGTATCTATTTTATCCTCAAAAACCCCTAAAAATTAGGTAGAATAATTGTCCATAAATCACTGACCATTAAAAAGATAAAAAAATACAAAAATAAATCAAAGATAAAAAGCCAGTATTTTTATCCCCCTAAAAATACCCCCAAAAATACATTTTGTACAAATGACCTCTTTTGACTTTTTGACCAACATGAAAGTTGTAGATCTCGTCGAGACGAGCAACTTTCATGTTTTAACTTTTTCCTAGTTTTGCCTCTAACTATTTCTTTTGTATTTATCTTTGTATTTACATGTTGAATTTTTCTGATTGGGCCACGTGGCGCTCTCAGGAGCCGCCACGTGGCCCGCTTCTTCTCGCTCCACCCGATGCCCCTCCTGGGCCGTTGGATCTATTTGCCCCCGCCTTCATCTGAACCATCCACACCGCTCCACCTCTCAGCCGTCAAATCAAGCTTCCTGATCTGATCTCAACCGCTAGTCAGCGCCTAAATCACAACCCCCGAATCCTACCTCCATCTAACGCCCCTCATCGTGCCACGTCACATCTTCACATCAGCCGTTAGATCTTCCCCATCTTCCAACCGTAGCCGTCTCTCACGCTATACTCTCAGCCGCCCGATCAGATCGATGGATCTAATCCTCGTCGACCACCCACGTTCACATCCTAGTCATTGGATCACTAGATCCAACGGTCGTGAGGTCATCTTCCACCTCGCGTAACCCCCTCCCCCCCAGTCGTTTCACTTCGCAACCCGTTATCCCCTTCCTATTTTGGAAGGTGACTCCGGCCACCTCTCCCTCATCAAAACGCCGCCCCACGTCGTCCTTCCCTCCGCCATCCTCGCGCCATCATCATCACTCGCCGCCATCACTCCCACACCATTAAAACCTTCGCTCCAAAACGTCCCTCCACCACGTAACCACCGGAACCTCTCCGCCTATTTAAGCCACCCTCCGCCTCCGTAGCCGCTCGTCCACCATTATTGGGCTATACCCTAGCCTCCTCCGCCCCTCCGGTGACAGCGGAGGGGCAGAACGTCGAGGCGAAGATGGGTTTAGCTTGATGTCGACCCACGGCGATGCTCCGCCGTGTCCTGGTGACTCTGGTCACCAATTGAGCCTGTTGGCTTGCTGACTAGCTGTGCGACGACCCTGAGGCTCGTCTGAGCCTCAGCCCAAGCACCCCCCTCCACCAGGGTCCCCTCCCCGACGAGGTCTTCTTCCTCCTTGTTTTTCTTTCATTTTCTCATATTTATCACGCTACCTACAATCATTGTCACCCTCATCCGACTTCCTCATTAGCTCTGCCACACCACCAGCACCCTCGCCGACCCCCTTCTCCAGAACCCCAACCGCTCCGACCCACTTCTTCCTCTGCTCCGCCGGAGAAGAACGCCAAGGGCCCCACCTCCAGTCACCATCGCGGCCTCCATCCACCTCACTTCTCTCACCGTCACAACACGCTTCGACTATCTAACATCTGCAGGTGCTCCCATCGTCAATGGCCGGAGTTCATGATCCATCGTGGAGCCTCGTCACTGCTCCACCTCCACCGCCAGACCTTCAGAAAGCTTCCACAACCACCAGAGGCCCTCGCGAGGCGGGGCGGAGCTGAACGCAGGTCGCCGGAGCCCCGCCTTCTCCGGTGATCTGCGGAGGAGGACGAACTACAGCTGCAGACCGATCAGATGGATCGGACGGCCGCGATGAAGACGTGTGGCAGTCGATGCTCCAATCGAAGCTACAGGCTCGGGTCCCACCGAGCCTCGACCCGAGCCCCCCAGTTGCTGCCACCTGGCCCGAACCTGAGGCGTCCCCCGAGCCTAGGCGCCTCACGTGCCCTGTATGTGAGGGCCTGGGAAAATTGCACGAAGGACCCCTAGCTTTCAAGTATTTGCATTTTGGTCCCCAGGCACGTGCGTCACATGCGTGCCTGGGTATTTTGCAGGAAAGCCCTCCAGAGTTTAGGAGATTACAAAAATGCCCTCGCGCTGTGGAAAAATTTATGAAGGGCCCAAGCGGTTTTTGGTATTTGCATTTAGGTCCCTCCAGGGACCTAAATGCAATATTTATCCTTTATTTTTCTTGCATTTTTATTACAATTATGCACCTGCATTATTTTTAGCATAACTTGAGCATCGTAGGTCCAAATTGCATGATTTTATGTCGTTTTGATCCTTGTTTTGTCCTCTACATCTTAGCATGTTTAATTGTCTCATTTACCACTGTTTTAATTGAAGTGACTTTTTATGTTAAAAATGGGACCCTGCTCTCCTTGTCTTGCTTTGATTTGATGATTGCTTTTTATTGTCGTGATTAAATTGACACTAATTCACATTTCTATTCTGTTGCTCACATTTTTAGGGTATAATTGTAGCCTTTTATTTAGCATCTTGTAACCTTGCACAATTATTCATGCATCACTTTAACTTGCATAAAAATCAATAAAAAAATTTACATGCATCAAGGCATTGCTTTGTAAATAGCATAGTTCTTCATATGGACATGAAACTGAAATTATTTCACACTTGTGCTTCATTGATCAAAATTCGATAAACATATTAAGTAGTCATGTCCCTGTGTTCGACCTTGGTAGACTTGCCAAGTAAAAATATTCCACAACATTCAATGATTGTGGTATTTTGATCGACCGAAATCCGCCTCCTATACTACAACAATTTCACATTCTTAAAGAGGCGAATTTGACGTTCATCAGAGGCACCTCAATCCTAAGGCTTCCTTACTATCTTAGAGTCATAGTGTAAGGTCTTACCTAGACCAAGACTATAGACTATCTATTGCGTTTGAGAAATTTAATAAGAAATGAATCAGAACACAAGTTTGAAATGTTTTTATATTTATATTAATGTTGCATTCCATAAAATCAAAATCCAGCCATTGTGCCCCCCTCCTCAATTGGAATCGTCGAGTTTGTGCCCTCCGTCTCCCATAACCTCCTTTCTCGCATTCCCTCCGGACGCTCAACCCCAACCATTGTGCCTCCCCCCCCATCCCCACGGTGTTGGTTCCCAGAACGACGACATCCTCATACCCCGATTCCCTTGCACATCAGTAGTTTGTTTCCACCCTCCATCCGTTGAGTAACGTCACCTCCTCTCTCGCATTCCCTCTAGAAGTCGATCCAACCCAGTCGTTGTGCCTCCCTCCCCAAGGTGTCGACTCCTTTCTTGGCAAGTATCATGGCCCCATTGCACAACGACAACATGTATGTGTGTGTAGATGTGTCGTGCGCCCCTATTAGGAATGCAAACGAATGGATATAGATTCCCGTATAGGTATCCCCATATCTTATCCATTTTTGAATATAAATATGGATGCAAATACTGACATATATTAAAATGATGTTGTCATATACTTAAAAACAAATACAGATATATATATAATGGATATTGGTCGCATATGAGTAACATTATAAGTACTCTATAAATTGACTTAAATATGCATGAATTGAATAGAAAAAATATAATAAAAATATACTAATTTTATTCTATCATAAAAAAGTATACCAAATATGATAAAAGAAGATAATTATGTTATACATAGTTAAAAATAAATCTACAACTAAATTTATATATGAAATGGATAAAAGAATACTAATACGGATGTTTGTAGATACAAAAATGATATCCATATCTGTATCCACTTTGAAACGGATATGGATACTGATGTCAAAGTTTATATAAATCAGATATAGTGACGGATCTAATACAGATTTATCTGTATATGTTTGCATACTACTCCTTATCGGATACATTAAAGGATAGATTTTCAAATGGGAGATGAATGGTTCATGATGTTTTTTCACATATATTGAAAACGATATATTCGATTCTATTGTTGATGATAATATTATGAAATTTTCCAAGCTATAAGAATTAGACGTGGTCAACTTTAAATACATGTGTGTGTTTTTTTAATTTTTTATATTTAAAAATAACTCTTTTATATAATATATATCTATGGATATGAATGTTTATAGTAAATTTTTATAGTATAGTATTTTTATTGATTGTCAGTGTGCCCCCCTCGGTATATAATCCGGGGTCCGCTACTGGTGTGAGGTCACACTCAGACCAAAATCACAAATAATCCTCTAAACTTGAGAGATTAGACAAAGAAAAAGATCATAACAGAGACTCGTCATCCATATTACCAAGATCCATCACACATGAATTATAATTAATAAAAAGATGATAACTAAATATGGATCATTTAATCAATATTGAAAAATGTTAAATATGGGTAATTAAGATAGGATGAGTAAGTAAAAGCATTCACATATAGAATAACTTGAAAACGAATTACCATGCATGTAGATCATTAAAAATTTATTTGTAAAGCCTATTTACTTACTTTATTTTGGAAGCACTGAATTACTTGTTAATTTTAATTGATTAGATGTGCTCAACACTTGTTGATATTCTTTTCTCCTGAATAAGCACACATATCATAAAAGTCCGACATTTAAACCTAAGCTTCCGTAGTTACTCATGACAGGTACACATGTTATAGTATATGTTCATGATATTATTAATATTTTTCTTTCTCTTCTGTTACAATTTGAGATACATGTGCATAATACAATTTCTTTTGTTACATGTAATTTATTTGAAAATTTATGCAATGCAAATTGAAGACGCATTGTTGGTTATGTGGCTTGTTAGTTAAATGTAGATGTGATTCGAAACGCGA
Source organism: Ottelia alismoides (assembly GCA_037367405.1). Taxonomy (NCBI): domain Eukaryota; kingdom Viridiplantae; phylum Streptophyta; class Magnoliopsida; order Alismatales; family Hydrocharitaceae; genus Ottelia; species Ottelia alismoides. The sequence continues at coordinate 190,738 of JAZKJV010006419.1, read as the reverse complement.
AAAAAAATTCCCTCAAAATCGGTACTTTAATGTGATTTCTAGCAAACATGATACTAAGAATGATGTATAAACAGGTAACATGTATCTGTAAGCATCACATCGACTATGTCTGAATGAATGTCGTAGCAGCCTTTGTTTCACACGAAACTGACATAATATAGGAATATAATTATGAAAATCCACGGAAGCATTTTTCAAAAATGGGAAAAATTGTATGAGGGAGCCAAGTTAACTCTCCTATCCCATTTTACCCATATATATGGGTAAAATAGGGCTGCCACGACCCCATTTTTCAACTTTTTTTAAGAAAATACCACCATATATTTTCATCACTATATCACACTAATATGTCGTTTTTATTTCATCAACAGACTCTTTCCATCAAGAACATATCAATTACAACAATTCTAAGACTGTTAAATTACATATTCTAGAAGATGGATGTTCTAGAACTTGTCATACTACATTATTAAGGATACTACATTATTAAGGGTTCCTACACAATCCCATTTGTACAATAATAATATAAGGAGAGCTACTGGTATGGAAATAGCCATGTTATTGAAAATCATCATCCTACATTATCAAGGACTCATTCATGTTTTACATAATCTCATATGTACAATAATAATACAAGGAGAAGGAAAATGCATAATATGCCCTCACATATGATTGTGTTTCATGAAGAGTAATGCAAAAGCCAAACACGACATTCTAACATATTGCCAGAATACAACAAACATGAATACAATGTATCACATATGTAAGCATGCTGGCTTTTATCTATGATCGATCTTCCGCATTATAAACAAGGTCATGCCGATCGAGTTCAATGTTATAAGAGAACATGTGGAAATACATGGAACATGTTCCATCATATCTAAAGGGGCGACATTATCCTGCTTGATATCCTTGCATGCAACACGAAGACATAAATTATGAATCTCCAGCAGAAAGGCAATGTTAATGAGTGGATTTCAATCCAGGTTGCATGAAACCAAAGATAACAGAGGTTCTATTCATCTTCAAGGGTTAATTGAGCAGAATAGACTTGAACAGGATTGGCAGAATTCAGTCTGAATGAAGTTCATATGCAATAATGGAGTAACTGTACTTATCCATTTTCTTTCACAACTGGCTATCCTACGTTTATTCTCTTTGATCCATCAATATCAGACCACATTATCAACAATAATCAGTCTCAACCATTTGATGATGATGTCGGACTTATACAAGAAACAGCTGCATGTTGCGAATGAGCTGAAGTAACCATGACTGGGCCCACTAACAAAAGAGAAGAAAAGTGGTTCAATCAAATTTGTGCACCAGTCATAAGGTTAGGAGAAATGATCAAACCTGATGAGCCCGTCGACAGAAGATACTGTACAGCGAGGCGAAGGATGGGGAAAGTAGCAAGCACCAAAACAATGGAGAGCCACCTCAGGGTGCAGTGGTAACCTGATGTCTCATTGGTGTGAGCAATCTTGCCAGAGGAAGGGGCACATGAGCTTTAATCAATGTCCCATTCTCCATATATTCCTATAGAACCAAAACAAAAAAAGCTGACAGGGATATACACTTCCCAAACACCGAATCAATATGTTCTCCATACGCAACTTAAAACAATAGATGTGACCATCGTCCCGCCTTGAAATCCCAAATGTAAAAAATTAATTATATAAAGAAGTTAAGAGTGCAAATTAAAACAGGAAAAAGGAAAAAATGCAACTATAAAAAAACCATGCACATTCTAACATTATCTTGTAAATAGAAAAGGGGAGATCGGAACTATTTCCATGGAGATACTTGAGTACATTTCTTATAATTTTCATGAATGGCCTATTAAACTTTTTAATAAAACATGAATAGACTACAAGAAGTTCGGAGCAATCCCTTCTTGAATTTAGCATGTTCTTTTTTAAAGAGCCTTAAATATTATACAAATCGTGCTCAATTGAGACCCTTATACTGCTTAAGAGATAGTTTCCCAAACATAGAGATCAGCCCATTATTACGAAGAGTATAGTTTGGTTCACTTACAGTTCCTTCAACCACTCCAACCTGATGAATAGTGTTGAGAATGTCTCCTTTGTCATAAGGGACAAAAGCTTCAACCGGTACTAATGAACCCTGTAGAACTTCGGCAGTTAAAATAAAACCATCCTCATACAAGACAATCATGTATAAGTGAAACCTCAAACAAATCCTTATACAATAAATTGGGCGATATAAATATCAGCGGATCACCTTTAATTTCTCCTGGACTGCATTCAGGAAATCATCCAAACCATCCCCATTCAAGGCAGAGACACATACGATTCCCTGATCCGCTGCCTCAGTTTTCAAATCCCGAGGGTTTGGAACCTTGTCCACCTAGAATAATCCAAGTGTTATATCTTCTGAATATAATTGGAAGAATATTACCAAATCATCAGTCGGAAATGCCATCCAAGTACTTCCAAAAGGAAGCTACACTAATGTTTTTTTCTAAGCAAAAAAAAAAAGATTGGTGATCTGAGAACTATGCAAATGATAGAAAGCAATTCATCGTCACCCTTTTCAGATATACTAAAGATAAGTACCTTATTATACACTATTAACTTCGGAATTGACTCAACATCCAACTCCAAAAGAACTTGGTCAACAGCCTCCATCTGTTGGTGTGCTAGTGAGTGGCTGGACTCATTAAACCCATCAAGAATAATATAAGTTATAAGAAACGGCATTCTCATATGTTTACTATTTATATAAATAATAGCCTGAAATATTACCTGATATCAACAACATGGACCAGAAGGGATGACTCTGATATTTCCTCAAGAGTGGCTCGAAATGCTGCAACCTGTAGGAAGAGCAATTTTTCAGATTAGGTAAGGAGACAATGGAGCAGTATTACCATACTATCAACTTTATGTATGGGTGTTCAATGATATCCATATGATTTATGATTATTAACCTAAAAATGTGTCTAAAACTGCCTAGTAAATTGCCGTCGTCATTAGAGCATGTTAGATGAGTAATTGGATCACTCCAATACCCTATTACAGAACTCTCATATTTAGTCTAACATTAGCTTAGTTGTGGGATTTGGGAGTGTTTGTGGGTCTATAGAAAAAACCACGTCTCTTGTTCTATCTCTTGAGGAGTATAATATGAAAATATGCCCTAGAGGATCCCTAGTGGTCTACTTGAAGCAATGTGGTCTTATGAGACCATCGTGAACCATGTAAGCCTATGTTTTGATGCTTGTTTTGTTTTTATTATCTTTATCTCAGTTTTCAACATCGTACCAAAGCTTGACGAATTTTCAAATTTCTAATATGAAGCTAGGGTTTTGATTTTATCAAAGTTGGTGTTGCATTTTTTTGTTTGTCAAGATTACATATTCTACTGAAGTCTGCAACAAGAAAGTATGGTCCAAATAGGCTTCTACTTCATTGATTGACCACTCCAACCAACACTCCAATCCAGATCAAGATCAGTGTTGTGAAACATCCATACACATCAATTTCAAATCCTCCGCATGCAAATCTTCTCCGAGACCCACAACTTAAATTTCAACTAACCAACAAAGATCCTCTTTGATCAAGGCTCAAGCCCTTCATTGCTGCGAGACTTCACCGTCGGTCTTCTCTGACCTTAGGATTCAACAACAGTCTTCTTCAGCCCTCTTTCATCACCGCTACATCTAAGTGACCACCTCCAGCAATGGCTCTGAGGCAACGTGGTGATGAAGCCTTATGCGACACAATTAGTAAGGAACATCTCCCCATCCCGTCAGCAGTCTAGCACGGCCTTCTCATCGGTTGCACACCCTTTGCACGACAACAGGGTGTAATGCTAGTTTGATAGCAACATCAGAAGGTGGAACAATTTTATGGACTATTCAAGTCCTATCTTCCAAGAAGGAAAAGCGGAGAGGTGAGTTTGCTCTCATGAAGAAAAAGGTGATTGCTAGTATGTATGCTCAATAGGTCCAACATAAGTCTTTGTTTTTGCTAACAAAACATACAACAACAACAACAACAAAACCTTTTCCCACAATTAAGTAGGGTCGGCTACATGGATTCTTCGCCTCCATTCAGATCTATCTTGGGTCAATCTCGGACTTATATCCAAAAAACTAAGATCCCTTCTTATAGTCTCTTTCCAACACTTCTTGGGCCGTCCTCGCCCTCTCTTAGCCGGCTCAACATCCCAACACTCGCATCTCATAACCGGTGCATCAGTTGACCTTTGCAAATGACCAAACCATCTTAAGCGGTTTTCTCGCATCATATCCTCGATCGAAGTTACACCAACTTTCTTTCTGATTGCATCATTCCGAATCCGATCTTTACGTGTATGTCCACACATCCATCTTAGCATTTTCATTTCTGCTACAGCCATTCTCTGCACATGTCTATGGTTCACAGGCCAACATTCAGAACCATAAAGCATAGCAGGTCTCACGGCTGCTTTGTAAAACTTTCCCTTAATTTTTAAAGGAATTTTCTTATCACAAAGAACAACGGAGGCTCCTCTCCACTTTAGCCAGCCTGCATTTATTCTATTAGTAACATCTCCATCAATTTCCCCATCATGTTGCGAAATAGATCCCAGATATCTAAAAGAATCTCTCTTCTGAATGTTATCGTCACCAATCTTCACCTCGATTCCTTCACCATTGCTTCCGTCAAAGGTGCATTCCATATATTCCGTCTTAGCCCTACTTATACGAAAACCTTTAGTCTCCAATGCATGTCTCCAAACCTCAAGCTTCTCATTTACTCCATCTATAGTCTTGTCAATCAACACAATATCATCAGCAAATAACATACACCAAGGTAACTCATCCTGAATGTGACTTGTCAACTCGTCCATAACCAAAGTAAAAAGAAATGGACTCAAAGCTGAACCTTGATGTAAACCAATGTTGATACCAAAATAGTCAGTCTTCCCCGTCGGGGTCCTTACACAAGATAAAGCCCTATCATACATATCCTTTATGAGATTAATGTATAGGACAGGTACTTGTCTCTTCTCCAAAACTCTCCACAGTATCTCTCGTGGGACGGAATCATAAGCCTTCTCCAAATCAATAAAGATCATATGGAGATTCTTCCTTTTAACTCTATAAATCTCCATTGTTCTCCTCAGCAAATGGATGGCTTCAATAGTTGAGCGACCTGACATGAATCCGAATTGGTTTTCTTTTATTTGGGAAACTTGTCTCAACCTTCTTTCGATCACACGTTCCCAAATTTTCATAGTGTGACTCATCAGCTTGATACCTCTATAATTTGAACAATTTTGAATGTCTCCTTTGTTCTTATAAAGAGGCACCACGATACTCCTCCTCCAATCTTCAGGCATTTTCTTGCTTCGCCAAATAACATTGAATAGATTCGTATGCCAAGTCAAACCACGCTCACCTAAAACTTTCCATACTTCTACAGGGATGTCATCCGGTTCAACACCTTTCCCAGGTCTCATAACCTTCAAAGTCTCCTCTACTTCTTTTCTTTGTATTCGTCTATAGCATGCACGATTCAAGTAACTTTCACTACTAGCTAGATCACCCAAAGTGATCTCTCTATTTCCTTCTCCAATGAAAAGTTTATGGAAGTATTGCTCCCATCTAGTCTCTATATCCTTCTGATTAACAAGCACGCGACCTTCCTCGTCCTTAATGCATCTTACTTGAGAAAGGTCTTTGGTCTTTCTTTCTCTTGCTTTGGCCAACCTGAATATATCCTTCTGGCCCTCCTTAGAGTTGAGATTTTTATACAAAACCTCATAAGTTTTTGACTTAGCTTCGCTTACAACCTTCTTTGCTTCCTTCTTCGCTATTTTATAGTCTGTGACAGTTTCCTCTGTTCTATCCTTAGACATAGCTTTAAAGCAAGCTCTTTTAATTTTCAGCTTCTCTTGCACCCCTTCACTCCATCACCAAGCCTCCTTTTGACCCGGAGGTCCTCCTTTTGACTCGCCTAGCATTTCTTTGGCTACCTTTCGGATACAAGATGCTACTGCCTCCCACATCTCGTTTGCACTACCGCTACAATCCCAAGATAAGTCTTCTAAAACCTTCTCCCTGAAGCTTGATTGCTTCACCGGAAGATTCCACCACCTAGTTCTACTGATTTTAGGAACCTTCCTTTTCTTTACCAGCCCTTTTATTTGTAAATCCAAGACTAACAAGCGATGTTGGGTTGTCAAACTCTCTCCAGGGATTACTTTGTAATCTTTGCAACACAACCGATCTCTTCTCCTCAACGCAAAGTAATCGATCTGTGTTCTAGTTGAGCCACTCTTATAAGTAATTAAATGCTCCTCCCTCTTCTTGAAAAGAGTGTTTGCTATGAAAAGATCATATGCAGTTACAAAATCCAGAATGACTTTTCCCTCTTCGTTTCTAACCCCAAAACCATGTCCTCCATGCACACTCGCATACCCTGAAACATCTTTTCCCACATGTCCATTAAGATCTCCACCTATGCAAACCATCTCTCTTTGTGGGATTCCTTGTAAAATCTTATCCAGATTCTCCCAAAAAGCTTGTTTAGTCCTTTCATCTAAACCAATTTGTGGTGCATAAACTGAGATGATATTCAGAATTTCTTCTTCAAGCACCAACTTTAGCAAAATAATCCGATCCCCAAATCTTTGCACCTCAACCACACAATCCTTCAAATCTTTATGAACAACCACTCCAACACCGTTTCTGCCATTATCTTTACCTGAATACCAAAGCTTAAAGCCTGTCTTCTCGATTTCCCTTGCTTTCTCTCCAACCCATTTAGTCTCTTGAAGACATAATATATGAATCTTCCTTCTTTCCATTGTATCCACTATCTCCATCAATTTTCCAGTTAAAGTACCGATATTCCAACTACCAATCCGTAACTTCATTTGCAATCTCTTTTGGACTAAAAGGGTGAAAAAGAAGAAAATGGTCTAGACAAAAAGGATGAAAAAAGAAGAAAAATAGTGTTTAAAAAGAGAAAAAATATGCTTAAAGAAAAAGGAACAAAACAAGTTATGTTTGCCAACTTGCTCTCACAACTTGATCAATTACGTTCACGCTTTCGACAAGTATGGGAGAAAGAATGAATGACATGGTAGCTCGCGACTTTTCTTCTACTTGAGATCACCCGATGGACGCATATGTTCATCATGCTCTACTCATAACCCAACAATGAGATCTCATCTTTCAAGTTCTAATATGAGAACCCTTGTTAAGGTGTGTATATGAGAGAAACTCACTCTTTAAGCTCCTTACATGAGAGAAGCTACTCCTAATGTTTTCATAAGGGAGAAGACCTTTTCTTAGAGTTTATGTATAAAAGAGTCTCAGTCTCGAGATATTGTGTGGAACAAGACCACCTTTTTTATGCTTTGCATCCACTATTACCACTACTTCAGATGGACTTCTACAGTTGCTGCTTGGGATCATCTCAGACTTTAGTTGTCCATTAATGTATTACATTAAGATTAACACACACTCTAACTCCAACCAGTCATCTTTATTGAGCTTCCACTCCAAGCACATACCTTGTCTCCAAGGGTTATCTCATACGTATAATTTTCCTCCCATCAACAACTACTTCAAGCTGGTCTCCTTGGAGATTTCTCAAGAATGTATCAAGTGAAAATGTATTTAATGTTTTCTTTTGTAACAAATTGCAGCTTTTCCAACTCCAGCCTAAGGGAGATTCCTGGAGTAGATGAGTGATTAGATCTCTTCAAGATCTAATTACACTACTTTCATATTTAATATCACATTTAGTCCTTCAGTACAATGTGAAGATAACATAGAGGATCCCTGCTATCTTGGAGGAGAACGATCCCATGGGACAAACACCCTAACAATCATTATGTATAGCCAGCGGAATTTTAACTACTCATAAGCGTCATGCAATTAGCACTATGCTGAGATTTTATTCCCTTGTAAGGTTTTTGTTGAAATAAATAAGCAGAAGCAAAATCGATAATAAAAAACAAGAACATAAAAATAAAAAAGTGGACGCTTAAATTTTACGTGGAACCCTACTCTGTGAGGAGCAGGATAAAACCACGAGAGAATGCCTCAAGGGGACAGATATTCTATCCAAATATCTCAATGAATACATGGGAGCTCCTTATATAGACCTACAGACAGACCAGAGTCCCACTTATAGACGATGTGGGACTAAACATGAGAGGGGCACTTGGATCTTGGAGAGATCAAGCTCATTTATTACATTCTCTAACACTCCACCTCAAGCTGGAGCAGAGAAAGCTGCAACTTGCATCAAAAGAACATATATGCAAGTCATCTTCATTTGATACATCTGAGAGAGATGGGAGGAAAACCCGCTTGAAGTAGTCGCTATTGGGAGAAGACCTCGCATGAGCATGGGTCTGTGACGATCAAGTTATTCCTATAGTAGAGATGTTGTAAAAGAAATCGAGCATGGAGAGTGGTCAATGCTCAGAAAGATGGTTGATATGCAGTCATACTCTTGAGCATCAGTCTATCACCAAGTTATGGATGGGTAGTAGAAGTTTGAGACGATTCCAGGTATAGAAGTCCATCTAGAGTAGTTGATGTCAAGATAGGCATCTAATGATTGAGGATAGGCACCCGATACAAAATGGTCTTTTTTGTCAGTGATAGACAATCGATGATTGGGATTAGGCACCAAATGCAGAGTGATCGAGGATAGGCACCCGGTCGCTTTTATTGAGAAGCCACAAGTAGATGATGATGGACGAAATAGAAATCATGTAGATATGTCTCAACAAAAAAATGCACTGCTCTCACTCCCACTTTCTCCCGTACTTGTCAGGATAAGAACATAGATGATCGAGTAGGGAGAAACAACGTAGAATATACATTTTTTCCTCTTGTTTTGCTTTGCTCAACTTTTCTCATTTTTATAAGCTGACTCTCATCTTTTTATAAGCTTTTTTCCTTTTTTTTAATCTGCCTTCCCTTTTAAAAAAATCATTACATCCCAAAGGTGACCTATTTGTATTGTCCCCTTCCCCCTTTTGTGAACTCTGGTTTTTTTATAGGCCCATAAGCATCCCTCTTTTTTCGTGGTCGGGCCTTTCTTTTTTTCTTCTTTTAAAGATGCAACCCATTAGGCTGGAAAACGAATTTCTAAGAAAAAGAAAATAAATTTGAGCAGGGCCACATATCCTATTTAGGGTTCCCTCTTGGATGGGAATCCATTTTTTCTTTACACCGCTACAGAATAGGGAGAAGAGGAGAACCCATTATTTGCATGTCCTAATCTATCTTGATGGAGAGGATTGGTGTCGCCAAGATCGAGATTTGAGATGGAGGTGTCGCCTAGAGGTACTGTCGCCACCTGGATTTAGCAGGGGATGCACAAGAGGAGATTGCTCCACGAGGTTGGAAATCTGAAGGTGACTTCGTTATACGACTGGGGTTCTGCCGGTAACCTGGAACTCCTCTGACATGGAGTTCCTAGCGAGGAGTAGTTGTCATCGCCCGGAACCCATCTTCGCATGATTTCATGCCCTTTTTTCTTTCCAAAGCAGATGATTCTGCTTTGAAGTTCTTCGGTTGTTGTTTCTTGCCAATGGTTGCCTAGGGATGTGGGAGGTATCGTTGGAAAGTGTCGCATGGGACTGGCGGTGATTACAAGACATAGGGTCTCCGATTAGGGTTAGAGTTAGCCCTCGCATGTTGCTTAGGGACGAGTGCGCCGCCATCGTCTCCTGGGGGAGGGTTAGGATGCAGGACTAGAGCATCATCTTGTATCTTTGCACCTGGGTGGGTTCTTGCATACAAGGATCGGTTTGGATGCATTGCAAAGTTAGGGTTCCAATTGGGAACCTTATATGCTCCATCGAACTAGAACTGTCACTATAATCTATCATGATGAAGACTAGAACATAAGCGCTGAAGAAACTTCAAAATTTCAAAAACTCCGATCAAGATGAATAAATGAAATAATCAAATATTCCAAAATCCAATTGCTCTAGTACAATGTTGAAATAAATAAGCGGAAGCAAAATTCATAATCAAGAATAAGAGCATACAAACATAAAAGTGGATGCTCAGATTTTATGTAAAGCCCTACTCCATGAGGAGCGGGATGAAACAATGGGAGAATGCCTCAAAGGGCCAGATCTTGTATTGAAATCACCCAATGACTACAGGGGTGTGGAGCTCCTTATATAGCCATACTGGCAGAATGAAGTCCCACTTATAGACGATGTGGGACTAACATGAGAACTGAAAATTGGATCATGGAGAGATCCAATTACATGTCTATTACATTCTTTAATAGTTTTAATTCCAAATTCTATTTGCATGTTTAAGTCAAGACAATTAATAATGCAATCTCAAGCAATACCTTTTTCATGATAGAAATATGTTAAGGCTTCACAAAAGATGAAGACGAAATGCAAATACCTTAAATTCACTAATGGATTGATTTGACAAATGTAATCAAAAAATCCCAAGCTCAATGGGATAGACTCATGAATTAGCTAGTGTATTACCTCTAACAAGTCGAACTCGAGCCAAAGTTTCAACTAGGTACCTAAGCTTGAATCCTTTGCAAAAGATGAAGATGAAGTGCAAATACCTTATTGTTATGTTTATCTTTCCATTTCATATTTCAACATGTTATCAGAGACATACATCTCAAGGTTTGATATTATCATGTATATTCGAGTAATTGATATTCATGTTCATTTAAAAGAAGACGAGGCAGCAGCGTTTTAAGACCATACTACAACTATCGAATGAAGCACGCAAATCCCTTGTGGCGATGATCGCAAGCTTCAAGGTTGTTGAAGAAGAAAGGTGGATAAGGTTGAAGCAATGGTGTCAATCTTCAACGAGCACGGTGAGAAGGCCGTAAAGGCAACAACATCAAAGAGGTCCAATACGCCACTCAAAGGTGTGCCTATGTCAAGTGAGGGTGCAAAAGATTAGGCAGTTGTGATATTGCCACATCATCTACAATGAAGCGAGCCAAGACGATGGCATGGTCAAGGTCACGCACATAAGACATAGAGGAGAAGGCCCCACCATGCCACATAGAGGTGCTATTCACAATGTGCGACAAGATGGAGAGGCTGAGATGGATTCAACAACCACATGTTGATTGGATAGATTTCAATCCTCAGGATTTTGTTCTTTATAAGAAGAAGAAGAAATAGGTATGCACTTGCCTTGCTCCCTTACATGGACCCATTGGAGGAGAGAAGAGGTTGTCTCGATTGCCTTCAATATAAGCTTTAGGCCCAACTTTTGTTCTCTTTTGTTTTTATTTTCCTCTACGCCTAAGAGGTCAAATTTTGAAGAGAAAAAGGAGAGATAAGAGAGAGAAGAAAATGTTGTGAAATAAGGGGGAAATAGACGACACAAAAAAGGAAGGAAATGGTAATGAAAAATCAAAGGAGAAATTATTAAGGAAAAAAAAGGAATCCTTGCAAAAAAGGGTTCCCTAGAAAAAATGAAGATGTTTTGACACCTCATTTGCTTCTTCTCCCAATTTAGTCGGATTTTAACAAGTATCAGAGAAAATGAGCGAGATTAAATAGAGTTTCAAACCTTGTTTGTTTCCATTCTCCACGGCGAGAGCCTTACCTATCAATGTGGAGAAGACTCGAGTTGTGGGGTTGAGATCTCTGGGAGGGAGACTCGTTAAAGTGTCAAAGACTATGATCAATGCAGATGCGGAGCAAGAGTACTTTGTTTCTACCCAGATTAGTCAATGAGTCATCTGTCTAGACTTCAATTTTAGGTATCTATTAATCAGCACTGTGAGGCATCATCGTTGTCACTAACAACCAAAGAAGTATGCAGTAAGTCAAGATAGTATGTTGTCAAGTACTGTATAAAATATTTTAATTTTTACAACCTAAGCATCCTAATAGCACGAGGGAAATGTTTGGATTAGTAAAGAGATGAGTCATTTGGATATATTATGAGGTCTTATGTGTTTAGTCACACACTGCCTATTGTGAGAGAGTGTGATGTGAGTGGGGCCTATATATAAATCTTTGTACTACATGTTTCAAAGAGAAACTAATATGCAAACCCAACCATTAGGTCACTCCTCTTGTAAAGTAGAACGGTCATCATGACCTTCTCAACCCATGTAAATTTATGTTTTGATATACTTGTTGATGCGCTTATCTTTCTATTCCTAAATCAACTAAATCAATCTCTAAGGGTGCGTTTGGTTGGGGTTAATGCGGGTTAAATTGGTAGAGGGTAACCCGTTTTTGTGTTTTGATGTTTGGATAGAGGGTTAAGCTGGGGGTGGATTAGAAGTGGGTTTGGGATGATATGATTGTATTGGAGTTTGAAAAAGTGAGTAGTTATTGTGATGTGATTGTATTGAAGTTTGGAAAAGGGAATAGAAGTGGAATAGTTTATAATTTTTATATGATATGATGGTATAATATATTATTTTCTGATAGGATTGATGATGTAAAATTGATTTATTTATTTTTTAAAAAAAGGAATAAAGTGGGGCCCACGAGGAGAGAGGGGGTTGTGGGTTAAGGGGGGTAAACTCCCCTAACCCGCAGGTAACCCGCGAACCAAACGCTGCCTAAGGGTTTCCGAGAAAAACATGGCAAGGAGGTTTCGAACATGGTATGGCTGCATTCGACATGTGTATCTATGACAAAAACGCCATAAGAAACCCTCTATCTTGGTTTTTTTAAGGAGGTTCTATCTTGGTTGAGAATAGAATCAAGAAAGAAAACAGAATATAGTTTAATTAATAAAATTTAGCAAACTACTGCACAACTGCACAGGAATAACCTCAGACAATAAATCCAATATCGTATGCATTGATGATGGCATGAATGTCAAGAATATCCTTTAGATAAAATGTATCAAAAATGATGAACCCTTCAAGTTTATAGGGGGGCGTCCGGCTACATAGATTCTTGCTCAAATTCATATTGAAAGATCTGACTATTTTTTATGCTAGTTATCAGCTGCCTAATGCAACCCCCACAAGGAGGGATTTGAATCGTGGTCTTTTGAGTGGTAGGCGCACTGTACTTAGATAAAATGTAATACAACACAAAAATCAGAAGAACAAAAATCTATAATCAAAGATCTCAAATATGGTATACAACACTCGGTTTTGCTACCCTGTCGAAAGTATAGGACAATAAAAAATAACCATCAAGGTGAATTACAAATAATAAGGTTTATAACAACATAATAGCCCTTTAAATAGGATCGGTGTTCCTAAAGCTAACTATTCATTAATATTCCCAAAAGAAAATTGATAATACATGAGTCATTGTACCTATACAACAAAAAAGCCTTTTCCCACAATTAAGCAGGGTCAGCTACATAGATTTTCTACCTCCATTCAGATCTAATTGGGTCATTCCCAGGCTTAAATCCAATTAACTAAGATCCTTTCGGATAGTCTCATTCCAACACTTCTTGGGTCTTCCTCAACCTCTCTTAACCGGCTCAACATGCCACATTTCACATCTTCTAACTGCTGCATCAATGGATCTCCTTTGCAAATGTCCAAACCATCTTATGTGGTTTTCTCTCCTCTTATCCTCTATCAAAACTACACAAACTTTCCTTCTGATCGCATCATTCTGAATCCGATCTTTTCATGTATGACCACATATCCACCTTACCATTTTCATTTCTGTTCCTATCATTCGCTGCACGTGTCTATGGTTCACGGGCTAAAATTTTGATCCATAGAGCATATAGCAGGTCTCATGACTGCTTTGTAATACTTTCCTTTAACTTTCGAGGGGATTTTCTTAGAGGCTCCTCACCACTTTAGCCAACCTGCATTTATTCTATGAGTAACATCTTCATCAATTTCCCGATCTTATTGTAAAATAGATCCCAAATATCTAAAAGAATCTTTCTTCTGAATGGCATCGTCTTCAATCTTTACCTCAAGTAATTCATCGTCGTTTCCATCAAATGTGCACTCCACATATTCAGTCTTAGCCTTACTTATAAAATCCTTTAGTTTCTAAGGCATGTCTCCAAACATCCAACTTTTCATTTATTCCATTTCTCGTCACATCAATCAATACAATATCATCGACGAACAACATACACCAAGGTATATCATCCTCAATGTGACTAGTCAACTCGTTTATAGTCAAAGTAAAAAGGAATGGACTCAAAGTTGAATTTGATGCAGCCTGATGTTGATGTTAAAATAGTCAGTATTCCAAGACTAGATCCTAATACAAGATGAAGCCCCATCATACATATCATTTATAAGGTTAATGTATACGACAGGTACATGACTCTTCTCCAAAACTCTCCACAATATCTCCCTTGGGACCGAATCATAAGCCTTCTCCAAATTAATAAAAATCATATGGAGATTCTTCTTTTAGCTCCATAAATCTCCATTGTTATCCTCAACAAGTGGATAACTTCAATAGTTGAGCGACTTGGTATGAATCCGAATTGATTTTTGTTAGAATCGAGAATGCGGAAGCGTAATATCAGGGATAAAGAATAAATATGAAGAAACATGGGGGTTTTATGTGGAACCCTACTCCAGGAGGAGCAGGATGAAACTACGGGAGAACGCCTCAAAGGGCTTGTGTTTTCTATTCACAAATCCCATATGATACAATAGGTGTAGAGCTTCTTATATAGCCCCACCAACTGACCGGAGTCCCACTAGCAGTAGATGTGGGACTAAACATGTGGATGTGGTTATTAGACCCTGGAGGGTTCCCATTACCCATAACTACAATAGTGCATACTCCAACACTCTCCCTCGAGCTGGAGCATGCAATGCTCAGCTTGGATAAATAAAAAGAAATATCTCACTCACAAAACAAGGCACTACAAACAATATCAACTCAACGCATACTCTGTCGTCGGTTGTTGTCGAGGACGTTGCTTTCTCATGCCATGTTGGTAAGGAGGAACTAAAACGTTCGAGTGTGAGTTGAATTGGGTTTCCTCGTCGGAGAACATGTGCTCTGTATTGCGCTTGTCAGAATCAATGAAAGTGGAATGAGTCTCCACCTGGGGAACTCTGGCCCGTAACTGCTCCATCTCTCTGAAGGGTCAAACTGGAAAAATATCATGGAAACATCCTCATCGGAGTCCACAGTCGCTGGAAAATGGAGTCTGAAAGTCTCCTCATCGGAGAACTGGGTCTCTCTCAAACTGGCTCAGAAAATTATCTCTACTCTATAGTCTCGATGAAACCACATGAAAATCCTAACCCACAATGACTTAGAGAATGGGATCTCTACTCTGGAGTCCTTATGAATCACATGAAAACCTTGAGTCGACCGAATCAAATATGTGGACCTCGCAACTGATGATTGCATACATGTGTATATCAAATTGAAGACTCTGAAGCAATCTCTCAAGTCTGAATCTGACAAACTGTAGAGTCTGACAATTGGCATGACATCTGAAAAATCTGACTTGTAGAACTCTACACGATACTCCCTTTCCCCCATATTGGTCAGAATTGAAGACATCGACCAAGTTGGGAGAAGACAAGAAAATGATGAGAAAACGAATAAATGACATAAGCCATTCTCATTTTTTTTCAGGTTTTCTTCTTTCTTCTTTTTTTATCATTTTTTGGTAATGAGTTGTTCCATTTTTACGGTATTTCCTCTTGCATTTTTTGTACCCACTTAATGGTCTAGTGGTAGTATAGTGTGTCTACCACCCAATAGACCAGGGTTCAAATCCCACTCTTGCATGGGTTGCGTTAGATAGTCAACGGTCAGTGTAAAAAATAGTCGAATCTTTCAACATGGATTTGAGCAAGAATCCATGTAGTCGACCCTATTTATAGTGGGAGAAGGTTTAGTACATTTTTTCTTCTTGCATTTTTTCTTTGTGTATGGATTTTGTTCTGTTTGTGCCTTTTCCCAACAAAATTCACATACCAATTTGGAGCGGGTCGATTCTTGATTGATTTTGAAGATTATTTATTCAAGTTCATATATTGTTCAAGATCATTCAAGCTCGAGTTTCGATTTTCAGGGTTTCTTGAAACCCTAATTTTCAGTCGTAACCAAGGTCCTAAATGTCAGTTTCAGTCACCATTTCAGTGATCGGTTGAAACAAAACTTTGGTTAAAATTCGACCGGAGTTTCGATCATTTCGATCATTTTTTGTACTAGGAACCCCATATTTCGATCATTTTGGCCATTTCGCTAGAATTCGATAACCTATTGAAATCGAACTTCGATCGAACTTCACCGAAATTCGAGGCTATGGCCGTAACAAATTTCCAGAAGATCGATTCATGCAGATTTATTATTGTTCGATTCAAGTTCGTGTCCATGATTGTTTAAGATCAAGTTTATAGGGTTTTCAAGAAACCCTAAATTATGCATGTTAAGAATAGATTCTGAAAATTATATCATGTCATGGCTGAGTTTTATTGCCAAATTCTGAGTTGTGTGAGTTCTTAGCAGTTATGTTTGGCACTTTGAAGATCACACCGGCATCTGTATTCTTCACTCATCTTTCTGGTGCAATCGGCTCACACAAGAGCACCTCCAGTTTTGCATATCAAAGCGGGGCTATATAAGAAGCCTCACACCTATTATAATGATGGGTAATTGGATCCCTCCAGGGTCCAATTACCACATCCACATGTTTAGTCCCGCATCTACTGCGAGTGGGACTCTGGTTAGTTGGTGGGGCTATATTAGAAGACCTGCACCTATTGTATTAGATGAGAAAAGTGAATAGAAAACACAAGCCTTTTGAGGCGTTCTCACGTGGTTTCATCCCGCTCCTCAGAGAGTAAGGTTCCACGTAAAATCCAAGCATTTCTTCATATTTATTCTTTATTTCTGACATTACACTTCTACATTCTCGATTTCTAATATGGTATCAGAGCAGGTTCAATTCTCGAAGATTTTTATGTTCTTTATTTATGTTCGATATTCGAGATTCAGTTCTAGGGTTTTTTGTTGAAACCCTAATTCACGATTTGGTCAAGATTCGATTCTTGTTTGTTCTTGAAGACTTATCTCTGATTCATTATATGAGATTCCAATGCGTTAAAGTTTGAGAAAAGTTTAGGGTTCCCAAGATCCCTAATGCTGGCACATATCAGGCCATATTTCAGCAATACTTGTCGAGTTCCAAGAAAATTAGAGTTCCAGCTTAGGAACCCTCGATCTGAACGGTGCTTATTCCAATACGCATCTACACAAGAGATCCCCTTTGAGCAACAGGTCCAATGCCATTCTCTGCCTGATCTTGATCCCCAATACCATCAATGCTCTTTTTCGTTAATCACATGCAAAGTTTGGCAGTGGCACAACCTCCAAGCATCGCTCCCACAGCATGCAAAGGTCGCCTTCTCTCCTCCAGGCATTGTGTGGGCTTCTCTTTAGGCGGTGTCACCCTCAAGCTAGAAACAACCCCTCCAGGGGGAACTCTCCAACAACGCGCAGTTCCAGGAGGAGCCATCTCCGTACACAAGTTCCAAGTAGCAGTGTGTTGGCACCGCCTCTCTAGTCCGAGCAACAAGATTGTTGATTGCAGTGGCAATGACCCTCGTACAACTCCAATGTGTCGCATCCTCCATTGACGCAACCTCCAGCCGCCTCCTTGTTGAAGGCAGCGGTGACGCTTCCTCCTTCTCACGGTGGTAGCAAAGAGAGAGGGGCTCGAAGATGACCCCAAGACTCAAACAATTTTTAATTATTTTGAAAACTTGCCACAACCTTCTTTCGATCACATGTTCCCAAATTTTCACAATATGACTCATCGATTTGATACCTCTATAATTTGAATCATTATGAATATCTCCTTTATTCTTGCAAAGAGGCACCACAATGTTTCTCCTCCATTCCTCGGGTATTTTCTTGCTTCGTCAATAATATTAAATAAATTTGTGAGCTAAGTCAAACTATGTTCACCTAGAATTCTCCAAACTTCTATAGGAATGTCATCAGGTCTTACTACTTTCTCTGGTTTTATAACCTTTGAAGCCTCATCTACATCCTTCTTTTGTATCCATCTATAGCTTGCACGATTCAGGTAACATTCACTATCAACAAGATCTCCTAAAGTAATCTCTTTATCCATTCTCCGATGAAAAGCTTGTGAAATTATTGCTTCCATTTAGTCTTTATATCCTTTGAGTAACAAACACATGTTCTTCCTCATCCTTGATGCATCTCACTTGAGAAAGATCTTTGATCTTATTTTCTCTTGCTTTGGTCAATTTGAATACATCCTTCTGGCCCTCCTTCGAGTCAAGTTTTTTGTACAAAACTTCATAGACTTTCGACTTGACTTCACTTATAGCCTTCTTTGCTTCCTAGCATAAATTATGACCTTGTAAGATCAAGGGCTAAACTAAATACTAAGTACCTAAATTTAAAAGGATTCACGAGAGGATCCAATTAACCACCCAACTCGTTTTAGTAGTTATGTTCTGTCAACATTAATATTTTATAAATTTTCTGTTTAGAACAAAATGGAAAATTCATGCACCCTACGAGTACTTTTCTTTGGTAAAACTGGATACCATTGATCTGACTGATGCAAAAGGCTAAATTGCTACAAAACCAGGAACCTCCAGAAAACATAACGAACTTCAACAAGGGAAGTGTAAATAACGAGGATGCCCATAAATGAAACCCCAAATGAAGAATAATCGCAAGAAACACTTCAAAAATATATCAGTCTTACCAGTGTTGTCGGTAGCTTTTGAATAAATCCAACAGTGTCTGTCAGAAGAAACTCCTTTCCATTGTTGACCTATACAGCCAATGAGATTGCTTTTATAAATAAAAACTTATTGGACAGAGTTGTGAACAAGCATACACTAAAAATTATAGTTACGTACAATTACCAAGAAGACTTATTTCAGCAAACTACAAGGGATGATGTATATTCGACTTTATTTTGGAATATTTTATAAAGTATTACAAGCACATAGTAAATGCATATACAGTTGCATTGTTTTCAGCATATCTGACCTCTCCTACAAGATGTACATCAATAGAAATTAGATCCAACTATAAAACAAAGGTTTTCTGAAAGCGTCCAAGTAAAATCTAGCCTTCCTCTGAATTCAGTTTCAGACTGTATATAATTCTGGAGCGGGCATCACTTTGGGTGTGCATATATTTTTATAAAAAAATGGTGTGTTTGTGCAACATACCAAAGGAATGTTAAATTACATGCATTCCGACTCTTGGGGACATATGTGCAAATTTAACCAAAAGGAGATGTGAGCCATACGTTGACCTTCATCTGACTATTCAAGGAAAGTTTGGATCTATGTTTTAAACTCCAAAGATGAAATACTTGCACACTTCAAGTCAGAGAAGATAATCATACATCACCGGACAGTTCAATACACACCACAAAAGAAGGAAATCGCCGAGGGAATGGACAAGATGATTCTCGAGAGAGCACGGGGGCTTAACCGTAGTATACATGATCGATCATTCTCCCTCAATGGCCCCATAGCTTAAGCCGTGAGAAAACTTGAAGATGGCAATGAGAAGAGATTTTAGTGAACATTAAAGGAGTTCAAGTTGTGGTTTTTTTACTTTACATTGAAATATAACTTGGTTACGCTTGGCACATGCTTTGATTAAGAAAAAAGTTAAATGGATATGATTATCCGATTAATCAAGAAAGAAGTTGGAAACTTGTCACTTACACCAAGTAACATGGGTGCAATTGGCAAGTATCGTGTCTCTCCTTTTAGGCAGATTTTGATAGACGGATTAAATAAGGCTTTGGACGAACGTCTCCTCAGGGTCTATGTACTCCATATAACTCCATTGTAATACATAACTATTATTCCGATAAATCAAAACATTCCCCTCTCTTTGCATGTGGTTTTTCACTTTTAACTTGGAAGGATTTTCAAAAAGGACTAGTGGCGCAGCTTGTTGCCCGCTTGCCTCATGTTTCGATGTAAACTTTTCCCTATTTGCTTCGAATTTACTACCCATAAGATTTTCAAGTAAAATCTGTCTTTAGGTGTATTTCAGCATTCTTTGTTTTTATTCCTTCCGCAGATCTCTTCCTCAGCATGAACAGTGTAATTTTAAGATTTATTAAAAAAGAAAATAAATAAATGTATTTCAAATGATTAAGGTAGTTGATATCGAGTTTATCTGAATAATGCCTTATGGCTGGGGTGATTGCGTTTCCTGTCCTTTTCATCCTAACCTCATTTTGGTAGCATGCTAAGTAGTTCAACTTATCCCCAAGTTTTTTAGCAAAAACTTAAATGAAAAACAAAATGAGCAACCAAGTTTTTAGCATATTCATGAAAGATGGAATAATGGGTTATTCCAGCACATTTAAATAACCCTCAAGAGAAATCAATGAAGGAGAAGATACGTTTGTGTTGAGGGAAATGAATAACTTGATTAATCAGAGGCCCTAAGGTTCTCTTATATAGGAGAGGAACTTATTGGAAAAAGTAGAAGAGAATAAAAGTAATTAAAAATAAGCAAAAGAACAATAATAATAATAATAAATATCTCAACACTTCCCCTCAAGCTGGAGCGTAGATATCGATCAAACTCAGCTTGGAACAACATCTCTGATAAGGCCCTTTGGCTAGAGCCTAGTAAGAACATCCGTGGTCTGGTCTCCAGAGCTGACATGCATAGTGGAGATAAGATCCTTCTGGATCATGTCACGAGTGTAGTGACAATCCACCTCTATATGTTTCGTCATCTCATACAAGGTTAGGTTGTTGTCAATAAAACGAGTAGCATGATTGTCACATTGGAGGTGCATGGGAAGAGGTGCCTCTATAGTCAGGTCAGTAAGAACGGATCTGACACACATCATCTCTGTGCTAGCCTGCGTCATGACACTGTACTCTGACTCAGCACTTGATCTAGCAACCACAGTCTACTTCTTGCTTTTCCATGAAACCAGGGAATTCCCTATAAACACAATAAAGCATGATGTAGACTTCCTATCTTTGAACACCCAACATAATCTGCATCTGCATATGCGATAACTGAAATATATGTGCCGTTACTGAAAAGAAGTCCCGTACCAGGTGAAGTCTTCATATATCTCAGAATCATATGGATTACATCCATATGTGCATGTCTGTGTTGCTCCACAGACTGACTCACTTTGCTCACGACAAAGGATATGACATCCCTGGTAATAGTCACATATAGTAGCTTGCCAACAAGCTCCCTGTACCTCCTCTTCTCGACCTCTTTAGTGTCATCATCATATAGCTTCGTACTTGGGTCAATATGAGTAGTGACAAGTCTGCAATCTGCCATGCATGTCTCTAAAGGAAATATGTAACGTACTTCCTCTAGGTCATCACAAGACCTCATTGATTCCTAGCAAACTCCAATCCAAGGTCCTTGATTACAAACTGTTGACCTAGGAAGTCCTTGGCACCCTGAATGCCCTCCTCATTATACCCTGTAGACCAGGTCAACGGGTCGGGGGCCCGCCTGCCCAGCCCGCTCATGGATTGTGCTTGAGCTAGGAGATTTGAGAATGGGCCGGCCCAACCCGGCCCGCAAAAAATGAAAATATATAAATATAAATTGAATAATACATGTATTAGTATGACACATTTCAAAATTTTGATATGTGACACTAGTTTTAAATAAAATTTACTAGTTTATATGTCAAATAATATGTAAACTACTTATATTAATTATATAAAGTATAAATGGTATTAATAAAATCATTTATGCATATTAAACACCATTAGAAAATTCAATGGATAAAGAGCGAAATGGGCCATGGGACGGTCCATGGACGGGCTTCGGACATAGGTTTTTTAACCTCGGTCCGACCCATGGGCCGACCCAGCCCGCATTTTGACCGGGTCTAATTCCCTGTAACAATAATGTCATCAACATAAATAAGAATGACGGTAGTACCTGTCTGAGTTCTTTGCACAAACAAGGAGTGATCAGTCGTCGATCGCATAAAACCCTGCTACTCTATCAAGTTCGAGAGCTTCTGGAATCATGCTCTTGGGCTCTGCTTAAGGCCGTAGATAGCCTTGTGTAGCTTGCAAACCTTCTGACACTCTCCCTCAGCAGTAAACTCAGGTGGTTGCTGCATGTAGACCTCCTCTTGTAAATCACCATAGAGGAAGGCATTCTTCACTTCAAGCTGGTAAAGGGGCCAATCTCGTCTCACAACAACAGAGAGTAGAAAACACAGAGTAAAATGTCTAGCAACTGGAGAGAAAGTATTTTGATAGTCCACCCCATATGTCTGGGTGAACCCACGTGACACAAGTTCACCTTATAGTGATCCACACTGCCATCCGCACGATGTTTCACAGTGAACACACATTCGCATCCCAGAACAGATGTGTCAACTGAAGCAGAAACAAGACTCCATGTACCATGTGATTGTAGTACGACCATTTCCTCCTCCATAGCTAACCTTCAGTGACTATCCTTAAGAGCCTCCTGATATGATCATGGTATCTCCACGGCTGATAGTGTCAGGGTAAATCTCCTGAAATTCTCTTACAGCCTGCTCAAGAAAACATGAGCTGCAAGAGGATAAGTAGCACACTTACGTTGTGGCTTACGAAGAGCAATTGGTACATCAAGATCATTTGCCAAGTCCGTAATCTGTGAGTTCCCCTCCTAAGTGGGCACTTGCTTATCATGTATGGAATCGTGTTGCATAAACAACTTAGTAGTACCATCAGCAGAAACAATGTGCTCATTACATACTTGAGGCATGCTGGATGACGGGCACGGCATGTGAACAAGGGGACTAAGCGAGACCTACGAGTAAACACATGAGGAAAAAACTGTCACGGTAGAAGGAGGAGCCACAGGAGCAGGTGTAGTTGGTGGTGGTGGAGGAGGAGGTGGTGGTAGTGGAAGAGGTGGTGGTGGTGATATGACAGTAGGGGGAGGAGGCATGTAGATCTCAGCATCAGAGTCAGACGAAGCAAGTCTATCACCTGTAGGAAAAAAATACATGACAAACTTAAAGAAAGTGACATCAGCACTGACAAAATACTTCCACCTGAGCAGATCAAAGCAGCGGTACCCTTTATGGGTACGAGAGTAGCCGACAAAAATGCACTTGACAGCTTTGGGAGAGAGCTTGTCATGACCAGGAACATAATGAACAAATGCAACCGAACAAAACACATGAGGAGTGAGGGAGAAAGGATCATTCTCGAGAAATGCAATTGAGAAAGGAATCTTCTCTCCCAACACGGACGAGGGCATGCGGTTAACCAGATAGCATGCAGTGAGGACAGCATCTCCCTAATAAGCATGAGGAGCACGACTTTGTATCAGCAAGGTTGTGGTCACATCAAGTAAGTGGTAGTGTTTGCGCTCAGCAACACAGTTCTGCTAAGAAGTATAGGCACACAAGGTCTGATGAACAATGCCCAGAGAGCTAAGGAACTCGAAAAGTTGTAAAGTGCAGAACTCTAAAGCATTGTCAGAACGAAGGTATTTGACTTTGGCAGAAAAAATATTCATTACCTCACTAATAAAATACTTGATTGATGCAGCGTGACCCCAAATTATGGGGCCACATTTATTCAATTAAATAATTATCATTTTTATTTACGTTTTTAGCGGTCGTAGTGGTCCAATTTAATAATTGAGATCGCCTGTGATCTCAACGTTGATTTCGTAGATTTTAATTATAATTGTTGGTCAATTAAATAATTAGAGTCCAATTAAATTAGTTAGAGGTCAATTAGGATTAAATTAGTTGTAATTTGAGATTATTTACTATTTTTGTAAACCCTCTCTCCTATATAAAGAGAGGGTAGTCCATCAGTTTTAGACAGTCCATTATGAATGAAAATTTGAGTTGATCTCATTTTATTCCCCCTCCTCTCTCTCTCCCTCCACGCGATCTCCGCGGTCTTCTCCCTCAACCCCGCGCATTCCGGCGTGTTCTCTTCTCAACCCTTCTCTTCTTCTACCAAAAAGCCACCAAAATATTATTTTAATTTTTATTCGCCGTCGCCGATTCCAATCCGCATCAATTGGTATCAGAGCATGGCATTTAGATCGTCCTCACGATCTAACGATCCGCCCCGGCGTCCGCACCGACATCATCATTCATCCGAACGAAGACGGCAAGCCAATGAAGCCTACGACAAGGAAACGAAGCGCATGTTACGAGATTTGCAGGACAACTTCCGATCCATGTCATCAATGTTTCGGAACCTCACGGCCAACTTTGAGGCCTACCGCGACGCCCAATCAAAGCCGCCAGCCGTTGAAGCCACTACCGCGAGTTTTGACGAAGAAACCCGCCCCATGGAGGAAGAAACGGCCGCTGTCCAAGAGCTTCCAGATCTGATTTCGTCACCGGAATCGGTGTCGCTGCCTCCTCCGGCCGTCCCGACACGGCCCCCTCTATCCCAGGTATATTTTGCATCTATTGTAATGGGCGCCTCTACAGATGTTGCAAATGAAGAGACTGCCTCGGAAAGCCACATATACAGTCCTGGAGCAGATTTTGAAGAGGTTAACAAGCTATTCTCATTTGAGACCCCCCTGTCGGATTCGACAGAAGTTTGGCTCATCCAGGAGCCTATGAATCAGTTGCTGCCCGATGATATAAATGGGAAGGAGATTTCACTTAAGCTTCGTAAAGAAGAACTGGGAAAGCTCGACTTGGCTTCCAATGCGAACAACCTGGAGAAATCAAAACCTCATCTCACTTCTAGCAGTCACAGATCTGGAGACGGTTCGTCAACACCATCCAAAGTGAGATTTGGTGACACTTCCACCGGACCCTCCCTCCTCCCCGCGCGCGCGCCACCAACCCTGCCTCGCGCACCAGCCAATCCCATCGCGCCACCCAACAGCACACCGCACGGCGCCGCCAAATCACTGCTGCGCCCCTGCCCTACTCCCCTCCCGATTCCGCATCATCTCCCTCCCTCGTTCTCGCCAAATGCCCGTGTCCCAGGCCTACCTCCCCTCCGCGCCGCCGTTCCCAGCACCGCCTCCACCACGCGCCGACAGCACCGCGCCGCCGCCCCAACCTTCCTCCTGCGCCGCCGAAGCCCCGACAACAGCCGCCTCTGGCCTCGCTATATGAGCAGCGATGGGGAGCCAACCCTAACGGGTGTACCGCAGTTTGGGGGAGGCGGATCCCAGGAATTGAGGGAATGGTTATTTCAGAAAAATTGCAAAAGAATCCCCCATGAATCTCCTAATTGCAAAAAGGCCGAAAGTGATAAAAAGCTATGGCACAATGAAGGGGTACAAAAATTGGAGGGACGCCCCCCAATTGCAAAGAACTACAAACGAAATGTTGAAAGATCTATTGGCAGGACGACTTCTCCAACAATGCAACTACATCAAGCAATTCGTCGGGAGACGAATTTTTTTAAAGCGGTGGAGAGTTGATGCAGCGTGACCCCAAATTATGGGGCCACATTTATTCAATTAAATAATTATCATTTTTATTTACGTTTTTAGCGGTCGTAGTGGTCCAATTTAATAATTGAGATCGCCTGTGATCTCAACGTTGATTTCGTAGATTTTAATTATAATTGTTGGTCAATTAAATAATTAGAGTCCAATTAAATTAGTTAGAGGTCAATTAGGATTAAATTAGTTGTAATTTGAGATTATTTACTATTTTTGTAAACCCTCTCTCCTATATAAAGAGAGGGTAGTCCATCAGTTTTAGACAGTCCATTATGAATGAAAATTTGAGTTGATCTCATTTTATTCCCCCTCCTCTCTCTCTCCCTCCACGCGATCTCCGCGGTCTTCTCCCTCAACCCCGCGCATTCCGGCGTGTTCTCTTCTCAACCCTTCTCTTCTTCTACCAAAAAGCCACCAAAATATTATTTTAATTTTTATTCGCCGTCGCCGATTCCAATCCGCATCATTGATCATAGATCCAGCCTCAGACTTATTCTTCGATAAAAAGATCCATGGTAGTCTAGAAAAATCATCGACGGCAACAAGATAAAAATGGTGTCCCTGGTGATCAGGAACACAACTCGGACCCCAAATGTCTAAATGTAGGAGCTCAAACAATTGAGAACTGCTCCGACTCTGACGGGATAGAAATGAGGAACTGATGCTTCCGAAGCTGGCATGCTTCACACTGAGAGGAGGATCTCGTAAAAATCTGAGGGAGAACATGACAGATTTTTCATGGGAAGGTGGCCAAAATGAAGATGCCATAGATATGGAGAGACAGGTCCAGTAGGTATAGTAGAAGCATCAGCATGAGCAGGTTGGACCAGTCTGTATAGTCCTTGTTGCTCACGGCCACATCCATCCACACTACCCATGAGTATGTCATAAAACACAAGAGACGAAGGGTCAAAAATGGCATGACAATGCGGATTCTTAGTAATCTGACTAATGGAAAGTAATATACATCCGAAAGTCATGAGCATATAAAACATTCTGAAGATGAATGGACGACATCAAATGCACCACCCCCTATCCTGTAACGGGTAGGTGGTCTCCATTAGTAATGACTATACATATGTCATGTGGTATAATCTTGTAGGACCTTAGTTGCGCTCTGTCTCCACACAGGTGGTGTGAAGCACCGGAGTCCATAGTCCACTATGTCATGTGTGCGCCAGTACTACCAGTAAAAGCATCAGTGATACCTGAGGAGCTCGAATAGGCTCTAGTTGTAACTGTGGTATCTGTAGTGGTGGTGCCAGTAGTAGGAGTCATGATCTCTCGAATACGAAAGACAATATCATCCAAGCGAGGATCTGCCTGAGAAGCTGGAGTTTCTCAAGGTTCAATCTGTCCTGCTACACGACCCGAAATAGGATATCCATACATCAAGTACCATGTATCCTCTACGTGTCTCGATCGATGACAGAAGATGCAAGGACCACGTAGATGCCCACCACCTCTGCCACAAGGGGTGCGTCCTCTCGACGGGGTCGGCCCTCCTCGTCCACGAGAAGTGGCCATAGCAGAAGAGGACGGAGGAGTGGATGTAGAAGGCATGATAATCCGGCTGAGACGGCTATAGGCCTCCTCCATGGGAGGTATGGTATCCCCAGTGAGAAGTTGTGTGTGTTGCAGCATACTCGTTATCAAGGTCAGCCGTGAAAACTCCAACCATTGTGGAGTTCCTATAAGACTTTTGTTGCTCTAAAGATGTCGTAGTAGCCATATAGCTATGAAGCTTCTCGAACATTCCACGGAGAGAAGACTAGTACATGTGCAGAGGATGACCATTCTGCTTGACATTGTAGATATCAAACTGTAGCTGAAGAACCTTGGCCTCATTCTTCGTTTGAGCATAGGTGGAAGCCAAAGTGTTCCACATCGCCTTGGTGGTGGACTGGTTCAGAATATCATTGACTATCTTTGTGACTAGGGTCCCAAATAACCAACACGCGCATACATGTCATCTTGCTTCCAAGAAGCATCTGCTCCAGTCTTATCCATTGGCTCTGAATCTGTCAGGATATCTCCTTATTTTTGCACTGCATGAGGGTGAGAAACTGCATGGACCACCACCACTCATAGTTGGTCCCATCCATCTTAGCGATGGGAGTCGGGCCCTTGAAGACTCCGGACAAAAAACCGTCACTCTTGTTCTCTGACATGATGGTAAAAATGCTGAATAACGGAACTCAACTGGAAAGTAGACCGATATAAACGAGTATACACAATCATACGGAAGATTGGTTGTATGTGTAGACTCATACAACCATCCTCATCAATCTTCATTGCTTGCTAGAGGCAGAAAACTCGATTTATAGGTCTGAAATCGCATTTTTCGATCAAAATCAGACCGATCCAAACTGCAGATCGAGCCGCGGAGATGCACATAATCGCACGGTAGGGTCAGAGACAGCCTGGGAGGGCCGAGGGCAGCCTGCGGCGCAGCGGGGAGGGCCAGGCGACGGCCTTGGTGGTTGGAAAGGGAGGCCTGTTGCAACCAGGGAGGCTATGGCGGTCGGGGGCTGCATGCGGCGGCCGTGGGGCAGCGGCCGGGGGCGGTTTGGGATGCCTGGGCTGGTGGCCTGGGCTGCCTTGGGCGACGTGGGTTGCGAGGGTGCGAAGGGTGGTGGCCAGCAGCGGCGGCACGAGGAGGGTGCAGGTAGGGTAGCGTTAGGGTTTGATATGGGAACTCTGTTCTAGGATCGTCGCTCCGATATCATGTTGAGAGAAATGAATAACTTGATTAATTAGAGGCCTTAAGGTTCTCTTATATAGGAGAGGAACCTATAAGGCAAATTACAAGAAGAGAACAAAAGAAATAAAAAATAAACAAAATAATAATAACTGTT
This sequence comes from Ottelia alismoides, assembly GCA_037367405.1. NCBI lineage: Eukaryota > Viridiplantae > Streptophyta > Magnoliopsida > Alismatales > Hydrocharitaceae > Ottelia > Ottelia alismoides. The sequence continues at coordinate 162,494 of JAZKJV010006419.1, read as the reverse complement.
GGGAAAAATGAACAACTTGTTTATTCCATAAGCCCTAGGCTCTCTTATATAGGAGAGTAGCCTATGGGTAAATTACATAAAGCATACAACTGAAAATAAAAATAATGAAGGGATACAGACACTACTATATGTGTTAACACTCCCCCTCAAGATGGAGCATAGATATCAATCATGTTCAGCTTGGACGCACATTTCTGGAATGGGCCTCGTAGTAATGCTTTGGTGAATATATCCGCAGTCTGATTCTCCGAGGTAACATGAGACGTAGCAATGAACCCCTTCTGAATCATGTCACATATGAAGTGACAGTCAACCTCAATGTGTTTGGTCCTCTCATGGAATGCTGGGTTGTTTGCAATGAACAAGGTTGCCTGATTATCACATTCCAAGTTCATAGGAAGTGGTACATTTAGACATAGGTCTGTAAGTACAGCTTTCACCCACATCATTTATGTAGTAGCCTGGTCCATAGCCCTATATTCGGATTCAGCACTAGATCTAGCTACCATCGTCTGTTTCTTGCTTCTCCATGAGACTAGGGCATCTCCAACATAGACGGCATATCCTGAGGTGGACTTCCTGTCCTTGGGACATCCTGCATAGTCTGCATCCGCACATGTTGAGATAGAAATCCCCTTTCCTTTCTTGAATAGCAGACCTGCACCTGCAGATGATTTGAGATATCTAAGAATCATATGTATTGCATCCATATGAACCTGGCGTGGTTGCTCCATGAACTGGCTCACACGACTCACTGCAAATAATATATCTGGTCTAGTGATCGTGACATACAACAGTTTGCCTACCAGTTCTCTGTATCTTCTCCTTTCCACCTCCTCTGTGTCATCATCATAGAGCTTCATGCTGGGATCCATTGGTGTCGTAGCAGGTCGACACCCAAGCATACATGTTTCACTCAACAGATCTGTAACATATTTCCTTTGTGACATTACTAACCCATATGGATTTCTAGCAAATTCCAGTCCCAGAAAATATCTAAGAACACCAAGATCCTTAGTGACAAATTCGCTTCCCAGCATTTCTTTCGCCTGCTTTATGCCCTGCTCATCATTTCCTGTGATCAAGATATCATCTACATAAACCATAATTGCAATAATACCTCTAGCAGTCTTCTGTACAAACAAGGAATGATCAGCATTGGAGCGTTTGTATCCTTGTTTCTCAAAGAGGTCTGAGAGCTTCTGAAACCATGCTCTGGGGCTCTGCTTAAGACCATAGATGGCCTTATGTAATCTGCATACCTTGGAACACTCCCCCTCAATAGCAAAACAAGGTGGTTGTTGCATATAGACTTCCTCCTGCAAATCTCCATATAAGAATGCATTCTTTACATCCAGCTGATAGAGCGGCCAGTCTCTAGCAACTGCAACGGACAACAAGATCCGGAGAGTGGAATGACGGGCCACAGGCGAGAATGTATCAAGGTAATCCACCCCGTATGTCTGTGTAAAGTCACGTGCAACAAGACGTGCCTTGTACCTATCAATAGAGCCGTCTGCATTGTGTTTCACTGTAAACACCCACTTACAGTTCACCGGGTTCACATCTGGAGGTATAGGAACCAAACTCCAACTTCCTCTGGACTGAAGTGCCGCCATTTCTTCCTCCATTGCTAGCCGCCATCTACTATCCTGCAGAGCATCTTGATGACTCCGTGGAATATCTACAGCTGACAGCACCACCACAAATGTCCTGAAATCTCCAGATAATCTCTCAAAAGACACAGATGCTGACAATGGATATGTAACACAGCTCCTCTTCGATTTGCGTAGAGCAATGGGAACATCTAAATCTGTTGTAGCCTCATCTGGCCCCTGCAACATATCCTGCTCAGAAATGTCGTCAGATCCATCAATAGAAATATTTTCATTACATACCATAGGCGAGCTAGGAGACGAGTCATGACCATGAGCAGGAGGAGGCCTGCGGGTATAATGGAACGGTAGCGGTGAGACAGGTATATATGGCGGTGGCGGTGGTGGTGGTGGTATTGGTGGTGTTGATGACGGCATTTGAGGTGGTGGTGTCATGTATATGGCATCAGTAGATGGAGGTGGTAGATGCTTGTCTCCCGAGGCTGAAAAATACATAACAGATTCAAAAAATGTAACATCTGCACTGACCATATACCGCCGACGCAGGGGATCAAAACACTTGTACCCCTTTTGAGTTCTGGAGTACCCAACGAAAACACATTTGACAGCCCTAGGAGAGAGCTTGTCAGTACCAGGCGACAATTGATGGACAAAAGCAACCGAACCAAACACATGAGGAGTAAGAGTGAACATTTCCTTCCCAGGATGGATGAGGGAAAACGGAATCTGTTCATTCAAGACCGAAGAAGGCATACGATTGATTAGGTAACATGCAGTGAGGACTGCATCACCCCAGTAAGAGTAGGGAACATGACTCTGTATAAGAAGTGATCTTGTGACATCAAGAAGGTGACGGTGTTTCCTTTCAGCAACGCCGTTTTGTTGAGATGTATGAGCACAAGATGTTTGGTGAACAATCCCTTTTGAGGAGTAATAATTGGCAAGAACATTGGTGCACAATTCTAAAGCATTATCACTTCTCACAAACTTCACAGATGTGGAGAAAACATTTTGTATTTCATTCAGAAAATGGATAATGATATTTCCTGCTTCAGATTTATTTTTCATCAAAAACACCCATGACACTCTAGAAAAATCATCCACAAATACTATATAAAATCGGTGTCCTGATGATCAGGTACACTACTCGGACCCCAGACATCAATATGAAATAACTCGAACTTGGAGGTACTACTCCGACCTGGACGACTGGAAAAGGACGACCTGTGATGCTTTCCCAACCGACACGCCTCACATTGAATAGGTGTGTGAGGAAGACCATAAGGTAACACGTGACGCAACTTTTGAAGCGGTAAATGTCCAAAGCGCGGATGCCACAATAAAGTAGATACTTATCCAGTGGGAAGGGATGAGGTTCCAGCAAATGGGGTCTGATTCAGGCGGTAGAGACCTCCTTGCTCATAGCCATGACCAATCACGTTGCTCGTATGGATGTCCTGAAAAATCAAAGAAGATGGATCAAAAATTGCCCGACAATGTAGATCCTTCATAATCTGACTAATTGACAACAAATTCATTGAAAAATCAGGTCCATGTAGCACATTCTTGAGCTGCATAGAAGATGTCAATCTAATCTCCCCCTGACCAGTGATGGGGGAATGTGTACCATTGGCAATTACTACAGTTCGGCCTGGAGGAATATGAGTGTATCCTGTAAGTAAACTCTGATCGCCACATAGGTGATGTGTAGCGCCCGAGTCCATAATCCATGGTAATGTATCTGATCTACTACTGGTGAATGCAAGTTGAAGGATATTGAGAATCCTTAAGCACATCACGGAAGCGTGTCGATCGCATCGTATGCAATCGGAGCAACTAGTCGCACTAGATGCTAGATGCAGCGGAAATTAAAATTTTTAAATCTAAAGATGAAACCACATGATCACGAGAACACTTCTCGGATCGTTTCATCAAACCACCAAGTATAAGGAATACCTCTTGGAGCGTGGTTGTGATCGCGAGATCCCAAAGTAGAGATCCTCCTGTCTTAAGTCCGATCCACGAAGAACGCACTTGCGGGCGCGATGATAAGTCACGTTCCTTCCCGCAATCCTCGATGAAGATCCAAGCGATGGCTCCCCCGATTTCGTCAAACGAAATCCGTCGTCTTCCTTTAGAGTAAGAAACTCCAAAGAAGAAGGAGATCCTCGAGTCGTCGAAGAAGAAGCCGAGAGTCTCTCCTTTCTCAACACAAGATAGACGGCCATCTTTTGGAGGAGAGAAAGAGAGAGGGAGAGAATATGAGAGAGAGAGAGAGAGTTGTAACCTTGTACAACTCTTAATCATGTACCTTGGAAGGCTACCCTAACCCTCCTTTTATATTAGTTTAGGATCCATAGGATCTCAATCCATGGGACACATGGATCGAACGGCCAGGCTTGGTCCATGTAAAATCAATGGCTATAATTATTGTTGGTTAAAACCAACAACATTTATTTATGATTAAATTAAATATATGTTGCAACATTATCAACACATTTTTAATTTAACATAAATAAGTTAGTTGAGAGATTAATCATCATAATAAAATGGAGATAATATTGCCTCCTAAAATGGTGGCTTTATTTCTCCTTTTTATTATAATACATTATCTCTCAATTATCACACAAATATCCACCAAATTAATTCCAAATTAATTTGTGAATATTTCAATTATGCCATTGAAAATTATGTGAATCAAATTCACAACCCAAACTAATTTGTAAATTACATTTCCAATTAATTAATTAATGTGAATCCAGTCCACACTATTAATTAACAAATGCTATTTACATATATTCTCTCTCTTCAATATATGTACTATAAATCATATTTATAATACACATATATCATGGATAGTATTATCCACATTCTCTAATCCTTGATAATTAAATCCCATTTAATTATCTTGGATAATAATTCTCACAATATGAATCTCATTCATGTTATGCTTGATAATTAAATCTTATTTAATCATCAAGTTCTTCTTGCTTGGATATGAATTTCATCAAATGAATTATTCTCGAACTCCTTCAAGAATAATGTGCTTTCTCCGCAGATACTTGGAGATAAGGACAGGGCGATTGTATTGTTCCACGTATAGTGACTTGGATGTTGAGATCTTATCTCAAATCCAGATCTTACGAACCTCCCACAGATGCTTGATTAAATCAAGACCGCAAATCTAATATTCTCATTGTATCTGAATCTCATTCAGAACAATGTCCAACATTTGGACCAAGATCAGATTGCTTCTCTACTGAGAGGAGTCACTAAAATCCAAACCTGTTTCATCACTCCCTCGGAATGGAAGCGTCATGGATATACAATCGTTTATGATCACATCACCCTCAGGTATTCCCAATACCTGTACATCCTGCATACTGGAAGACCCATGATCAACCCGAAGATCAAGATCAATTTTATATTGTCTTCTTCAAGGTTTTATCAATAAGTTTCTCATTTGATCATTGGGATTTGGTATCGATCATATACTTTCCAAAAGCATATATCATACCTAGGTCTTGATCATATAATTTCCAAAAGTATATATCAAACCTACAAATTCAATCAAGCTTCCAAAGCGAGACAACCGTGCACGGAATTTGATTCTTCCCAATATCTCATGAGTGAGCTCATGTCTTTCGGTTCAGTAGTGAACCTGTATGATCCCTTTGAGAGATCGTACTACTCATATGCCCTTATATGCACACCAGCGCGCCGGTGTATAGACCTTGGTTAGGTCATCAACCTATTGGTCTGCCAAATGTACATACTCAGACATATAGCAATACATCTGTCTCCGGTCAGAGGATGCGTGCCTATGTTGTGACAGCATTCAACATAGGACTTAGGTTATCTCGATCTCGTTAAGTCAACTCTTTGACCTAACTAATCTGACACCTCCGAATCTCTATTCCTATGCAGAGGACCTGCATCAAGAGGTCGGTCAGATATCAGCCTATGTGAGAAAGGATTGCCATCTCCTACTCAGGCTGGAGATCACATCTTAACAATCATTTGACGGTGCTTGATGAGTCCTCAATCTAACTCTTTAGATATTCATCCAAGCACCGGCCTCTATGATTCAATAATTGAATCAACAGCTGTATGATCATTAAGATAGCCATGGCACATAACCCTAATTGTACAGAGGGACCTATTATGCAAATTATTTATTCTTCATTTCAGATCAGGGAATGATATTTGCAATAACATTTATTGCATAATGGCTCGCCGTGGGCTCACATGTCCAACACAAGTATGCTACCTGAAGCACTGGTAGACGCAGAGGCAGAAGCAGCGGCATCAGATTGACTCTCCGTAGTCGGTGCTGGACCAGATGGTGGAATAATGCCCCTCAGACGGGCAACTAGATCGTCGAACCGTTGATCCAAAGTAGCAGCAGATGGAGGCTCTATCTGCTCAACAACCCGTGCGGATGCAGGAAATCCATGCTTCGAGTAGCATGTGTCTTCATTGTGTCCAACGCGGTGACAGTAGGTACATGTTGGCCTAGTGCGGCCACCTCTTCCACGAGGTCCACGTCCACGGCCCTGGTGATGAAATTCGCGACCCCTGTTGGTTGCCATGGCTGAAGTATTCTAACTCGAGGCCGTGGAAGGAACTGTGATCCGACTCAGTCTATGAAAAGCTTCCTCCATGGGAGGAATAGTAGAGTCGGCCAAAATCTGTGATCGTGCCGCCTCATACTCTGGATCAAGTGCAGCCATGAACACACCCACCATAGTCGCGTTCCTATATGTCTTCTACTGTTCTGGCGTGGCTGTCAGGGGCATGAAGCTGTAGAGCTTCTCGAACATCCCTCGCAGTGATGTATAGAGAGAATGTAGAGGGCGGCCATTCTGCTTGATAGTGAATATATCGTGCTGAAGTTGCAGAATCTTTGTCTCGTTCTTCGCCTGTGAATATGTAGCCGCCAGAATGTCCCACATATCCTTCGTCGTGGGTTGATGTAGAATGTCATTGGCAATCTCAATTTCCAACGTACCGGATAGCCAAACCTTGGCGTATGCGTCATCAGCCTCCCAAGAGGCATTGGTTCCAGTCTTCTCAGCAGGCTCAGGTTCGGTAAGAATGTGCTTCTTACCTGTTGACTTCATCATGCTCATGAACTGCATTGCCCACAGTTCATAGTTGGTACCGTCCATCTTTACAATAGGCTGGACCACGAAATGCGCCAATAGATGGGATATCTGCCTCGCTTTCTGACATACTGGATACTGAAGACTGGAACGATTGATAGAGAATGTGATTTGTCTACAAAGACATAGACGGGTTTAGTTACACGTGTAGACCTCAAGCAACTAAACCCATGTAGACGAAGGCGCGCGCCCTAGGGCTTAGCGCGTACAGTCAACCGTGAGAACTAGGCGCACTGGTGTGCGATGCGTGCACTGATAGCGTGCTTGAGTGGCGCTGATGTGCGTGATGAGTCACACGCGGCCGCACAGGAGACAGAGAACACGCACAGGTGATGCTTCAGGAGCACCGCACGCTACCAAGGATCCAGGAGCAACGCACGCAAGCGCAGGCTACCAAGCGCACGCGCAAGGGAGCAGTGCGCGCAGGCGATGCGCGAGCGCAGGCGATGCTTCAGGAGCACCGCACGAGGCACCGGAGCAGCGTGCGCAAGGGAGATGCGCAGAGGAGGCGCGTTGGCGCAGATTCGATCAGGGCGTGCAGCGCAGAGGAGGCGGCGCCGATCGAAACGAGAGGGAGAGAGGAAGAGAGGCCGGCGGGTGGGGTAGGGTTAGGGTTAGGGTTTCGAGAACTCCGGTCTAGGACCGTTGTTCTGATACCATGTTGGGAAAAATGAACAACTTGTTTATTCCATAAGCCCTAGGCTCTCATATATAGGAGAGTAGCCTATGGGTAAATTACATAAAGCATACAACTGAAAATAAAAATAACGAAGGGATACAGACACTACTATATGCGTTAACAATAACAAATATCTAACAGTTTGGACTCATAAATAACCTTTAAAGGCAATAAATTATGGACTGGAGAAATGCAGAAATCAAAGTGGATTTTAGATACTACAAACCCCTATTCATGTTGGACTGCTCACTGCATCCGGAATTACTAGTTACTTATTTCCATCTACTTCCGTACCAACCTGCACCCTCCTTGTAGTTGGGTCTAATGTCGCAAATAACTGATTTTCTGCGAGAACTGTAGCTCCCGTCAAGCAATTCAAAAGTGTACTCTTCCCAGCATTGGTATATCCAACCTTCAAAGATGCAGCAAGAGATAAAACATGATAATAAAGACAACCAACATCCCCATAACAGTGATCAAGTTTTTCTTTACCAGAGACACAACAGGAACTGGCACAGACAATCGGCGATTGCGATATTGCCTCCTGTGTAGCCTAACAGATTCAAGCTCTTTCCTCAAAATTGCAATCTACATGTTCAAAAGGGAGCGTAAACTGAGATACTTGTGGAGCTCTTCAAAGAAATAACAACCAATTACACAGAAATTTGCAGGTTAGGTTTCAAGAAAAGCAAATGAGCAAAATACTATGTAAATCAGAAAAAATGACAAAACAGATAAATCATAGTTTGTTGGCAAGACAAAATAGAGCAAACGGTGCATGCACACACACAAGACGAAACACCATATAACTACTTCAAATGAATTTCTGAAAGCATATATGAAAACTAGATTTCTAAAAAAAGCGTCCACAAGGTTTGCATAGCTACGTACACACAAGATATCTTGCTTTAACTCTTATAGAAACAAAGGAGAAAAACATAGAGTAGAAAACATTCATTTTCAGGTAAGAATGCATATCTTTGCTATTTGCAATTGTCCTAGCATCTGAAGAAAACAATGGAACACTAATAAAGGAGGTGCATATTGCAATTTTAACCTAGACAAAGATTGCAAAGATAAAAGTGTGGGTAGTTCAATATGAACAAGATTGATATCCTTCCATGATTACGTCATTGTCTAATGTTGCAGAAGGGCATGTTACATTTGACAAAGCAGGGGATTAAAATATTACTTGAGTACGCAAGATACGCTTGTCCACTTCAATCTGCTTCTCACCCATTCCTTTGACCTTACCTCCAGCTTGACGTTCTAGATGCGTCCACATTTTCGTTAGTCGAGGAAGCTGGTATTCCATTTGTGCTAATGAAACCTAATGACCGATAGAAATATTTAGATATGAGTAAAGAATGGAAAAGCATAGCCTCCTTGCATATGATGATTCAAAAATTAAAACTACCAGCATATAAATACATACTGCACAATGGCGACATCAACACAAAATCCTTCCACGCCATGGCAGTTAAAGGCAGCATAGGAACTACATACATAGGCTCAGGGTGATCGTGATGTAGGCTCGGCCTCGGTGGACCATTTTCATTCTCTAATTAGAAGAGTTAATGCATTGGCTGGAGATATTTTGGACGGGAAGTGAACGCATTGGCTGAAGATAGCTTGGACGGGAAGTGAACAGGCTATTTCAGATAGAGGATTATGGCCCGATACATGATTTTGATGTGCAAAAAGTTCGTTATGCAGTCTACCATTTAAAATGCAGATTCGTTGTGCCCAAATGGTTTCCATGTAGTATTCATCAAGAAATGTTTGCAGATGGTAGAAGGTGAAGACATGGAGGTCTTTGATGAGTTGAAAAGAGGTGATTCTAACTTTGAAAGGTTGAAATAATAAAGCGCTTATTTGCTTACTGCCAAAGAAAGATGCCGTCGTGCTGTTTGGATTCTTTTTACACTTTCAGATGTGATATATCTCATTATAGCCAAGGTGATTGCCAACAAGATGTGAAGTATCTTGACGATATTATTTCTCTGGAGCATACAGCTCTCATCTTGGGTAGATGTATGAAGGATAGTTTGGTTATAGTGATGTAAATTGTAAATGATCGGAAGCAAAGGAAGGTTTGATCCATGCTATGGAAAGTAGATTTTTCAAGGTATATGATCATGTGGATTGGAGGTTCATTTGACTCTCCCTTGTAAAGCATGGTTTTCATGAAACTTGGATCATGTGGATGAAAAGGTGTGTGGCAACAATTTCATATTTGATCTTGGTGAATGGCCTACCCGAGAGTGATTTTTTTCCAACCCAAAAGAGGGTCAGACAAGGATGTCTGTCTTCTTTGTGGTTGTGGCGGACAATTCGCTAGTGATGTCAAGACTAATTGTTTCTGGTGGTAGTTGTTTGGGGTACGGAATGTGGAAATCTCTATTCTAATTCTTTAATATGATGATGATGCATTATTTGTTATTGAAGGTGATGTATTGGAGGCCAAGGGGATATCTTTGGTGCCGGATATTTTTTCAAACATCTCGCACATCAAGGTGCATAGTTAGGGACAAGTACGCTATTTTTCCTCTTGGTCTTTTGTGGGATGAGGTGGAAGATTGCAACAACATTTCAAACACCTCGAGGATGTCACTCCCACTCACATTTTCGGGACTCCCCTAACTTCGGGCCAACCTCGGTGGTCAAATCAGAAGTTGTTTGGGGTAAGGAATGTGGAAATCTCTATTCTAAGTCTTAAATATTATGATGACACGATATCTTTTAATTGAAGGTGATGTATTGGAGGCCAAGGAGATATCTTTAGTGCCGGATATTTTTTCAAACATCTCGGACGTCAAGGTGCATAGTTAGGGACAAGTACGCTATTTTTCCTCTTGGTCTTTCGTGGGATGAGGTGGAAGATTGCAACAAGGTTTCGAACACCTTGAGGATGTCACTCCCACTCACATTTTTGGGACTAGCCTTAACTTTGGGCCAACTTTGGTAGTCAAATTGGATACAGTTAGTAAAAAAATTCAAGAAAAAACAAGTGGATTGGAAGGCCTCGGTACTGTAGAGAGGAGGATGGTTCGTTCTGCTGAAATATGTATTGATGGTGATTCCTATCATGATTCAGTTGACTTGGTTGGTATCCGTTGGGGTAGGTGTCGTTTGAAATCTTTGATGAGATGTTTCTTCTTTTTAACAGGAAAAGGGCTACGATGAGGTGCTTTTTGATCTAATTATGAAAGAGAAGATGATGACATCCACGTTGTAAAAGGGATGTTTTGACTCAAAAAATCCCTCTCAAAACTCAAAAGAGACAGCAGTTTAGAAGTATCAAAGCTCAAGGATATGAATATAATCATTCTGACACAGTGGCCGTTGAGAATATAGGGGAAGAGCAAAGATTTGGTTTATTGGGTGATAAGAAATATGTATGACCGGTGTTAACTATGATTCGATCTTTGTCTAGCTTTTGGCAGGGAATTAGCGTGGTTCACTCTGAGATTACTCAGTTTCTGAGACCAGTTTTGAAGTGTGCAAAATCTTTCAAATTATGGACGGATGACCGGTGCAAGGAGGGGACCTTTGTGAACCTATTTTTTGAATCAAGCCTTTGTGAACTGTTGGAAGAAAACTATAGATCTGTCTATTGAAGGGAACCTTATGGCTCTCTTATATAGGGGAGAGACCCAATGTATGACCGGTGTTAACTATGATTCGATCTTTGTCTAGCTTTTGGCAGGGAATTAGCGTGGTTCACTCTGAGATTACTCAGTTTCTGAGACCAGTTTTGAAGTGTGCAAAATCTTTCAAATTTTGGACGGATGACCGGTGCAAGGAGGGGACCTTTGTGAACATATTTTTTGAATCAAGCCTTTGTGAACTGTTGGAAGAAAACTATAGATCTGTCTATTGAAGGGAACCTTATGGCTCTCTTATATAGGGGAGAGACCCAAAGGGTAAATTACATAACGTAGATGAAAGAAAAAAAAAAGAAAATACAGAAAGGTCCCGTAACATAAGAATATCTCTACATTCCCCCACAAGATGGAGCATAGATGTTGATCATGCTCAGCTTGGATGAACACTTCTAGAAGGACGCTCTGGTAAAAGCATTGGTTAATGTCCGCAGTCTACTCCCATGAACTTACATGGAAGTGGAAATGAAGCCTTTCTGAATAATATCACGTGTATTGTGGCATTCTACTTCAATATGCTTCGTTCTTTCATGAAACACGAGATTATTAGCAATAAATAAGCTGCCTAGTTGTCACATTGTAAATGCATAGAAAGTGGTACATCAACGCCTAGGTCAATTAGAATAGATCTGACACACTCCCATGTGCCATAGCTCTATATTTTGATTCAACACTAGATCTGACAATAATTGTCCGCTTCTTGCTCTTCCATGACACTAAAGAGTCACCAACAAATACAACCAAGCCTGAAGTGGAGTTCATATCCTTACGACACCCCGTATAGTCTACATCTGCATAAGCTGTGACAGTAAGGGATGTCCCTTTTTCTGAAAAATAATCATGCACCTGGAGAGGACTTCAAGTACATCGGAATCATACGGAATGCATCCATATGCACCTGTCTAGGTTGTTCCATGAACTGAACCTACTAACAGCGAATGAAATGATTGAACTGGTGATGGTAACAAAGTAGCTTCCCCACCAGTTCTCTGTATCTTCTCTTGTCCACTTCCTCTGTATCATCGTCATATAGCCTCATGCTAGGATCCATAGGAATAGTAGCAAGTCTACAACCAATCATGCATGTCTCAGCTAGAAGATCTGTAACATATTTTTTCTGGATCAGAACAAGACCCTGCAAGTTCCTGGCGAACTCTTATCCCATCAAGTACCTTAGGGTGCCAAGATCCTTGGTGACAAATTGTAGACCAAGGAACCCCTTTGCCTCTCAAATTCCATGCACATCATCTCATGTACTGACGATATCATCAACATAAATCATAATAACAACTGCACATATGTTGTTCCTCTGAACAAACAAAGGATGATATGCATTCAACCTTGTGAATCATTGCTGCTCAATCAAGTCCAAAAGCTTCTGGAACCATGCTCTTGGACTCTTCTTGAGACCATAGATGGCCTTGTGAAGTCTACAAACCTACTGACACTCCCCCTCAACAGCAAACCTCGTTGCTACTGCATGTAAACTTCCTCCTGGAGATCACCATATAGGAATGCATTCTTGACATCAAACTGAAACAAAGGCCAGTCATACCACGACAATAGTAAGAACCTGAAGAGTGGAGTGGCGAGCGATTGTAGAGAATGTATTCAGATAGTCCACCCCATACGTTTGAGTGAACACACGTGCAACCAATCTGACCTTGTAGCGATCAATACTACCATGTGCTCGGTGTTTCACAGTGAATACCCACTTCCAACTAGGGTTGAACATTGGGCCAAGCTATCCTGACCCATCCTGCAACCCTGCATGTTAAGCCCGACCCGAACCCGTATAAATTTGGGTTGGGGTCAGGCCCAAAAAAACCCGTTTCTAAAACAAATCGGGTCCGGGTTAAGTAGAGCCCGACCCAAAAGCCTGGTCTGGAAACCCGACCCGATACCCGGTCAGCCAACCCGAAAGCATGATCCTAAACCTATATAATATAATATATATATATATATATAATATATTACTTAACCTTAATCCCTCATAACCCACCCCAACCCAGCCCCCCTCAAACCCCATCTCCACTCTCTAACGATACTACCATGCACGAGCATTTCAAAGTTTTTTAAAAAATAATTTGTATATGAAAAAATCAAAAGTTTTTGAAGAGAAATAATCGAACATTTCAAATCTTTTTTTCAAAATACCATAGGAATATCAAGATTCTTAGATTTATAGTTAAAAAAATAAAAAAAAAACATTTCCATATCACCCGTTGGATTAAGCATTTTCGAAAAAAATCAAAAATTGTTTAAAGGGAAAAAAGTTACCGGGTCGGCCCGACCCAAACCCAGCTCATTTAACTTCAGGTCGGATTTGGGTTCGGGCTGCCCCATCAAATTTTTTCGAGCCGCGGCTCAGCCCGAAACCCGAAAAAATAAACGGGCCCGGGTTCGGGCAGAGGCACAGCCTGGCCTACCCAACCCGATAATCAACCCTACTTGCAACTGACAATAGAGGCTCCCGAAGGAGTTGGGAGTAAACTCCAAGGGCCTGTTTGGTTGCAGGGTTGGGAAGGGTTGGGTTGGCCCAACCCTTCCCAACCCTCCAACCAAACAGCCCAATCCTCCTCACAGTTTACTATTCACAGGGGTACCCCTGCCCAACCCAACCCTGCCCAACCCTGCAACCAAACAGGCCCCAAGTGTCACGCAACTGCAACGCGACCCATCTCCTCTTCCGTGGTCAGACGCCACCGACTATCTCATAAAGCATCATGATAAGTTCGTGGAATTTCCACGACAGAAAGTGCACCTACAAACTGCCTGAAATCCGCAGTCAAGCGATCAAACGAAACATGGGAAGCAAGAGGATAAATGTACATGTACGTCTCTACTTCTTAACAGCAATAAGCACATCCAGGTCATTGGGGATCTCCTCAATATGTATACAAGCCTCCTACAAAGGCACATGTTCATACGGTACAGTTGTCTACTGCAAAGACAATTCTCGAGGGTCATCAGTAGAAACAATTTGCTCAGAACATACGTGTAACGTGCTAGATGACTAGGGAAGCCCATGAGTAGAGGAAGGTTGACGAACGTAGAACCATGGCAAGAACTGACCCATGGAACTAGGTGGTGGTGGTGGTGGTGCATGAGGAGGTGGTGGAGGTGGTGACAAACTGTTGAAGGTGGAGGTGTGCCATATAGACCTCCTCTCCAGAATAAGATGGAGTTAATATGTCACCTGTGGGACAAAAATACATCACAGACTCAAAAAAGGTGACATCAACGCTGGCGTGGTACTTCCTACGAAGAGGATCATAACATTTGTAGCCCTTCTGTGTTCTATAATACCCCATAAAAACACATTTGACAGCTCTAGGAGAGATTGTCAAGACCAGATGACAACTGATGCACAAAGGCGATTGAGCCAAACACATAAGTGAGTGAGAACAAATCCTTCTCAGGAAAAGCAAAGGAGACGAGGCATATGATTCACTAAGTAGCAAGCAGTAAGAACTGCATCACCCCAGAATGAATGTGGAGCACAACTCTGAATGAGAAAAGTTCGAGTCACATCAAGCTCAAGCAAGTGATGGCCGGGAATGCGAGGGATTGAGGGGAGGCGCGGCGGTTGTCGGGTGCGGTTGGCGGCCGCGCGGACCGGGGAGGGCAGGGGCAATACCTGGGCGGCCTGGGGGGTTGCCGGGATGGTCGGCGACGGTGAGATAGTCGTTGCCAAAGGTGATTGCTGCTCGAATACGGACTGGGCAGCAAGCAGTTCGATTGTTTTGCCTCCTGAAACTGCCTGGACTGCGCATAAATCGTCGTTGTCGGCAATATTTTCGTGATTTTCTTCGTCACAGATCTGGGCAGCGGCTTCGGTAGTGGAAGATGTTGATTTGGCCGCGATAAGAGTCTCGAAATTAGCCACCATATCTCGACATTTGGACTGGAGATCTTGACATTTGGACTGTAAATCAAATAGCAGGCCCGTCACCTCCTTGTTGAATCGTTGTTTTCGTTCCGATGAACGATGGCCCTTCGTTGCATGATGATTGCGTGAACTTTTGTATGGATCGACAGATCGTGAGGACGATCTGTAAGCCATGCTCTGATACCAATTGATGCAAACCGAAATCGGCGACGGCGAATAAAATAATAATATAATTTTTTGGTGGGTTTTGGTGGAAGAAATAGAAGGGTTGAGAAGAGAAATACTCGTCGGTAACGAGGGATGGAAGAAGGAGAACCGCGGAGATCGCGTGGAGGGAGAGAGAGAGGAGGGGGAATAAATTGAGATCAACTCAATTTTTCATTCATAATGGACTGACTACAACTGATGGACTACCCTCTCTTTATATAAGAGAGAGGGTTTACAAAAATAGTAAATAATCTCAAATTACAACTAATTTAATCCTAATTGACCTCTAACTAATTTAATTGGACTCTAATTATTTAATTGACCAACAATTATAATTAAAATCTACGAAATCAACGTTGAGATCACAGGCGATCTCAATTATTAAATTGGACCACTACGACCGCTAAAAACGTAAATAAAAATGATAATTATTTAATTGAATAAATGTGGCCCCATAATTTGGGGTCACGCTGCATCATTGGGACATATAAGGACATGAAGTTTTATGGACGATGCCAAGTGATGAGAAGAATAGCGAAAGCTTGACTACAAAATTCCAAGGTATTGTCAGTTTTCACAAATTTAACTGTAGATGAAAAATCATTTATGAAAGATTTTATCACAGTCCCAGCCTCAGGCTTATTCTTTAACAAGAAAACCCACAACAACCTAGAAAAATTATCTACAGTCACAAGATAAAACATGTGTCCCTGATGATCAAAAATACGACTCGGATCCCAAATGTCTATATGAATTAACTAAAAAGGGGAGCTACTACTCCGACCCTAACAACCTGGGAAAGCAGACCGATGATGCTTCCCTAACTGACAAGCCTCGCACTAGAAAGTGGAGCGAGGAGAGATCTTAGGAATCATGCAACACATCTCCTAGAGAGGAAGGTGACCAAAGCACATATGCCACATAAACAGGGTGATTGATCCTGTGAGACTAGACGAGACAACAACATACGGAGTGCGGACTAGTCGATAGAGGCCGTCCTGCTCATGGCCACAACCAATCACCCTGCCCGTAAGAATGTCTTGAAACACAAGTGAAGATGGGTCAAAAATAACATGATAATGTCGATCCTTAATAATATGACTAATAATAATAAGTTCATTGAAAAATCAGAAGCATGAAGCACATTTTATAAGTACATAGATGGCGTTGGATTGATCTTCTCATGTCCTGCAACTGGAGAGTGTGTCGTATCAACTATGATAATTGATCTACCATGGGGTAACTGCTTGTACACTGTAAACTGACTCATGTCTCCACACATATGATGGGACGCACCAGAATCCATAATCCACTTTGTCATATCAGTCCTATGACAATTGGTAAGAGCATAGGTACTACTTGAAGTTATGGCGGACGCAGAGGATGCAATATCTAAATGGCTTCCTTGAGAGTCAAGGATGCATGGGAACCAGTGGAGGGCATAATCTCTCCCAGGTGAGCAAAAAAGTCCTTAAATCTCTGACCGGGCGTGGAGGCTGCAAGAGACTCAGCTTGCTCGGTTGCACGAGCAGAAGCCAGAAAATCATGTTTGAAGTAGCATGTATCCTTCGAGTGACATGGACGATGGCAATAGGTATATGGCTAGCGAGTGTGGCCTCCCTACGACGAGGATCACAGCCGTGAAACTAAGAAGTGCCTCCCTAGCACGAGATGCGACCATTGTAGATGAGGTATGGATAGAGACAAACGATGGAACATTGATCCTGTTGAGCCTACGGTATGTCTCCTCCATGGGAGGGAAGGTGGCATCCGCAAATATCTGTAAGCAAGCAGCATCATACTTTGGGTCAAGTGCTGCTAAAAACATGCCAACCATGGTGGTGTTCTCGTACGTCTTCTATTGCTCAAGGGTGGCTGCAATAGGTACGAAGAAGCTGCGAAGCTTCTCGAACATGCCACGAAGAGACGTATACAGAGAATACAGGGGACGACCATTCTGCTTGACTGTGAATATATCATGTTGTAGTTGTAGGATCTTCGCCTCATTTCTCGTTTGGGAATACGCAGCCGCGAGAATGTCCCGCATCCCCTTGGTGATGGGTTGGTGCAGAACATCATCGGCGATCTCAACTGTCAGTGTGCAAGACAACCACACGTGTGCATAAGCATTGTCAGCCTCCTATGAGGCGTTCACCCCAGTCTTGTCAGCCGGCTCCTCTTCGGTAAGAATATATTTCTTACCCTAGATTGCATTAGGCTCATGAACCGCATGGTCCATAGTTCATAATTTGTCCCATCCATTTTTACTATTGATGATAGACCTCAAATAACACACGTGGCGGGGATATCAACTTTGTTTTCTGACATATTGTCAGATCCAAAGACTGAGGCGTGTAGACCAAAGAAGTTTGTCTACACAAATATATAGGGAAGCAGTTGCATGTGTAGACTCAAAATGCAACCATTCCCATTAGACTATGATGTGCTTTGCACCAACAGGTGATATACTGATCTGAAATCACCTAAGAAACACCAAAATCAGACCGACGTGATCACGCAATCACGTTCTTGGAGCCCTAAGTGAGAGCAAATGGGTCATAGGTGACAGCCTAGAGGCTAGAGGGCAACACCAGCTGCTAAAGCCGATGGACAACGAAGTGCGGTGGCAAGAGGTGCTGCAGCTGCAGCGAGGGGTGTTGCGGCTGCGGTAGCAGTGAGAGGTGCTGCTATAATGACGGTGGTGAGTGTGGCGGCAGGTGCTAGAGGACGATGACGTACGGTGGCGGCCTTTGGAGGGAGAAGGATAGGGTGGCAGGTGGGTTAGAGTTTCTTGGGTATAAGAGTCCTGGTCTAGGATCACCACTCAGATATCATGTTGGAAGAAAATGATTGATTTATCTATTAAAGGGAACCCTAAGGCTCTCCTATTTAGGGGAGAGACCCAAAGGGTAAATTACATAACGTAGTTGAAATTAAAAAAATAACAGAAAAGCTTGGTAACATAAGAATATCTCTACATGAACATTTCTGGAGACTTTTTTCTCTAATGAGTGATTAAAACATCTCTGTGGTGGATGCTTAGTTTAAGGGGGACTTGGGCATCATCATCATTTAATGTTGCCTTATTATAACCAAGATTGGAAGACTTCCTAGAGATGGTTGAGCTCCTGGAGGGGATGTCTGGCCCTTTTGTGGGGCATGACTATTAAACATGAATGGATAGTGCCTTCTCAGTTAGGAAGGCCTACAAGGTGCTATCTAGACCCACAATTGTTTTACCCAAGTAACTTGACACGAGATTGCATATCGTTATAGAATTCCAGGATTCTGCAATGAGTAAAGGTTTTTCTTTGACTTTTGAGACAGGATCATGTGAAGACGAAGATTCATAAGGTGAAGTTTGTGTAAGGGCAAAGATTTTTTGTGTCCAAGGTGTCTTGTAACCCTTGAGGATGTAAACCATCTGGTCTTCAACTGTTCAAGTTATCGAGAGGTTTGGCTTGGCTCGTTGTTGGATAGGGTGAACTTCATGGTTGTTAATGGCTTCTCGAACTCTATCAGATCTACAAACGGCAATTCTCAGGAGGGATGTATCATATTGTTCTATTCATTATGGGCAATTGGGGTGGCACGACATGGGATTGTATTTCGACAAGTGAGGTTGTACGGAACATGTACTTAAGCATGCCAACTTACTTGATAGGTCTTGGTCATTTTAATTGTTTTATGTGAATACTAATAAAATATTTACATATGAATTTGCCCAGCTATGGGTATAAACCATTTTTCCTTTCGCAAAAAATGTTTGCTTGGGATTTTAATGTCAGCCATAAGTGAAAGCAATGGCATTTTGTCGCCTCACTGTCATTTCTCGCCTAAACCTTTCAAGGTGCAACTTGTCCCTCTTATATATCAGCCATGTATGAGCTGAGAGCTCTACTCTGGTGAGGCCAATGACCTTCACTACAAAGGTGATAGGTGCTTGAAATGTCAAACTGCAGTTTACCAAGAACATTTCATGTTGACCGGGAGAAGAGGAAGGATAATGCAAGCTTTCTAATGCCAGCCAATACTCTAGGTTTGTTCTATAGTTGGATTTATATGGATGTTCCCCTTGAGGCAGTGGTTAGTACTTTGATAAGAGGAGTTAACCATAATTATTGATAATATAAAACTGTATCATGTTTGCTAGCAAATAGCAATTCAGTAAATTTGTGTTTACCCTATAGAATGACATAAATAGGATTTTACTATTTACATTTTACTCTACTCCAGTTGATGAGGATAATGCAAGCTTTCTAATGCCAGCCAATACTCTAGGTTTGTTCTATAGTTGGATTCATATGGATGTTCCCCTCGAGGCAGTGGTTAGTACTTTGATATGAGGAGTTAACCATGATTATTGATAATATAAAACTGTATCAGGTTTGCTAGCAATTCAGTAAATTTTTGTTTATCCTATAGAATGACATAAATAGGATTTTACTATTTACATTTACACTACTCCAGTTGATGTTTACCATCGTTAAAAACTTTGACAAACTAGCAAGTCACAAGCGATTATATTGACAACGAATCATCTTCTAGTAATTGGATCTAAAGCCTAAAAGGGGTTCTTCTGACATGTATATCAAATTTAAAGATCTTAACGTCAGATTTAACTTTACAAGAATTGTATACTACAGAAGATCTTACAAAAATGGCCAAAAATGACACCAGAATAGAAATTACCTGTAAAGAAGCCTCGTGAGTTGCAGCTCTTTGATTAAAAATGTCCAATATAAGGGCAGTGCGATCACAAACCCTGACACCTCCACCAAAAGCCCTTTCCAAGTTACGCAACTGACTGTAAACAAAACCACACAAAATGCTCTTCGTTCATTTTCCGTGAAAAAACAAAAAAATCTGCATAGGATGATAGCTGGTCACACCAAACATCTAAGTTCATTATTTACATCATAATACTATGTACAGTAACAGCATAGCACATAACGTTCCAATGATGTTGTTGAGATATTAATTATCTTTTTGATGCAGCGTGACCCCAAATTATAGGGCCACATTTATTTAATTAATTATTAGTCAATTTTATTTACGTTTTTAGCGGTCGTAATGGGCTAATTAAATAATTAAGATCGCCTGTGATCTCAACGTTTATTTCGTAGATTTTAATTGCAATTTTGGGTCAATTAATTAATTAAAGTCTAATTAGAGTAATTAGAGGTCAATTAGGTTGTTAGAGTCCAATTAGGCAAGTCAGTTGTCAATTTAATTTAGTTTACTATTTTTGTAAACCCCTCTCTCCTATATAAAGAGAGGGTAGTCCATTGTTTTGAGACAATCAAGGATTATGAAAATTTGAGAGTTATCTCGTTATCTCCCTCTTTCTCCTCTCTTCTCCCGCGATCTCCGCGTTCTTCTTCTTCCATCCCTCGTTACCAACGAGTATTTCTCTTCTCAACCCATCTCGTTCTTCTACCAAAAATCCACCAATAAAAAACATATTATTTTTCGACGCCGCGAAAGCCTATTTGCATCAATTGGTATCAGAGCATGGAAATCGAATCGTTTTCACGATTCGACGATCCCGTGGCATATTGGCGTCTCAAGCTCGATCTCAACCGCGTATCTTATGGGACGCATGCGCGTTCGCGTCAACGGAAGTACAAAAAGCGTCTTGCGGCATCCTTGAAGGTCCAAGCATGGTTGGACACAACCTTAGATGAAGATTCATCCGTCGACGACGAAAATCAGATCATGGCAGCCACTGTTCAACCCGATTTCGAGGCAAAAAATGAAGGTATCTTCATTCTAGATGAAGAATTATTTGATACAACTCATGTACAACCAAACAATGAAGAAAAGGGGCCAATATTCGATGAAGATCTCACGGAAGAAGAGTTCGAGATGCTCGATTTCTCCTCAACCGAAGTTGCTGTCCAGATCGTTTCGGAAGAACAAAGCGACGACATAATGGCTGTCCAGGAGGTTTCGGGCCAGCCCCCACCGCCGAAGACATCCCTGATATCAACCACAACCCCGCTGCAATCCAATGATGGCAGCCCCTCACCAGCGGGCCCCCTTCTCACCGCCTCGGCAGCCCCGACGCCACCGCGCACTCCGCCTAGCCGCGTGCTGCAACCTTCCATCTCCAGGCCGTCGCCCCCGCGGTGCCAACGCCAGCTACTCCCCGCTGCGCTCAGATCGACGCCGCGCGCCACAACCGCACGCCTCGACGCACCCCATCTGCTCCAGCCTCCGCCCAGGCGCAGGCGAGCCCCTCCGCACGACGCGTGGAAGCCAGTTCAGCCCCCCCTGTTCACGCGCGCCGCCTCTTCTCTCCCGCCTCACCCGCATCGATTCGCCGCGTGCCTCCCCATCTCCACCGCGCGCCTCAGTCATCTGGGTGCGACCCCTCATCGCCGGCACCGAGTTCCATCTCAGCGAAGCGATGGGTGGCGTTGCCTTCGCCAGCGCCGACGGAAATGGAGGCGAAGCCCTAGGGCTCGGCGCCGCCTAAGACGAGTGGGAGGAGTCGTGGGCGACTCTCCTAATGTCAATCCCTCATACAACAAATCCCGTGGAAACAGGGATTGGGAATGGATTTGGAAAAATTGCAAAATGAAATTTCCAAAAATATCTATTTGCAGAAAGAACAAAGCCAAGAAAAGTGAAGGGGTACGAAAATTGCAGTGGTGCCCTCCAATTGGGAAAAACTATAAACGTAATGTTGAAAGATCTAATTGCAAGTTACAATCTCATAGACGACTTCTCCAACGATCCACCTACATCACGCAATTCGTCAGGAGCCGAATTTTTAAAAGCGGAGGAGAGTTGATGCAGCGTGACCCCAAATTATAGGGCCACATTTATTTAATTAATTATTAGTCAATTTTATTTACGTTTTTAGCGGTCGTAATGGGCTAATTAAATAATTAAGATCGCCTGTGATCTCAACGTTTATTTCGTAGATTTTAATTGCAATTTTGGGTCAATTAATTAATTAAAGTCTAATTAGACTAATTAGAGGTCAATTAGGTTGTTAGAGTCCAATTAGGCAAGTCAGTTGTCAATTTAATTTAGTTTACTATTTTTGTAAACCCCTCTCTCCTATATAAAGAGAGGGTAGTCCATTGTTTTGAGACAGTCAAGGATTATGAAAATTTGAGAGTTATCTCGTTATCTCCCTCTTTCTCCTCTCTTCTCCCGCGATCTCCGCGTTCTTCTTCTTCCATCCCTCGTTACCAACGAGTATTTCTCTTCTCAACCCATCTCGTTCTTCTACCAAAAATCCACCAATAAAAAACATATTATTTTTCGACGCCGCGAAAGCCTATTTGCATCACTTTTTATCACTTTTATGTATTTACTTTTCTTTCCGTATATATTATGTAATTTTCCCAATATATTTCTCCTCTATATAAAAGAACTCTACGGCCTCAATCATAAGCAACTCATTATTTTCTCTTCACGTGGTAACAGAGCAACGGCATCAGACCAGAGTTCTCGTACCTCACCTATGCCCTAGCCTCCATCCACTGCCCCACTGAGGGACCCTCGCGCATCGTTGACCAGTCCTAATCAAGGCTGCAACACATCCGCTAGGTCCATTCAGACCATCGATGATGCTGCTACACCACCGCGGACCCACCGCAGGCATGTGTGATGCTGTTGGACACCCCGTAGGGCCTCCGACACCGTCGTCTGGCCCCAAGGGCCTACCGTTGGCCCTTTTCCAACTTCCTAGGGTGTTTCTCCTTTCCAGCACCTTTCTGCATCCTAGAACAGTCTAATTTTAACTGAAAAGGTGATTTCAAACCAATATATCATCTTTTCTGTCCCTATCGTGGATCGTGGATTGACGAGGATAGTTTTACAAGTCTACACATACAACCAATTCTCTATATGATCATGTAGACTCGTTCGGGTCGGTATACTACCCCAGTCGAGTCCCGCTTCGACCTCCTTTTCATCATGTCAGAGAACAAGGGTAACGTATTCTCTTCGTCTGGTGCCTTCAAGGGCTCGACTCCCATCGTGAAGATAGATGGGACCAACTATGAGTTGTATCCATGTAGTTCTTGACCCTCATACAATGCAATAATAAGAAGCACATTCTAACACAGCCAAAGCCGACGGATAAGACTGGGAAGAATGCTTCGTGAAAGCAAGATGACACGTACGCGCGTGTTTGACTCTCTAGCACCCTTACCACAAAGATCACCAACGACATTGTGAACAGCCCACCATTAAGGCAATATGGGATATCTTGGCAACCACATATACACAAACGAAAAATGAGACAGATTCTTCAGCTACAGTTCGATATTTACACGACCAAAGCATAATGGTTGTCTTTTGCGTACATTCTACTCTTCACTTCGTGGCATGTTCGAGAAGCTTCACAGCTTCAACCTATTACCATATCTACTACGTTGCAGATGGCATATAAGAACTCCACGATGGTTGGAATTTTCTTGGCAACCCTAGATCCTAAGTACGCGGCAGCACGAGCATCGCTTCTTACATGAGCAACCATACCTTCCTTGGAGGAGTCCTACCACCTACCACCATACAAACCTCCTTAACAATGGCAATTGTTAGAAAATAACGAATGTGTAAGCGTATCAGAAAAAAATAAAACAACGAAGAACATGGAATTTTAACGCGGAACCCTACTCCCTAAGGATCGAGATGAAACCACGGGAGAGCGCCTCAATAGGTTAATGTATGCATTGCACTTTCTCATTGGATACAGGGGGCCTGGGGCTTCTTATATATGCTCCACAGACACTCCAAGTCCTACCAATGGTAGATGTAGGATGAAACTCTGGATGTGGTAAATGGATCTTGGATGGATCCATTTACCCATCTTACATATGAATGATGCATACTTTAGCACACTCCCTCAAGCTGGAGCATGCAATGCTCGCCTTGGACAAACAGAAAGAATTCACTCAAACTCACAATACAAGACACTACAGACAATATCAACTCAACGCGCAATTGTCGGTTGTTGTCGAAGATGTTGCTTCTCGTGTTGTGCATGTGACGAGGAACAAGCAGGCTGGAGTGTGAGTCAAACTGAATCTCTTCGTCGCAGAGCATATGCTCCGTACTGCGCCTATCAGAGTCACTGCAACTGAAATAAGTCTCCATCTGGAGAACTCTAGCCCACCACAATTTGTGGACAACTGCTCCATCTCTAAAAGGGGCAAACTGAAAAAAGTTGTGGAGACATCCTCGTCGGAGTTCACGATCACTGGAGAATGGAGTCTGAAAAGTCTCCTCGACAGAGAAATAGGTCTCCCTCATACTAGCTTAGAGAATGGGATCTCTACTCTGGCGTCCCTATGGAACCACATGAAAAACTCTAACAAAAAAACAATGGGGACCACATAAAAAAGATGGCAAACATGTGCACATCTGAAAATGAGTCTCTCTATAAAGAACACGAAGGAATGGGTCACTCAACGATAAAGTGCCACGATCTTAGACTCTAAATCAATCCGTAGAGTCTGAAACATCTAAACTGTAGAGTCTGAAAAATCTGTCTAGCCTCTATAATATGAAAAATCTGAATCTGGAGAATCTGGCAATCTGACTTGTTGAACTCTACATAATACTCCATCTTTCTCCCATACTTGTCGAAAAACAATGACATTAACAAAGTTGAGAGAAGACAAGAAAATGGGGAAAACATGAATCACATAAGCCGGTCTCATTTTTTCGACTTTCTTTCTCATTTTTAATGAATTTATTTTGATTTTTTCTGGCTATTTTTTTTAAATATCCAACACATTTTTTTCTTTTCAACATATGGTTTTCTTACGCACCTCTCTCAATTTTTTTAACGACTTATCCATTTTTTTGCTTTTTAAAAAAATCGACCCACTTGGGCAAAGCTGCATCAAGAGACCCCCTCTTTTTTATCCATTTTTTTGTAATCGCAGCCCCCCCCCCCACTTTTTTAAATTTAAGAGCCGTGTAGGGCTCGATACCTCTTCGTACTCTTTAGGGTTCCCAGATTGGGAACCCACTGCCGCCGAAGTATCCAATGTTGCTGTTGCCTAGAGAGGAGAGGGTCTCTGCCGATCTTCATCGATGGGAGAAGAGGTGGACCGACACCTTGGCGAGGAGCACCGAAGAGAAGAAGCGACGTCGTTGCCCGAAGGATGCAAAGGATGCGCGAGAAGCCTGATGGAGGAGGGCGAAGGCTCGTCGCCAGGGAGATCGAAGGCATTGCCTGCGATAGGGCCTGCGATAGGGTCTCGCGCCGCTGGAGATGAGGGGTGCACTTGGAGGTCTATTGATGGAGATGTAGGGACCTCCGCCTAGAGGCACTGGAGATGGGACTCGAGCTCCTAGACTCGCTGGAGATGGGGCTTGAGCTCCTGGACTCGCATTCGGGAACCTTCGCTAGGGAATCTCGTCGTCCCCAAAAAAAATTCTACGAGGGGAAGTGTTCTGTCTGGAGAAGACCGTTGATGCTGGAGAAGAAGAATGAGTTGTGGTGCCTGGAGTTGCCTCGAACAAGAGGATGCGGCACTGCCTTTTGATCTGTGTGCAGCAAAAAGATGTGATGCATCGTAACACGGAAATAGGGCTTGCGCAATCTCGCGCCGCCTGATGTTGCGCCGCCTGGGGCGTCACCTGTGGACTGGAAGGGGAGACGCATGATGGGACCTGAGATGTGCCATCACCTGATCGAGTGCATTGGAGGATTGATCAAATCGTGCAGGAGTTAGGGTTTCAGAAAACCCAAAACTGCATATTGGACTTGAACACGAACAGATCTTTAAATAATAATGAACATGAATATACACTTCTCATGAGTTGATCTTCAAGAACTAAACACCGTAATTGACTCTCGAAAAATTGAAAAAAAAATAACTCCACGAGAATGGAACCCGCTCTGATACCATCTTCTCTCTGACAGGCATGGCAGACTGCAGGCTTGCCACCACTCTCATGGATCAAAACATGAAGCTATATGATGAAGACATTGAGGAGGTAAACAAGAGGAGGTATAGGGAGCTCATTGGGAAGCCCATATGTGTGACCATCTACAGACCAGATATCTCCTTTGAAGTGAGCCGAATAAGTCAGATCATGGAGCAACCTAGACATGTACATATGGATACAATCCATATGATTCTGAGGTATCCAAAGACCTCACATGGCACTGATTTTATTTAGTAGAGGCACATCCCTTACCGTTACAGCTTATACATATGCAAATTATACGGGATATCCCAAAGATATGAAATCTGCCTCTGGCTTTGTAGTGTTCATAGGGAGATCCTTGGTATCATGTAAGAGCAAGAAGCAGACAATGGTCGCCAGATCTAGTGCAGAATCATAGTACAGAACTATGGCACAAAGGAGTACATAGATGATGTGGGTCATATCCATTTTAACTGACCTATCTATTGAGGTGCATCTTTCCATGCACCTCCAATATGACAACCAGGCTACTCTTTTCATTATCAACAACCCAACCTTCCATGAGAGGACCAAGCATATCGAGGTAGACTGTCACTACACTCGAGACATGAACCAGAAGGGTTTCATTTCTACATCTCATGTCAGC
The DNA here is from genome assembly GCA_037367405.1 of Ottelia alismoides. Lineage (NCBI taxonomy): Eukaryota > Viridiplantae > Streptophyta > Magnoliopsida > Alismatales > Hydrocharitaceae > Ottelia > Ottelia alismoides. Next base: position 135,716 of record JAZKJV010006419.1, on the reverse strand, counting down.
TCAGGCGAACAGACAGCAGACGTGTTCACTACGGCTATAGCTAGAGGGATATCACTCAAGTTGAGCTTGATTGATATCTATGCTTCATCTTTTTTTTTTGAATAAATCTATGCTTCATCTTGAGGGGGAGTGTCGAGATATTAGTCATCTCTATCTTTTTTATGTATTCTCTTTTCTTTCTGTATATGCTATATAATTTGCCCAACAAGTTTCTCATCTATATAAGAGAACCCTAGGTCCTCATGAATAGATAACTTATTGCATTCTCTCATATCTCTCTCCACAAATTAACTCCATCTATAATCTCGGTAATATCATTATTGTCACCAACAGAAGATTATTGCATAATAGGCTCGGCGGGAATGGGATCATGGCTCGGAATATTAATGGATGGGTTATCAGCAGAAACCACATGGATATTTTGATGAATAAAGTGATGACCTCTTCTTATCTTGAGAGACTATAAGGGCAGTGGGGAACCAGTTTCCCAAGCACAAGCTTCATTGAAACTTGAAAGTAACATGCACGGAAACATAAATTTTTGAGCAGAAATATTAAAACATTTCTATCCTTTTAAATCCATTAATATAATTAACGAAGATAAAGGAAAACATTTAAGATTCAACATCGAGCGGTAGAACATCAATGTTGCAAACATATGCAGCAACTGCCAATGATACGTAGCTTAGAATAATCACGAGTCGTTGACTATAAAAAAAGGGATAAATGGGGCTGCCCCCGGGGGGGAGCTAACTTAGCTCCCCCGCCTCATTTCGCCCGGTTTTTATATATATTTTTTGAAATTTTCTTCCGTGGAATTTCATCACTATATCCCTATATTATGTCATTAAAATTTCGTATGAAACAGAGACTTCTACGGCCTCCATCCAGACAGTCATTTTTTAACGGTAACAGGATTTTTTAAATCGACCCCGTTTGGATGGAGGTCGTAGGAGTCTCTGTTTCGCACAAAATTTTAATAGCATAATATAGGGATTTAATAATGAATTTACACGGTTTTAGATTTCAAAAAAAATAAAAAAATTATGTCAAAAAGGGGCGGGGGGAGCTAAGTTAGCTCCCCCTAGGGGGCATACACATTTTTCCCATAAAAAAATTATCACAAGTTGTGCCCTGAAGGATTTCACAAGGATATTGCCATTTAATACTTCTAGGAGCAATTATATTGATGATGTGAAATGCAGCGCTGAAAGCTCCAGGTCGCAAGTACTTGGAACATTCTGATGACGTAAGCATAACACGTTGTGTCATCTGACTCATCTCACATATGTTTGTGCTCCCATTACGAACTATCGTCTGGTTTGTCCTCCAGGAAAATTGTTTTAGGACTTTGAAACAAACGAGAAATGAAACGTGCAATACTTGATAACTTGATTCGAGAGACAAATGTGCCTCTCTACTTCTGGGCCTAAGGTTACACACTTATGGCTTGTTTGGCCTACTCTACCCCTCTGCATTCCCGGACTGGAATTCCATCACAAACCAATGTGACATCACATCATAGTTCTCGTTTCAACCCTTCCAACCATCCAAACAGCTACTATTCACAGGAGAATACCCCAACCCACCCCAACCCAGTTAGCAAACAGGCCCTTAATGATTAATGAGGCATAGGCTTTATTTATAACAAAAGTTTTCTTGCAGTCTAAATAATGGGCAAAGTACAAATACACCTAGACACACAAAAGGTTGCTGAAATAATCGCAACTGAAACCTTACAAACGACAAATAACGTAATTTTATCGCTTAAAAATTCTCGAAACATGATTTATCAACAAGTCAACCTCAGCTTCCTCCCAAACCAACTCGACATGGCACGAGAGCAGAACAACTGATTCACATCTTCTACCTCGATCGAAAAAAGTGCACACACAAAAATAGGGTATTTTTACATGCTTTAATGAAATAGAAACAGGCAAAGAGATACTCACCCAGCAGAAAGTTCATCATCAAATATAACAGTCTCAACGTCAAGAGCATGAATTGCACTTTTTATCTCAGAAACTTTTCCAGATCCAATATATGTCCTTGGATTTGGAGTAGCAAGCCTACATTAAAACTGCAGTTGGTTATTCCTGCGAAATCGCAAAACGACTAGCAGCAGTTACAACAAAGCTAACAAAATGGCTATCAATTAATGGAAAAGTTGCAATAAATACTACCAAATTATTAACATGTGTCGTATCGTATGGACAGTTTATGACTATCAGTCCCTCATGGTTAGTTTTATAAAATATTCCCATCCAATACAACAAAACATAAATGAGAAAATGGTTATTGAGAGCTCATTTTGCAATGAGCAATATATCTACCGTGACAAAAACCATTCACCGTCGTAGGATGTGTTTTGATTTTATTAAGTTATTCAAACTTGGGATGCAAGACTCACTTCTGATAGGTGGAACCAACAACCATGAGGCCAGCAGTATCTGCCAGTTGTGCCAACTCCTTAAGTGATTCTTCTATACTAAAGAGATTATTGTTGTCACTTTTGCATTCAACGCCAACTAGGTATGCATTTTCCTCAAATACCTGCGAATTTAAGAAACTGTCTGCACGATATGCTTTGCATCCAAATATCAAAATCAAAACCTAAAAAAAGAACAAATAAAAATAATGATGAAGACAAGCACGGCAATATAGAGCTCCTCTAAGAAATTATTTGGCGGAGATCAACTCTTTGGATCTTTGGTCCTAATGCATGTCGTCTTCAAGGGAAAATTCGCCTAGGCGGTATATGGGGATTCTTATTCCCATGACCCCCAAGAAACCTTTTATCTTGTTAAAATACCGTAGGTAAGCCGCCTCTTGAAGAGACGGCTTTGGCTTTACACTTGATATTTGGGAAAAATCTCACGGATGCCGCCTCTACAAGAAGTAGCTTTGATTTTGGCTAAAGCCAGTGAGACTTTTTCCCAAATATCAAGTGTAAAGTCAGTACTTAACAAATAAATAGTTTGCCACGGGTTACGGAGAATTAAGTTGTACATGTGCAAGTCATACGAATTTTCCCCAAATCTTCGTATTGGGCCCATATAATAATAAATTCGGCAAGTACAAAAGTAGAAGTAATAAAGCGTGCATAGCAGTCAGTAAAAGACTTTATTCCTTTCAGTGATACGGGCATCTTGTCTTCAATACAGTATGACTAAGCATGCCACATCCAAACAAAAATGGAGAATGTCAAGTTATCCATGTTTAGCATAATAAGAAGAGAGTGGCAGAACCATGTATTGTAGGGAATGGATCGCGTCTAAAATTGGTATGGATGTAAAATAATTACTGGCGCTCCAATGGGACGGATTGTGACGACACAGAAAAGGACAGATCAAGGTGCATGACAATCATCTGGGCACTTTGGTTAGCTCGGACGGGGTGATTTTTAGACAAAACCGATTTTGCGCAGATAATGTAGTGGCACATGCAGTCGCAATGGTTGCGAGTTGGGTCATGTAAAGTTTGCTTTATTTCCTAATTGTAATAGGTGTGTAACAGACTTTGGTGATAAATGGTGAAGTTTTTTGGCATACACCTATATGGTGAAAGCCCTTATTTCTTTCAAAAAAAAAGTTATGGATGTCAAATAACTATAGCAAAATCTGTGGAGGTTCCAGACAACTTGGATTAGAGAGTCAATATACACCTAATGCTAAACAAGCATCGTCTCATTGGTACATCCCTTTCCAATTGAGTTCATGGATAAATAGGCAAGTATCAACACACACTGCCTTTGTAATCGAACGAGCTTAGGTCCCCAGACCGTTATCAAGGAAAATTGACCTTGACAACTAGCTGGGTTCACGCACGAATGGACCCGTTGACAACTGCTCAAAATGCTTAAGCCCAAGTTTTTGAATCACCACCATATATAATCCACTCTCGTACTTTGTGAGTTTCCAATGTGGGATTGTGTTGGGATGTTACAAACTCCCCCACTTATATTCGCAACGTCCCCGTTGCGACATGGCACGCCATTTATTCCTAGTGATGGTGACGGTTGCAAGTTCCGAATAGTTTTTTCCTCATATCTGAATGTTTCCCCCTTGCTTGGCTTCAAAAAACGTTTTTCCTCATATCTCCTTGTAGGGGTGACTCCACCTCTCTAGTATCCCTTTTCACTATTAGAGGGAGTTTTGGCTCTAATATCATTGTAACATCCCGGGCTTAGTCTCCAGACCGTTAACGCGGAAAACTGACACTGACATTTGTCGGATTTGAGCCCAGATGGACCGTTGCAACCACCCAAAATGCTTAAGGCCAAGTTGTCAAGTAATAATCCAATTATATATAACCCACTCTCAAACTTTGTGAGTTTCTGGTGTGGGACTATGTTGGGGGTGTTATAGACTTATTTGGATGGGTCTCTAATGGAAGTTTATCCCATTTTTTTCTCAAAAAACATACACCGCCTTACATGGACGAAATTAATATGTAGTATACATCGCAGGGAAAATTTTGGTATATAATCTGCTACAAATCTGATAGGATGTGCATTTCAATGCTTCTATGGTTGGTCCTCGCTAAAGTTCACCCCAAAAATAAAGTAAATTACATAAAAGTCATTCAATTTTACACTCAAATTCAATGCGGCACATGTATCTTTAAAAGTCAAAATGTAGTACTTGATTTTTATCAATGGTTTCAGTGTGCTACCTCCGTTGTCTTTTTGTTGAATTAGTCGTCAAGTTTTAGTGGACCATTATACCCATCATCCTCCTCCCCCTACGACACACTTGTTGCGGTCATGTTTCGACCCAGATCGCCTATGATGATATCACCGACCCATCGCTAATCGCTAGGTGGTTTGCACTTTGCACCGATGTTCATGGTGTATGCACGAGCTGCTGTCTGGAGCTCGCTCCATCATCCTTGGTGTTTCCTCGTTAACCTCCAATGCCACCTCTGTTGTGGTTTCTTGTTGCTATCCTTCACATACAATGGTTACCACCCACCCCCTCGTGCTTTGGTCAATGTAGCAATCTCGTCCCTAGTTGTTGCTCCCATGTGGGGCCAATGATGCCCTTCGAGGTCCTTCATTGCTATCCTCAACCAGCCACATCTATCATTTCGGAGATCAACCTCAATGGATTTGTCGCTTCCTCGCCGCCCTCCAGTGTCACTACAATACTTGGTCAAACTCAACTTTATATGAGGGAATATCTTTTGAATTCTTGAAGTAAAATCAAGGGTTTCTGATGTTTGAATCGTCATATAGAAGCAGTTTCCGAAGAGTCCTTGTATTGGTGGATTTGGATTTGATAATTGTATTGTTCCTTTCAAGATATCTAAATGGAATATTGATTGGTGAATTCTAATATATGGGCTTGTTTGTGAAATTCGAACATTGAATTGGGATCTATGCAAGTTACAAGTTCCATGGGATAATATCGTGAAAGATGGTGAATTCCAATTCTTTGAATTCGAGTAAACCAAAGCAAATTTGCTCTAGTTTGCTCTTTGCTTTGTTAAGGGAAAATCGAGCTCACAGGATTTATAGATCTTCTTGTCTTCTGGTCTCACATTCTTGATAATGAGGGAAGAAGTAACGTCTTCTTGATCTGGAGTTTGTTTTAGTCTGGTAGCATGGCTGTCTACAAGTTCTTACTAATTGCCTGGAGCTTCAAGAAACCGTGACTGCACCATATGCAATTGATTAGTCGAAAAATTTCTCGACACCATTACCATCTGATGAACGCAACTGCATGTCATATCCTTGTCGAGCCAATGTGCCGCCCTCTGACCCTAACCCAAAGCGCAACAGCAACTAAAGAGACTAGTTACAGTCGGTTGAGTCGAGGTGATACACCTCTGCCATGGTCCCGTCGTCGACTTGATGTACTTACACGCTCTAGTCATCATCCTCAAGCTCGCCATTGGTCCATCATGCTCAAATCATCTTTGAACCACAGCCGAGAGAGTCGAGTGGGTAGAAGACATGAGACCCAGCTCTACCCTAGTCCGGTCTTCACTTTTGATACCACCACCAAACCACAATCAATCAATGCAACACCGTGCTCATCTCCGACTGACAATCCCAACCGTCGCCCTAAGATATTGTCATAGAGAAGCCAAACTCTGATGCAGATGAGGTACTTCCTTCCAAGGTAGGTAATATCGGTATCGGTTTAGATATTAGTTATTTTTATAGTTGTTTTCTTATTTTCTATTTCTTATTTTCTTCTTCTTGTAATTTGCCCAATAGGTTCATCTCCTATATAAGAGAACCCTACTCATAACGCAAGTCATTCATTTCCCTCAACATGGTATCGGAGCGACGGTCCTAGATCGGAGTTCCCATATCTTACCCTAACCCTACCCTACCCGCACCCTCCTCGGACCGCAGGCTGTCTCTAGGCTGGAGGCCACCCCCAGACCGCTGCAGGCGCTCCTCCCGACCACCTAGGTTGTCGCAGGCGCCTCTTCTGGCCTCCTAGGTCGCCGCAGGCGCAACTCCCGACCTCCCAGGTTGCCGCATGCCCACCTCCTGGCCTCCCAGGTTGCCACTCGCCCCTTCCTACTGCACTGCAAGCCGCTCTTGGCCCTCCCATGACGTCTCTAACCCTACCATGCAACTTTGCGCATCTCTGTGGCCTGATCTGCAGTTCGGATCGATCTGATTTTGAACGAAAAACGTGATTTTAGATCAATAAATCGTATTTTTTGGCCCTAGCGAGCAGCGAAGATTGATGAGGATGGTTGTATGAGTCTACACGTATAACCAACCCTATGTATGATCGTGTAGACTCGTTTATATTGGTCTACTTCCCATTGAGTTCCGTTGTTTGACAATTTTACCGTCATGTCAGAGAACAAGGGTGACATTTTTTCGTCCGGAACCTTCAAGGGCCCGGCTCCCATCGCTAAAATGGATGGGACCAACTATGAGTTGTTGTCGACGCAGTTTCTCACCCTTATGCAGTGCAGCAACAAGGAGCACATCCTGACAGATCCAGAGTCAACGAATAAGACATGGGCAAATGCTTCTTGGAAGCAAGATGACGTGTATGCGCGTGTTTGGCTATGTGGGACCCTCACCACAGAGATAGCCAATGATATTCTGAACCAGCCCACTTCCAAGGCGATGTGGGACACTTTGGCTTCCATCTATGCTCAAGCGAAGAATGAGGCCAAGATTCTTCAGCAACAGTTTGATATCTACAATGCCTAGCAGAATAGTCGTCCTCTGCACATGTACTACTCTTCACTCTGTGGCGTGTTCGAGAAGCTTCATAACTATATGCCTATTACGACATCTTTGGAGCAGCAGAAGTCTTATAGGAACTCCACAATGGTTGGAGTTTTCATGGCAGGCCTTGATAAAGGGTATGATGCAGCGTACACAGCTTCTAACTGAGGGCTATCATACCTCCCATAAAGGAGGCCTATAACCGTCTCAGCCGGATTATCATGCCTTCTACGATCACTCCTTAGCCCTCTTCTGCTATGTCCGCTTCTCGTGGACGAGGGGGTTGACCCAATCTAGAGGACGCACCCCTCACGGTGGAGGTAGTGGACGTCTGCGTGATCCTTGCAACTTCTGTCATCGACCAAGACATGCAGGAAATTCCTTAGTACCTTGGACCTTAAGTCCCTAGGTACTATGAAATTTTTTATTTTTATCTGGATGCTACAGTGGTGTCGCGTGTTCAACATGCAACACCCTTAATGTTTTTTTTACCCAAGTACTACAAAGATAACGCATCTTCGATATACGCTCTTAGTCTCGCACTTTGAAAATGCAATATCAGTAGAGGCCCCCGTTAAACCTAGTTTTTCTTTCTGCAAACCCTCGCGTGCTCGACCTTTGACCTCCTACGCCTTCAACCTGCGAGCTCACATGTGGCTGCCTCTTGCTCCGCCCCTCCTCCCGCTCCGCTGCCTCCTCCTCCCACTTCGCCAAGTCCTCCTAAATCCTCCTCCGCCTCCTTCGTCGTTGTCGTCCCTCCTGTATCCTTCGTTACATCTACAAAGTTTGGTAAAATCTTTATTTTTTTGTTGCATTTCTCTTCATTTCATGATTGTATAATATTGAGTTGTATGTTGCCTCACGTATTAGGTCGGAATGGAGTCGATATATTGTATGTTTCATTTGAAAGGTGCGATTATTCATTCTTCGACATTCAATGTACGTGGTTTTGGGTAATGTCGAATATGACATTCGATAAGATGTTGAACCTAGTCTATCATAAGCTCAACCTCGATGTGAATAATCAAAAAATCCAACTACTACATCGCATCCCTCAGGGCGCAGACGAAGAGCCCACGTTTTCGTGTATCGTCGATGATGATGATGATGATGATGTACAAGGAGTTTTTGTGTATGTTGGGACCATTGGGAAATTAACGCCTATTGACAATATTATTGAAACCATATCGGTGAGCGAAGTCCCGAAGTTGGTGATGTCTTGCTCCTGGACCCTCCGTTGTCCCTAGCACGGGACCCTCAGTTGTCCCTAGTACGGGACCCCAAGGTTCAGGAAAGCGGTATGCGTATGCGTTCTATGCGTATAGGTTCGGGCTGGTCACCGAATACTGATTAAACGGTATACGGGGGCATATGCGGGGTATATGCGGTTCTACGCGGTTTTCTAATTTTTAATTTAAAAATAAATAAATATCTATGAATATCATTACCACTGAATTCATGTATTTAAGTGGAGTTAAAGAAGGTCTAAGAAAAATGGTCGATGTTAAATGAGTATGTATATATGCTTTTAATTGCCTCATACCTAATCACAAAAAAAATTACCATAAAAACTTCACACATTATATGATTCATAATAATAAAACTTCAATATACATACATGCACTACATGAGCAAAACCTCAATCGACATATATAAAAAATATTCGACGCTACATTGCATATACTCGTGAAATCAATACATGGAAAAAACATAAATATTGCATATACATAATGGTATAATGCATTGCAATTGTATAGAAACGCATGCCATATTCTTACCACTGAATGAAGGAAGAGGCAGAGTTACGGAATTAAGGACATGAATGAGAAGATTGTAAAGTTGGACCTGTTGAAGCAGTATGCGGGGCATATGCGATATATGCAGGGCATATGCGGGCCGCATATGCGGAGAGGGCGCTTATTACACTGATTCGTGTAATCGGTGCGGTCTACATGCCACGCGGGCATATGCGGCCCGTGCGGTCGATTTAGTGAACACTGTGGGACCCTCCGTTGTCCCTAGCACCGATGTGCCTATAAGCAGCCATCTACATATCACGAATGGCGCATGAGTGAAGTCCTGCTGAGAGAGGTTAATCATGCCTTGGATAACTACATCCCTTAGGGAATCAATGATGATCTTGAAGAGGATAGTGATCAAGAAGTTGAAGATAATGTCGTAAACGAGAAGATGCGAGCCGATGAACAAATCACGCAACCGATTGTACCCCATTTACCATTTTTGAGGGTTAGAGGATCCGATACTCGTTCAATATATGAGGATGACATTCGAATGAAGTCTGGACTTGACGATATTGTTGATGAAATACGTAAGGGCAGAGCCTTCAAATGTAGAGATGATTTGTTGTAAAGAAATATCACATTCTGGCACACTATGACTTCATGGTTAAAGAATCCACCAGCTTGATCTGGTCTGTTTTTTGCACCTACCGATCGAAAGGATGTGTTTGATATTTACGTGATCATTACATGAAATTCGATGGTTTATGTGTGATCTCTAAGATTGTTGGCACGCACACTTGTATAAACTATATAGTTAATCAGGATCATCCTCAATTAGACTACAAATTCATGTCTAGATCACTTCTATCTCCGATGAGGAATGACCCTAATGTTCGGGTGTCGAGTTGTAGAGATCACATCCACGAGATATACAATTACTGAGTTAGCAAAAAAAGGCATGAGATGCTCGAAGGAAAGCAATCGAAATAATATTTGGCGATTGGAAGAAGTCATGTTGAGATGCCTTATCTATTGCATGCAATGAAGGTTGTCATACCAAGAACTGAAATAGACGTCGAATATATCGAACATCCAGATCCTCAGAAGCGACATTGTTGTATATTTCGACGTTATTTTTTGGCATTTGGCCCTTGCATTGAAGCATTCAAATATTACCGGCCTTTGATTAGTATGGCAAGTACAAACAGAAATTGATGATTGCTTGCGGGAATGATGAGGATAAACATGTCGTTCCCCTAGCATTCGGAATTGTTGACGAAGAATCTGGTCCTTCATGGAAGTGGTTCCTTTCGTTGATATGTATCAGGATAATTGGCATGCGTGCAGGGCCAATATGTATCATTTCTGACAGTAATTTTGAAATAAAATCCGCAATGAATGAAACCTTTTGCATACTAGCATTTTTGTCTAAGGCATGTCGCAAGCAACTTCAATAGTGTTTTAAGAATGGCTCTATAAAAGCAATGGTACATGCAGCCACACTTCAAACAACAAGTAGGAAGTTTTCTTATTTCATGAGGAAATTACATGAGTGGAACACAGAAGTAGGTAAATGGTTTTCAACTCACAATTGTCGTCGAGAGCAATGGACTTTAGCATATGATTGTGGTTATAAGTTTGGTCAGATGACTATAAATCTTAGTGAAAGCTATAATGCAGTTCTTAAGGATGCCCGATGTTAGCCGATTTCTGCATTGATCGAGAAGACATTTTATAATTGTGTTTTATACTTCAACCAGCGTGCAGAATGTTGGGAAAAATAAGATAACTTGTTTATTCCATCCACCCTAGGCTCTCTTATATAGGAGAGTAGCCTATGGGTAAAATACAGAAAGAGTCCAAAAGAAAATAAAAATATAAGAATAGTACAGAAGTGAATAATCTATCTCTACACTCCCCCTCAAGGTGGAGCATAGATATCAATCATGCTCATCTTGAATGAACACTTCTGGAAAGGCCCTCGAAGTAACGCCTTGGTAAAAATGTCTGCAGTCTGATTCTCTGAGCTAACATGGGAGGTAACAATAAACTCCTGAATCATGTCGCGGATAAAGTGACAATCGACCTCAATGTGCTTGGTCCGCTCGTGGAATGCTGGATTATTTGCAATGAATAGAGACGCCTGATTGTCACATTCTAGAGCCATAGGAAGAGGAACATCTATATGTAGATCTGTGAGCACAGCCTTTACCCACATCATTTCAGTACTGACCTGAGCCATAGCCCTATATTCAGACTCTGCACTGGACCTTGCCACAACCATTTGCTTCTTGCTTCTCCATGAGACTAGAGCATCTCCAATATACACAGCAACCCAGTTGTAGACTTTCTGTCCTTCGAGCACCCTGCGTAGTCTGCATCTGCACAAGCTGATATAGTAACCTCCTTACCTTTCTTAAACAATAGACCTGCACCTGGAGATGACTTAAGATACCTGAGTATCATGTGTACAGCATCCATGTGTGCCTGACGTGGTTTCTCCATAAACTGGGTCACTCAACTTACAGCAAAGGAGATATCGGGCATGGTAATAGTAATGTAGAGAAGTTTGCCCACCAGTTCTCTGTATCTTCTCCTATCCACCTCATCAGTGTCATCATCATATAGTCTCATACTGGGATCCATAGGTGTAGTTGCAGGTTGACAACCAAGCATTCATGTTTCACTCAACAGATCAGTGACATATTTCCTCTGGGTCATTACCAAACCATGAGGATTTCTAGCAAACTCCAACCCCAGAAATATCTCAGAACCCGAAGGTCCTTGGTAACAAACTCACAGCCCAGCATTTCTTTTTCCCCCTGGATTCCATGTTCATCATCTCATGTAATCAAAATGTCATCTACATACACCATAATAGCAATAATACATCTAGGTATCTTCTGTACGAACAAAGAATGATCAGCATTTGATTGTCCGTATCCCTGTTTCTCAAACAGGTCTGAGAGCTTCTGAAACCATGCTCTGGGGCTCTGCTTAAGGCCATAGATAGCCTTATGAACTCTGCATACAGCAAACCCAGGTGGTTGTTGCATGTAGACTTCCTCCTTTAAGTCACCATATAGGAATGCATTCTTCACATCTAACTGATACAGCGGCCAATCACGAGAAACAGCAACAGAGAGGAGAATCCGAAGGGGGGAATGGAGAGTAACTGGTGAGAATGTATCAAGATAATCCACCCCATATGTCTGTGTCAAGCCACGAGCTACAAGGCAAGCTTTGTATCTGTCAATGTTGTCACCTGCATTCTTCTTAACTGTAAAGACCTACTTGCAGCTAACTATAGACACATCAGTATGTGCATGAACAAGACTCCAAGTGCCTCTGGACTGAAGAGCTGCCATTTCTTCCTCCATGGCCAACCGCCACCGACTCTCTTTCAGAGCATCTTGATAATTTCGTGGAATATCCACTACTGACAATGCAAGGGCAAAACTCCTGAATTCTCCAGTTAGACGATCAAACGTCGCAGAAGATGCTATAGGGTATGACGCACAGCTCCGCTTCTGCTTTCGTAGAGCAATAGGTACATCTAAATCATTTGTCACCTCAGTTGGCCTCTGCAACACATCCTGCTCAAGAAGATCATCAGATCCATCAATAGAAATATTTTCAAAACATACCTCAGGCGAGCTAGATGATGAGCGGTGACCATGAGCAGAAGCAGGCCTATGGGTATAGTGGAATGGTAGTGGTGAAACAGGCACCGTGATAGGAGGCGTAGGAGATGGTAACAGTTCTGTTGGTGGAGGTGGTGGTGGTGGCATGTATATGGCCTCGGGCGTGTCAGAGGGAACCAGTTGATCCCCTTTGGACAAGAAATACATAATGGATTCAAAAAAGGTGACATCAGCACTAACGAAATACCTTCTTCACAATGGATCATAACACTTGTACCCTTTCTGAGTTCTGAGTACCCGACAAAGATATACTTGACAGCTCTAGGAGAGAGTTTATCAGTCCCAGAAGACAACTTGTGAACAAAGGCAACCGAGCCAAACACACAAGGAGTAAGAGAGAACAACTCTTTGTCAGGGAAAATAAGAGAGACTGGGGTCTTCTCACCTAATACAGAGGACGGCATTCGATTAATAAGGTAGCATGCAGTAAGAACAGCATCACCCCAGAAAGAATGTGGAGCATTACTTTGTATAAGAAGCGACCTGGTAACATCGAGTAAATGACGGTGTTTTCTTTCAGCAACCCCATTCTGTTGGGAAATATAGGCACAGGATGTTTGGTGGATAATCCCTTGAGATGAGAAATAATTGGTTACAGTATGAATACAGAATTCCAGGGCATTGTCACTTCTCACAATTTTAACGGATGCAGAAAAAACATTACGAACTTCATTGATGAAATTTATGATAATATTTCCCGCTTCAGATTTATTCTTTAACAGAAATACCCATGACACACGAGAGAAATCATCCACAATAACTATATAGAACACGTGTCCATGATGATAAGGACACGGCTAGGACCCCAGATATCGACATGAAATAACTCGAACTTGGAGGTACTACTCCGACATTGACGACTGGGAAAAGTAGACTGGTGATATTTTCCCAACTGACAGGCCTCACATTGAATAGATGTGTGAGGTGAAACCTGAGGTAACACATGGCGCAGCTTCTGAAGTGGGAGATGTCCAAAGCGCAGGTGCCACAGTAATGGGGAGATGGACCCAGCAGGTAGAGATGAGGTTACGGCATAAGGAGTCCTACTGAGGCAATAGAGGCCACCTTGCTCATAGCCACGCCCAATCACGTTGCCCGTAAGGATGTCCTGAAAAACAAGAGGATGGATCAAAAATTACTCGACAATGTAAATCTTTTGTAAGTTGGCTAATGGATAACAAATTGATTTAAAAATCAGGTGCATGTAACACATTTTGAGATGCATGGATGGAGTCAATCTAATCTCCCCCTGACCGGTAATCGGGGAATGTGTTCCATTAGCAACTACCATTGTTCGACCTCGAGGAACCTATCTATATCCTGTAAGTAGACCTTGATCACCACACAGATGATGTGTGTCACCATAGTCCATAATCTACTCTAAGGTATCTGATCCACTATTGCTGGTGAATGTATAAGTGCTACCTGATGTACTGGTGGATGCAGATGCGGCAACGTCGGTGTGACTCTCAGAAGTAGATGCTGATGCAGGTGGGCCAGACGGAGGAATGATGCCCCTCAGACGGGCTACAAGATCATCAAAGCGTTGGTCCATAGATGACGCAGATGGGGGCTCAATCTGTTCAGCGACTCGTGCAGAAGCTGGAAAACCATGCTTAGAATAGCATGTGTCCTCGGTGTGTCCAGCACAATGGCAAAAGGTACATGATGGCCGCGTGCGACCTCCTCTACCGCGAGGTCCACGGCCACGGAACTGATGATGATGTCCTCGACCTCGATTTGCTGCCATGGCTGAGGCAGTTGGATTCGTAGCAGATGAGGGAACACTGATGCGACTCAGGCTTCAGCCTATGAAATGCCTCCTCCATATGAGGAATAGTAGAGTCCGCCAGGATCTGGGACCGTGCTGCCTCATATTATGGATCAAGGGCAGCGAGAAAAACACCTACCATAGTAGCATTCCGGTAGGTCTTTTGTAGCTCTGGAGTGGCTGTCAGAGGCATGAAGCTATATAGCTTCTCAAACATCCCTCGTAGAGATGTGTACAGCAAGTGCAGAGGCCGTCCATTCTGCTTGATAGTAAATATGTCATGTTGGAGTTGCAGAATCTTCGTCTCATTCTTTGCCTGAGAGTATGTAGCATCCAGAATATTATCCCACATTGCTTTGGCAGTGGGCTGATGAAGAATATCATTGGCAATCTCAATTGCCAGGGTTCCAGATAGCCAAACCTTAGCATATGCATCATCTGCCTCCCATGAGGCATTGACCCCAGTCTTCTCAGCAGGCTCTTCCTCAGTAAGAATGTGTTTCTTACCAGTTGACTTTATCATACTCATGAATTGCATCGTCCACAGTTCGTAATTTGAACCATCCATTTTCACAATCGGCGCTGGACCTCTGAAGGCGCCTATAGATGGGATATCTGCCTTGCTTTCTGACATAGTGATAACGGAAAACTGGGGTAGAAAACTGGAGATATGATCGTCTACACGGACATTAACGGGTTTAGTTGCATGTATAGACTCAACCAACCAAACCCATTACTTTGGAGAAGCGCGAGCTTGACTTAGGGTTTTACAGGAGTCGGGACCTTTAGACGATCACGTGCACGAAAGACACGTTGAGCACGCAAAGACCACATGCGCAGGAGACGCGCACAGCACGGTCAGGAGGCGCACAGGGGCACCTTGCTTTGGGTCACAGCACGCACAGCATCCACCGTGCACAAACACGGATCTCGCGAGTTTGCGAGATCAAAGGCGAAGGCGCATAGGCGAAGGCGGAGCGCGTGGAGGCGCGCGGAGGCGCGCAGGTGCGCGCGGAGATCGAAGACGGCACGCGCTGAGGCACGCGAAGGTGCGCAGGAGCGCACGGAGGTCGAAGATGGCGTGCGCCGAAGCACGCGGAGGCGTGTGGAGGTGTGCAGGGGCGCGCGAAGGTGCGCGGGTTTGAGGGTAGGGTTAGGGTTAGGGTTTGGCTCGAGAACTCTGGTCTAGGACCGTCGCTCTGATACTATGTTGGGAAAAATAAGAGAACTTGTTTATTCCATCCGCCCTAGGCTCTCTTATATAGGAGAGTAGCCTATGGGTAAAATACAGAAAGAGTCCAACGGAAAATAAAAATAATAGAATAGTAAAGAAGTGAATAATCTATCTCTACACAGAAGAGGTTATCGCTGCCCTCGCGGCAGGACGTAAATTCACGCAATTTGCAGCATCAGAGCAGCACTCTTGGAGTGCAGTTGCGAATAGATACACAGTAACCCAAATACAAAGGCAATTGGACATATTGTTTGAGGTGTTGAGTGGTGTTCGACGTACATAATATGGAATTCAAGGTCACAAACGGTACACGGTGAACTTGGGCCAACATAGATGCACATGTAATAAATGGCAAATTTTTCGTATCCCGTGTTCCCACGCTACCGCAGTCATTTCTAAACATCGAGCAAAAGTTGATTCTTATGTTGGTGAGTGATACACATAGCACCACCAATTAAAGGTTTACAGAGGACGATTTTTCTCATTGGTGATCGAGAAACATGGACCCCATTGGAGTACCCGGAATTATGTCTCAATAAAAAGCGTAAGCGTGACAAAGGTCGCCCACGGTCAACTAGGATTCATAATGAAATGGATGTTAAGGAAGTCATTCGACAGAATACATGTTTTTTTTGGGGTATACTTAGTCACGCAAAACATCGTTGTCCTAATAAAAGCAGAAGGGATTCTCAAGCATCCACATCTAATGCACAACCATCAGAAAAGAATAAAAATAAATGGGGCACATGTTAAGGCGAAGGCCATAACAAATGTAAATATCTTGGTTTGAGTAAGTTAACTTCTTTTTAGATGTAAATGTCGACAGAGTACGTGTTCTTTTTGTTGCTTGATGCAAATTTACGTCATCTAAATTTTATTTTTTGTAAGTGCGGATGGACCCCGGACCACTTGACCCATCCGTTTGGAGTCAACAGGAGTGTCATCGTTCATGTTGTGTTTGGACAGGCGATGTAAGCCATTTATTAATTTCAAATCATTAAGTATTTGCCATATTACTTGTAACATTCCAATTGTATGCATCATCATGGTTGCATTGTCGAAGACGAGAATCACATGCATGCTGCGTCCCTTTGGACGACCGCCTATAACCTTATGTAGCTCAGAAAGGATTTGGATGTATTTCGGAATTGGAATTCATCACAATAGATTGGCATTTAATTACAGCTTTGGTGGAGCGATGGAAACCTGAGATATACACTTTTCACATGGTCGGTGGAGAGATGTCCATTACGTTGCAGGATGTCGCTTTCATCTCGAAGTTACAATCGATGGATCGGTAGTTATAGGAGAGACCGCCCCCAGAGCAACGTGGGATGACACATGCGAGCAGCTTCTTGGTGTCATGCCCTACCTTCTAAGATTGTTCGCAGCAGAGTTATGGCAAGTTGGTTATTCACATATTTTACAGAATTGCCACCAGATGCTGAAGAGTTGATCTTGTAGAGGCATGCACGAGCATACATTTTACAATTATTGGGTGGTGTTTTATTCACTGACACGTCGGGGTCATTGATTTCTTTGATTACACTTTCACATTTGCATGATCTATAATACTCTAGGATACTGAGCTGGAGTCTGGGGATCCGCGGTACTTGCATTTCTATACAGACATCTATGTTTAGCAGCAGATATGACGATGGAGGAGATTAGAGATTCGGTCATATTGCTTCATTTGTGGGAATGCGAGCATTTTCCACACACTGCTCATGTGATTACGGAAATACTGCAGTGGTAAGGCCATCCATTAGGGGGTGTTCGGCAAGAGGGGAGTTTACCCCCCTTAACCCACCCCTTCTCTCCCTAGTGGGCCCCACTTTATTTCTTTTTTAAAAAAATAAATAAAGCAAATCTCCATCATCAATTCCATCAAAAAATAATATATTATACCATTATATCATATAAAAATTATAAACTACTCCACTTCTACTCAACTTTTTTAACTTCAATACAATCACATCACAATAACTACTCACTTTTTCAAACTTCAATACAATCATATCACAACAAACCCACTTCTAACCCACCCCCAGTTTAACACTTTATCCAAACACCAAAACACAAAAAAGGATAACCCTCTACCAGTTTAACCCGCCCTAACCCGCGTACCAAACGCATACTTAGGGATTCGTTGGGTTGCGGTGTTCGCGCATTATCGACAGCCAATCCACGTCGTGAGACCATACCGCAATGCTTTCGACATGCAATCACCAGAGCAGGTAAATAAGCAACAACACATCCCTTCAACTTTCTGCAAAAAAACAACCACTAAATTACATATCAATTTTTCTTGCAGGTATTGTGGATGCCATATACTTATGGCATAATTGCACATCTACCTGCCTATTGTTTAGAGGGACAAAACATCAGGAGGGCAAGGGTACCGTTGATATACTTCCACATTGTGAAATATTATTTTCCGGATCACTTTCTTCGTCAATTTGGCAGCCGTCAAGACATTCATGTGTTGTGCTTTACATTCCAGGACCTCCACACCATCGACTTGAGGGAAAAGGTACATATTGATTGGAGGTCCAAAGTTCGGGTGTACATACGTGAGTGGGATGATCGAGTGGATAGAATTGTTGCGCTCGACCAATCCAATGGGATCATTGCGACTCCGAGCTATATGGATTGGTATAGAATGATTACGAGGAGATTCATAGGTCAGTTAGGGGTAACATTGGCAAGCAACGTAAGAACACTCACCAAATATGTTGTCAGTTTTACCAAAACATTTTTTTCATATATATTCCTTTTTTCATGCAGATGTCAAGGTGGGACCGCATATACGATAACGGACGCCAGGAGTGTCGGGAGATTGCGGTCCAAGCAAAGGCTGAAATGGAGCAATGGTTGGTATCCCAATATGCAAATGCGCTTAATACACGAGGAGCATGTTGACCGCGCTCAAGCAGAGGCTAAACAAGGAAGGGGTAGAGGGAGAGAAAGATGCAGGGGAAGAGCGCATAAACCACAAGCCATACATGTGGACGAGGAGGAAGACGCGAGGGCAGATGCAGATGTTCCATCCTCGGAATTGGAGAGTTAGTTCGTCACACCAGTTGTCGAGCGACCGCGTGAGGACATGCCAACCAATACTGCAGGCACCGATGAGGTTGGACGTGGACGTTAGAGATACTCAACCCATTTATTGCACGCTGATACCACCACCAATACCAACATTTGAGGATGACGATGCAGGACCCTCCCAAATAACGATGATAGTTGAGGCCAGTCGTTTATTACCTTTTGATCCATATGATACAACGAAATATCAACGGAGAAGAAGGCGATTATTTGTAAAATTCAAAGTTTTCTAAATATAATGTTGTCCGTGTTAACACATTTTGTAAAATTCCAAGTTAATGAAATTTTTATTTTTATTTTTATTTTTATTTTAAATGTTTGGGAGTCAATTATGTGAATGTTTATGTGCATCAAGTGTGGATAATTTGATATTATGAACTTGTGGCTTTATTCTAGTCAATTACATGAATGTTTCTATGCATCAATGTGGGAGTCAATTATGTGAATGTTTCTGTGCATCAATATGCCAATTTGAATGGGAAAATCAAGATCAAGTATAAATGAATGTGGAAATCAAGATCAAGTAGGAATGAATGTGGAAATCAGGATCAAGATCAAGTAGGAATGAATGGCTCTACAAAATCCCTTGAAAATATCGCATTTTCAGGAAGTTCCTTTAATATCGCATACTCAACATGCGATATAAGTAAAACCTCCTAGAAATAGCGTATATCCAGGAAGTTGCTTCAATATCGCATGTTCAACATGCGATATAAATGAAACTTCCTGAAAGTTTTACGGATCCAAGGAATTTGTCCAATATCGCATTCTCAACATGCGATATACGATAAACACCTTGGATCCGCAAAATTTCCAGGAAGTTTCATCTATATCGCATGTTGAGTATGCGATATTGATAGAAAGTACCTTAAATAGCACATCCAGGAGTTTTCAGAGATAGCGCATATCAAAGATGTGTTATCTTTGTAGTACCTGGGTAAAAAAATATTAAAGGGTGTCAGTGTTCAGGAAATCGGCCGAGTATACCGTATACTCGGCCGCATACTCGTACTCGGAAGCCTTGGCGCTCCGAGTATGACCAGATCGGCATCTAAGCGGGTCTGACCGCATACTCGGCCGAGTATGCGGTATATGCGGCCGAGTATGCGGCCGATTTTCAAATAAACATTTTCTAAAACCCTAACATAAGCTTAGACACCCGACCTAACGCTCTTTCAATAGATGTTTTTGCTCATTTGACTCTATATTACTTTTTATCCCAATAGTTTTGTTCCTTATACCTTCAATTCTTTACTATTATATTCAAGAGATATAATATTTAGACGATATTAACATGATATTAAAAATATATTTATATTTTTTATAATAAAAAATACCAAACCGCATAAAACCGCATACTCCCCGCATACTCTCCCGCATACCGCATACTCTCTATGCAGTGACCCCTCCGACTGAATACCGAATACCGCCTTCCTGAACATTGAAGGGTGTTGTATGTTGAACATGTGACACCGCTGTAGTATTCAAATAAAAAATTCGTAGTACATAGGGATTTAAGTAAATCCAAGGTACTACTTAGGAATTTCCCCATGCAAAGAATACATGCTACCTGAAACATGGATATCCTGTTTCGGGTCGTGTAGCAGAACAGATTGAGTCTTCAAATACTCCAGCTTCTCAGGCCAATCCTCACCTGGATGATATTGTCTCTCGCACTCGAAAACAAGGACTTAAATACCGGATTTCGGTTTCGTTTCGGAGACTGACCGAAATTTCGATCGTTTTGGTCTGTTTTTGAACTAAGCCCTCCAAATTTCGGTCGACATCGGCAATTTCGGTCGGCTTTCGGTCACCCACTGAAACTGAAATTCGGTCGAATTTTGCCGAAATTTGAGGCCATGCTCGAAAAATCATGACTCCTACTGTTGGCACCACCACTACAGATACTGCAGCCGCAACGAGAGCCTCTTCGAGTACTTCAGGTATCGTCCATGCTTTTACTAGTAGTATTGATGCAGACATGATAGAGTGGACTATGGACTCCGATGCTTCACACCACCTTTGTGGAGACAGAGCGCAACAGAGGTCCTACAGGACTATACCACCTAGTAGATGGGTTGTCATTGCTAATGGCGACCACTTATCAGTTATAGGACAGGGGGAGGTGCATTTGAAGTTGTCCATACGTTTTCAGAATGTTTTATATGCTCCCGACTTCCAGATGAATTTACTTTTCATTAGTCAGATTACTAAGGATCTACATTGTCGTGCCATTTTTTACCCCTCGTCTCTAGTGTTTCAGGACATACTCACGGGCAAGGTGAACGGATGTGGCCGTAAGCAGCGGGGGCTATACAAATTGGTCCAACCTCCTCATGTCAGCGCTTCTACCATACCTACTAGACATGTCTCTCCATAACTATGACATCTTCGTTTTGGTCACCTTCCTATGCAGAAGCTGTGTCATGTTCTTCCTCAGATTTCTACGAGATCCTCCTTTTAGAGTGAGGCATGTCAGCTTGGGAAGCATCACCATTCCTCTTTTCCACCCCATCAGAGTCGGAGCAATTCTCAGTTGTTTGAGCTCATACATTTAGACATTTAAAGTCTGAGTCGTGTTCCTGATCACCAAGGACATCATTTTTATCTTGTTGATGTCGATAATTTTTCTACACTGCCATGGGGCTTTTATTGAAGAATAAGTCTGAAGTTAGATCTGTCATTAAGTATTTTATTAATGAGATAATGAATATTTTTCTGCCAAAGTCAAATACATTCACTCTGACAATGCTTTGGAGTTCTACACTTTACAACTTTCTGAGCTCCTTAGATCTCTGGGCATTGTTCATCAAACCTCGTGTGCATATACTTCCCAGCAGAACGGTGTTGCTGAGAGCAAACATCGTCACTTACTTGATGTGACCAAAACCTTACTGATACAGAATCATACTCCTCATGCTTACTGGGGAGATGTTGTCCTCCATGCATGCTATCTGGTTAACCGCATGCTCTCGTCCGTGTTGGGAGAGAAGATTCCTTTCTCAATTGTGTTTCCCGAGAAGGATCTTTTCTCCCTTACTCTTCAGGTGTTTGGTTCTGTTGCATTTGTTCACGATGTCTCTCATGGACGTGACAAGCTCTCTCCCAAAGTTGTCAAGTGCATTTTTGTTTGCTACTCTCGTACCCAGAAAGGGTATCGCTGCTTTGATCCGCTCATGCAGAGGTACTTTGTCAGTGTTGATATCACTTTCTTTGAGTCTGTCGTGTATTTTACTCCTACAGGTGACAAACTTACTTCGTCGGACTCTTATACTGAGATCTACATGCCTCCTCCTCTTACTGTCATACCACCACCACCTCATCCACCACCATCACCTACACTTGCTCATGTATCTCCTCCATCTATTGTGACACAGTTTTTTGCTCGCAGGTCTCGCTCAATCCCCCCTATTCACAGGTCTTGCCCGTCATCCAGCACGCCTCATGTATGTAATGAGCACATTGTTTATACTGATGACACTATTGAGTTGTCTGTGCACAAGATTCCATACAAGATGAGCAGGTGCCTTCTCAAAAGGGGAACTCACAAGTTATGGACTTGGCAGATGATCTTGATGTGCATGTTGCTCTACGTAAGCTGAGACGTAAGTGTGCTACTTATCCTCTTGCAGCTCAGGTTTCCTTGAGCAGGTTGTCAGAGGATTTCAGGAGATTTACCTTGGCACTATTAGCCATGAAGATATTACGGTCATATCAGAAGACCCTAAAGGACAGTCAGTGGAGGTTAGCCATGGAGGAGGAGATGGTTGCGCTACAGTCACGTGGTACATGGAGTCTTGTTTCTGCTCCAGTTGATGCATATGTTGCGGGATGCAAATGGGTGTTCACTACCGTGCAGATGGTAGTGTGGATCGCTCTAAGGCGAGACTTGTGGCACATGGGTTCACCCAGACATATGGGGTGGACTACCAGGATACTTTCTCTCCAGTTGCCAGACATTCTACTCTGTGTATTCTACTTTCTATTACTGTGACA
Source organism: Ottelia alismoides (assembly GCA_037367405.1). Taxonomy (NCBI): domain Eukaryota; kingdom Viridiplantae; phylum Streptophyta; class Magnoliopsida; order Alismatales; family Hydrocharitaceae; genus Ottelia; species Ottelia alismoides. Next base: position 112,954 of record JAZKJV010006419.1, on the reverse strand, counting down.
CGAGATTGACCTCTTTATCAACTTGATATGAAGAATGCCTTCCTATATAGTGATCTATAGGAGGAGGTCTACATGCAGCAGTCACCTGGGTTAACTGCCGAGGGGGAGTGTCAGAAGGTTTGTAGGCTGCATAAGGCTATCTATGGCCTTAAGCAGAGTCCAAGAGCATGGTTCCAGAAGCTCTCGGACTTGATACAGTAGCAGGGGTTTGTGAGATCAACTGTCGATCACTTTTTATTTGTGCAGAGGACCCAGAGAGGTGCTATTGTCATTCTTGTTTACGTTGATGACATCATTGTTACAGGGGATGACGAGCAATACATTCAAGGTGACAAGGACTTCCTAGGTCAATAGTCTGTGACCAAAGACCTTGGACATTTACATTACATCATTGGACTGGAGTTTCTCAGGAACTAGCAAGATCTTGTGATGACCCAGAGGAAGTACGTTACAGATCTTCTTTCAGAGACATGTATGGCAGATTACAGACATGTTGGTCAGCTACTACTCTTATTGACCCGAGCATGAAGCTCTATGAGGATGCTACCGAGGAGGTCGACAAGAGGAGGTATAGAGAGCTTGTTGGCAAGCTACTATATATGACTATTACCATGCCTACATATCCTTTGCCATGAGCAAAGTGAGTCAGTTTATGGAGCAGCCCAGAGAGGCACATATGGATGCAGTCCATATGATTCTGAGATACATGAAGAATTCACCTAGTACAGGACTTCTTTTTAGCACAGGCACTTCTCTCTCAGTTACAGCATGTGCAGATGCAGATTAAGATGGGTGTCCAAATGATAGAAAGTCTACATCATGCTTTGTTGTGTTCATAGGGAATTCTCTTATTTCATAGAAGAGTAAGAAGCATACGATGGTTGCCAGGTCAAGTGTTGAGTCAGAATACATGGCCATGGCGCAGGCTAGCACAGAGATGATATGGGTCAGGTATGTTCTTACTGACATGACTATAGAGGTGCCTCTTCCCATGCACCTCCAATGTGATAATCAGACTACTCTTTTCATTGCCAACAACCCAGCATTTCATGAGAGGACGAAGCAGATAGAGATGGACTGTCACTACATTCATGACATGGTATAGAAGGGTCTTATTGCTATTACGCATTTCAGCTCTAGAGACCAGACAGTAAATGTATTTACAAAGGCCCTAGCTAGAGAACCTTATCAGAGATGTTGCTCCAAGCTGAGTCTTATCGATATCTACGCTCCAGCTTGAGGGGAGTGTTGAAATATTAGTTATCTTTATAATTGTTTTCTTATTTTTCTATTTCTTATTTTCTTCTTCTTGCAATTTGCCCAATAGGTTCCTCTCCTATATAAGAGAACCCTAAGGCCTCTCATAATGCAAGTCATTCATTTCCCTCAACAGTACCAATATCAGAGTATCGTGTCGATACGATATATAGTCGATATATCAACGTCATATCGTCCAAATCAATCTGGTTTTGTGAAGGACATTGCCTTGAAAGGGGAAATATCGGTTATATTGGAGACTAAAACCTTGCGATATATCGATAACCTGTCAATACTGATGTATCGTTGATATATCGCGATATGGCTTTCCATGCTTCCTTCATAGTGGGTCCTTGTTGTAGTCATCCCCAGGAAACCACTACCACTACACCCCTCGCGCTTTGGTCAATATTGTAACCACTGTAGTAAAAGTATCCTGATTGGCCAGACTAGTAGGTCCGAATAGTTTAGTCGATGGGGTGGACGATCGACTGTTGACTAATTCCGACTAGGTCAATTAGACAATCGATTTTTGCTTGGAGATACCATATTTTTTATTTTTTTTTATTTTGCTTTTTTTAAAAGCAAACTTATTCTAATACTCTTAATGTTTTATTTAAATTCAATTACTTCTTTTCTTTCATTATGATTATATAAAAAATATACAAATCTATGTAAATATATACGAATATGCATATAAAAATGATTTATATGTTTAAAATAATTAATAAATTCAAAATCGATTAAAGGCTGACTAAATCTGATTATTCGCCCAATTGTCGATTAATCCTTAGTCAGTGACCCAGTGACCCAACCGTCTGAGTACCGACTTCCGGTTTTCGCAACCTTAATTGTAACATCATTTTTAATTGTTGCTTATGCATGAGGGCAATGTCACCCTTCAAGGCCCTTTACCACTCTCCAACGTTTTAACGATTAGACATATCCATCGCCTCTTGAGGAAGGACTGCCACTGCCAGATCTCTAAATCTAGGGCTTCATCTTCGTTATCTACCTTTTGATCTCCCATTCCAACCATGCAGCCACGCTCCTCTCTAGATACTATTGGAGCACTGCCTCCATGGGTCCAAGAGAGAGGGGGAGGGGGAGGGAGAGGGAGAGGGAGAGGGAGAAGAAGAAGAAGGAAAGATGTTTGCATGGATAAGAAAAGGTGAAGAGAAGCGAGATGGGAAAGGGTATAATGGTCCACAAATAAACTTGAAGGTTAATTTAACGAAAGAGATAACGGAGGTACCATGTTGAAGCCGCTAATAAAAATCAGGTACCGCATTGTGACTTCTAAAAAAGTTTAGGGACCGCATTGAATTCGAGTGTAAAGTTCGGGGATTTTCATGTAATTTACTTAAAATTTTATGATTAATTTATGGAATTAAATAATAAAATTTTATTATAATTTGGCAATTACTAGCCCTTTCTTTTGCATTTCATAAGATGAACAGAAACCAGGTAACACCGACTCAACTGCAGCTTTGCCTTAAACCTGATAGTGGGACTAAAGGCTATTAAAAATGGAAGTGTGGGACATTAAGACTGTTCATCATATAATGTCTTTTGTAATAGACCATGATCACAATAACAACAACAAAACATTATCCACATTTAGTAGTGACGGCTACATTGATTATTTACCTCCATTCAGATAATGTCTTCTGTAATAAACCATAATACAAGATGAAAATGATAATTAGTTCATGTGCCAAAAAGGTATTAAATTCAATTAGATCTGCATGTTAAAGAGTATATTAATTTTACGATATAAAGTTATTTGTAGTCCTGAAACTGTAGTCCCCATGAGCAATCCTGCTTCACTTCACCGTGGTCCATAATCAATTTTGGTTGAATGTTGTCTCCAAACTAACTCATCACCTTAACTCCCGGCACATGGCTGGTAACTTGAGTTGCGGGGAGCTCTAATGGCAGTATCACAAGCAATGCACACAGATAACAATCTCAAGCCAACTTCACAGTAGCTGCAGCCTGATATATTCTTGCTCAATGCTGCTTACTGCTTAAATGACCGAACCCATGTGCCATGAAGCGAGAATTCAACACAAAAAAAATAAAAACCAAAACCAACAATTGCTATGCATCAAAGCACTGGAAGGACAGGAACAAAAAGATTGCAATTTTATGTCATGCCTCATATCAACTCTAGACACGGTGTGGTCGAGCTCGGATGGCATTATCACAGGCAATGCACCACGGTAGCGAACTGGAGTCGTGTCATTTCAAGTGACATTCGCTAACATAAATGACCAAAGCATATATGAAACGTATGATCGAAAGAATAACAGCAAAACAACAATCTCTATGCACCAAACCATTGTGGGAGAAGGAAAAGCGCGCAAAGATGGCAACTTTATGCTATATTCAGCCCCAACTTCAGCTGTAGGCTGTAGAATTAGATACCAAAGAACAAGCGATCTCTATAAGCCCGCAAAGATGGTGATTTTATGCTGTATCGGACATCAAGTCTAACCTCCCTGCCGTTTCGTAGCTTGTAGCGATCGTACTCCCCAGTATCCTCCAGCTCCTCGGCTCTGCTGCTCTTCCGGCTCCTCTTGAAGGCCCTCCCCAATTCAACATCTTTCACGTCATCGGATATTCCGACCGTCTCCTCGCTTCCTCCTTCCTCCTCATTCTCCTCGACCTGGACGAGGGGGTCTTGGACGACCCCGATGGAGCGGCGGCACCTGAAGGGGACCGGAGGGAACGACGGAGGCTTGTGGAGAGGGAGGTAGTGGAAATTAGGGTTTGGGCGAAGGGGGTTTAGGGAAGTGGGGAGGAAGGAGGAAGAAGCGGTGGGAACGGAGAGCGAGCTGAAGCTCATCGTCGGCGTGTCGTTGTGAGAGCTGGACGGAACGGCCAAACGATAAGGCTGAAAATATGTTTTCCCTAAGTCCCCAATCAATTTGTTAGTTTTCCCTAAGTCCCCAATCAATTTGTTACCTTTACATCAGAAGTAAGGATCAAAACAATTTAGATAGTGTGTATGTTTATATATACAAATGTACGTATATGTATGGGTATATTCGTATAGTGTGTGTAATATCGTGAAAATTTTGAATAGTGTTGTTTGTTGAGATAGATGTGGATACCGGTTAATTGGTGGGGTGGATTGCATTTATGACATAGATCATTGCAAATAATAAACTTAAATAGGTACAACGTTATGTAGTGCTTTCAATGACAATATAATCAATCGAGCCACAAGTGCGTAAGGACTAAATGTGAAAACTCACTTGGTTAAAAAATCACGACCTGAGTTTCTCGACTTGTACTTTCAACCTGATCCATACGGGTCTTCCTTTAACATGAATTACTTACGCATGCAACCTATACCTCATTCTACAACACACAGCAAAGATCGACAAACCTCTCTTCTCTGTGCTTTTCACTCTATGCTTGATAGAAAGATTCAAGAGTTATTGCTCAATCAATTGGAAAAATCTCCAGTCAGGTGACTCATGTCGTGATTTTTATTCAATGGGGGCCCCGTGTTAAAATACTTGTCTCTTGTGGTTGTTCTTATTTTGTGAATTGATTTCTTAAATCCATGGTAATTGTTATTTGTTATATACATTTGTTGACCATAACATCTTGTTTAGTGATCTAGAATAACTCATGTTTGGTATCAGAGCTATCTGTACTCACAAAGATTTGTTATCATCAAAATAATGATACAATTAGTATGCAGTCAAGATACTAACAAATAGAGTGTTTGCCCTATCCAGTGTCCTTTCTATCCCCATGGTTGAGTTCAAGTTTGGTTGATATTAAGAAGTAGGACTGTCAGGAAAGCTCGAGCTCAATGAGCTCAACTTGAACCTGGTTCGTTCAGAGTTGAAGAGCCCAAACTAGAAACTTAATGAGCCCAAGCTCGAGTTGGATTTCTTGCTTAGGCGTCGAGCCCGAGTTGGGTCGTGCTCAATTCGAGAACTCAACTCAATAACTCGATAGACTCTAATACCATAAGTCCGTCTTGAGTTGAGAAAACCACCCATCCCAGGCACCTACCCCCATCTAGCCCTACTAGTTTCTCACATGCGAGAGACAACATGAGTATGCCTTCTTCCCCTCTTCGCCAACCCTAGCCTTAGAGTGGAATGGAACAACCCCTCTCCACTCCTCCGCCTCCCTCTTCACTCCGTCCTCCTTCACGAACATCCACCCTCTCCAATCACGATCCTGACACGAACCTCCATCCTCTCACACCTCGCCTCCGTCTCAATATCCGCTCCTCCCTCTCAAGGCAACACAACGCATTGGATTTGGGGCATAGAATATGCTTTGGGCATGGAATATGCTTTCTCTTTTGTCGGTTCTGCTTGCTTTCCAACAAGGTATGTCTCCCTGTAAAATTTGTGAAAATGATGAGCCACATTGTATCAATGCCAATTTCAAAAATATTTTATGATTTTCAGAATCCTTATAAAGTAGGATGTATTGAACACAACTAGAATTTAATATTAATATCAATACCTAATTTAAAACATGTATGCATATATAAACAAAAATATAATAATTTTGATAAGATAATTGATTGGATACATATCCATATCAATAACTAGTTGAAACTCAATATCCATGCCAAACATAAAAAATCGTGTAAAATATGCAAGGTAGCTAACTAAATGCAAATCAATTTGATATTTGTAACAATAGACATTTTAAATACACAAATGATTCTGGTGAAAAGGGTTGTAACCTTTATCGATTTTCAGCTGTTGGCATGAAAGTAGCCTACTATATAAATTTTGAATAAGTGGGATTGTTATCAGCCTTTTCCATTTTATTTGTTTTCGGGAGAATGACATGTAATTGATATCCTTATAATGGTTGTGATATGCTACATGGATGAACATGTAGGATGCTCAAATGAATCGAGCATATGCTGAAATAGAGTACCCTGCTGGAATGAGTTTGCTCAACTTGTAACCCAATATAGATGAGTCAGGTTGGGTCACAATTGATAGGTCGAGTATCGGTATCTTGAATATCCCCATCGCCATAGATGTAAATAAATGAATACATATGCAAACGAGTGTTATCACATAGTATATATCTTAAAGTCCATCACACATACATGCATAAGATATATACAAAAAATACGGTACTATATCCTCGTAGATGGGGATAGATAGTAGAACATATATTTTACAATCTTGATATAAAGAATTGTTGTTGCAATAGTCACTCAACTAGATCAACTTCGAGTATTCTTTTTCGACGGAGTGGTCAAATACACGACTCTGATCGATTATTCTGCTAATTAACGAAAATATTTTTTCATTATTATTATTTGATTTTCTTCGTACTTTTCTTTAACGTAAAGTAAAAGTTAGATGTATACAATCTCATTGTAATTGAACCGGTACTTCTATCATATGAATCAATGACCACACACACATATATAAGCTTTATAAGTATTAGATGTATATTTTATACTCAAAATAATTAAAAATACATATCCAAATATTTCCTATCAGTCATATGAATCTCCATTATTCTTTATTCAGTGATCCCCTTGACTGAATATCGAATACCAACTTTTGCAATACAACAGAAAATCGCAGGACTGATACAAATTATTCATTGGATAACGAGCATCTCATAACATGTTTTAGGCGATACATAACATATAAAATATTGAAACGTGTGTATCAGTTATATTACCTCCATAATAAAAACGATGGGGCAGGAAGTAGGATAATTTAAATTGAAAAATAGTAAATATAAAAAAAGGTTTTATTAAGAAAGGGAGCAAAACAAGCTCAGCCGCACTCATCACCCTCCCATCTCCACGAACAACCTCACCTCCGTCCAGCAGCGCGCGGAGGCGCCCTACCTCCTCCCCGCGCGCCTCTCCTCCGGTGGCGCACGCCTGCGGGAACCGAAGGCCGTATTTCCCTCACGGTCAAAAACCCTAGATAACTCTTTCTCCGCCCTCTTCTCCTCGCCTTTGTTCCACAATGGCATCCCAAAGTATAGCCAAATCCCTCCACTGCAGTTCGGGCAACCCGTGCTCTCCACTCAATCCCTCCCGCTCCATCCTGGTACTTTCCACGCCCTCCCACGCAAAAAGGAGCCACCTTTGCTCACATCCTATCCCTAGAACCTTCGCTTTGTCGGAGAAGCCGATTCGCTTAATTGCACGGTGCTCAGTGGATGCTGCGAGCATGAGTAAGCAATTTCTTAATGCATTTGGATCTGAGTTAGAGAATTTGTTCAGTAAAGTTTGCATTTGATTATGCACTATTCCTGTTTAGAATAACAATGAGATTAAGAGGACCTCACGCTTTTTGAGAAGAAAATATTTTTTTTATAGAAATAGAACCGGGAAGTTGGGCGAGAACGAGAAGAGAGAACAATTTTGTTCTTTTTTTTTAAATTTCCCAGATGAGAGTAAAAAAAGGTTTTTTTATTCTTCTTCCGATTTCCGTAGATGGTGGTAGTGCATGCAATATGCCTACCACTCAAAAGATCAGATGTTCAAATCCTCTCTTTTAGGGGTTGCGTTAGGTAAGCGAACCAGTGCAAAAAATAGTCGGATCTTTTAACATGGATTTGAGTAAGAATCCATCCAATGGACCCTACTTGAAGTAGGAGAAGACTTTCCAGTTTGTTAGCCGACTCTACTTAATGTGGAGAAAGGTTTTGTTGTTGTTCTGGTTTACACAAATGTAATCCTTGGTCGGTTCCAATTGGATTGGACGTTGAACCCCTAAACCTCCGTTGACATGCATACTTTTGATTTTGAATTAATGTAGTATTTAAATATGGAGCTCCAGGTCAAAAGGAGGTAATAACATTTTTTATCCGAAGGGGAGTCAAAGGGATATTAGGAGAGTCAAAAGGAAGAGCTCCGGGTCAGAAAGAGGCTTGGTGGTGGAGTGGAGGGGTGCAAGAGAAGCTCAAAATTAAAATAGCATGATTTATCTATGTATAAGAATAGGATAGATGAAACTGTCACAAACTAAAAAATAACGAAGAAGGAAATAAAGAAGGCTGTAAGCGAAGCTAAGTCAAAAGCTTATGACGTTTTGTACGAAAATCTCGACTCTAAGGAAGACCAGAAGGATATATCCAGGTTGTCTAAAGCAAGAGAAGGAAAGACCAAATACCTTTCTCAAGTGAGATGCATTAAGGATGAAGAAGATCATGTGCTTGTTACTCAGAACCAAGGTTTGAAAAAACGAAAGGTAGAATGAGGTGTTTTCACTGGAAGCGAGGCATGACGTAGTCTTGAAACGGTCGAGGCATAAGCTTCAGTTTGTAGAGGAAAATAATTACAAAATGTATAATAAACATTTTTATTGGTGAAATAATCTAATATGACAAACATATAATATATAACAATGTAATATATGATGATATTATGAAGATAAGAATATGAAAAAAGGATGTCAATGGCATAAACCTTTCTACTAAATTTCTACCAAATCAAAAGGAAATTATTGACTATAACTATCTCTAAAATATTTATCAAAAAGGATCTGGCTATAGTTGTCATTAAAGATATCCAAGTTGTTGATATGAATCATATGATTTGAATCCTGATCGTATGTTCTACTGAATCCAGACGAAGAACGGTCTGATGTTCCTCTGTGCCACCATACCCTGCCAGGTTCGCCCCCCTTGGGGGGGTTGCAGGGGGCATCTCTCCCGTCCCAATTTTTTTCTTATATAGATATTCGAATTCACATGTAGTTTCTTATATGTTTAAGGGTGTAATTGTAAGAGTTTACGGAAATAATTGGACATGTTAATGGTAAATATTAATACGAAAGATGCCAAATTTAAGCATTCATCTTGCATAAATATATACTCAACAATTAGGCCTTTATAAATATCTGAAAATACCAATAGGACTAATTATTTTCTTTAAAAAATACGTAAAAAATCCCTAATGCCTCACCATGCGCCTTACCCTGCCTTGATCGCCTTGCCTCGACTGCCTTAGGCATACGAAGCATATGCCTCCGCCTAGGGGTTCGAGGCGGTTGCTTCGAGGCTCTTTGGCTCCGTCCCGTTTCGCGGCTCGCCCCGAGTGCCTTTGCACCTTGAGGCACGTTTTTCAAACCATGCTCAGAACTCAGAAGGATATAGAGACTAGATAGAAGCAATACTTCCACAAGCTTTTCATTGAAGAAGGAAACAAAGAGACCACTCTGGGAGATTGAGCTAATAATGAAAGTTACTTGAATCATGCAAGCTATATACAAATACAAAGGAAGGGAGCAGAGGAGGCTTTGATGGCTTTGAAACCCGGGAAAGGTGCATCGAAGGTTTGAAAAAACTAAAAACGGAATGAGACGATTTCCCTAGTATCGAGGTGGGACGTAGCCTCGATGCGGTTGAGACGTAAGCCTCAGTTTATAAGGATAAATACCTATAAAAACTACAATAAAAAGTATACTATGGAATTATATATATTCTGACTAACATATGATATATATCACTATAATATATGATGGCATTATAAAAATAGTAACATCAAAAGAGAAGATATACATATGTATATGCCTTTTTACTATTTTCCCATCTAATCAGAGAATGAATCTATTTATATCCTCCGAATTCTAACCATGTAACCGAAGTTGAAGAACCGTCGTATGCACCACCTCCTACTATACCATATACCCCAACAAAGGAGGGGGGGTCTCACTGCACGATCAACGAGCCTGTGGGAGGAGGGGGTCTGGGGGAGGGCAGGTGCGCTCCCTCATACGAGAGTGTGGGGCAACACCCCCGACGATAGTTTTTAGATTTTTTTCTATTCAGATATATGGATCTTTTTGTATGGGAGTAGTCCATAAACTCTCATTTGAATTCTATCTTATTCATCCTCCGTATATTATATAGCTCATTACGTGACAACTCCTTAAAAGTAAGTTTACGGTTAATGTTTTCATTGATATCTGCGGACTCATATGTTTAAGGGTATAATTAGATATGTTTAAGAATTTTTTGATATAATTGATCATGTTTAATGGTAAATATCAACATAAAAGCAATCAAATTTAAGCATCCATCTTGTATAATTATATCCTAAACAAGTAGACCTTTATAAACATCTGAAATTGCTAATAGGACAATTGATTTACATAAAAATATTTTGAAAAGAATATTTCGAGGATCGCCTCGCCTCCACCTCACCTCCGCCTCAAACGCCTCGATTGCCTCGATCGCCTCGAGCAGATGAGGCGATCGCCTCTCAGAGACCTACCGAGGCTGTCGTTCTGGGGCATTTCTAGACCGTCTCGTCTTGAGGCAATTTTTTTGAATCATAGTTGTATGACCTGATGGCATTCGTATAAAAGTTTGGAGAGTTTTAGGTGAGCGCAGTTTGACTTGGCTTACAACTTTATTCAATGTTATTTGGCGAAACAAGATAATGCTAGAAGATTGGACGAGAAGCATCGTGGTGCCTCTTTATAAGAACAAAGGAGACATTCAAAATTGTTCAAATTACAGATACATCAAGTTGATGAGTCACACTATGAAAATTTGGGAACACATGAACGAAAGAAGGTTGAGGCAAGTTTCCAAAGCAAAAAAAATCAATTCGGATTCATGTCAGATCGCTCAACTATTGAAGCCATTCACTTGTTATGGAGAATAATGGAGATTTATAAAGCTAAAAGGAGGAACTTCCATATGATTGTTATTAATTTGGATAAGACTTATAATTTTGTCCCATGTGAGATATTGTGGAGAGCTTTTGAGAAGAGACAAGTACTTGTCATATACATTAACCTCATAAACATATGTATGATAGGGCTTCTTTTTGTGCAAGGATACGGTCTGAAAAGACTGACTATTTTGACATCAACATTGGTCTGCATCAAAGGTTCAACTTTAAGTCCATTCCTTTTTACTTATGATTATGGACGAGTTGACAAGCCACATTCAGGATGAGATACCTTGGTGTATGTTATTCGACATGATATTGTGTTGATTGATGAGACTAGAGATGGAGTAAATGAGAAGCTTGAGGTATGGAGACATGCATTGGAGACAAATCGATTTCGTATAAGTAGAGCTAAGATTGAATATATGGAGTGCACTTTTGATAGAAATAATGGTGAAGGAATCGAGATGAAGATTGGTGACGATAACATTCAGAAGAGAGATTCTTTTAGATATTTAGGATCTATTTTGGAACATGATGAGGAAATTGATGGAGATGTTAGTAATAGAATAAATGCAGGTTGGCTAAAGTGGAGAGAAGCTTCTACTATTTTCTGTGATAAGAAAATTCCTTTAAAAATCAAAGGAAAATTTTACAAAGCAACAATGAGACCTGCTATGCTCTATGAATCTTAATGTTGACTTGTGAACTGCAGACATGTGCAAAGAATGACAATAGTAGAAATGAAAATACTAAGGTGGATTTGTGGACACACACATACACGTAAAGATTGGATTCGGAATGATGCAATCAGAAGGAAAGTTGGCGTAGCTCCAATCAAGGATAAGATGCGAGAAAATCGCTTAAGGTGGTTTGACCATTTGCAAAGGAGGTCAGCTGATGCACCGTTGAGGAGATACCAGTTTTGTGATGTTGAGCTGGCTAAGAGAGGGCAATTAAGACTCAAGAAGTGTTAGAATGAGAGACTAAACGAAGGGATCTTAATTTTTTGAATCTAAGCTTGAGAATAAACCAATATAGATCCGAATGGAATCTAAAGAATCCATATAGCCGACTCTACTTAGTATGGGAAAAGTCTTTGTTATTGTTGATTTAAATACAGAGCTCGAACTTACACCGGTAACTTTTGTACTTTATGAATAATTTCCCTTTGAAAAAAATACCTCATGCTTGGAAAACCTACCTCAACCATTGTTTTACCATCTCACGGTCTTACCACCACCGTTGATTTTCTCTGTCAACCTTTGATCATTGTTGTATTGAGCTTTTTCCAAGAAATGGTTACATCTAACGAGCTGAAATCATTGAACATAAGGAACAACTTTGAGAGCATATAAGATTTCACATATTCCAAATTTGTAAGAGACCAGTTGCATAAATCAACCTCCTTCGTCACTGTATCTTACACCCTTGCTTGAACGTCTTTAGCATGACAGAAAGATAGGGATGAGCATTGGGTTGGGCTGGCCCGACCCAGCCCGAAGCCCAGCCCAAAAAGCCTGGCCCAGCCCAAGCCGAAACAAACATTGGGCCGGGCTTGGACCTAATTTTTAGGCCCGAAATTTTTTTGGGCCGGGCTCGGGCTTGATTTGACCCAGCCCGACCCGGCCCACGGGCCCGGCCCGAAGAGGGTCCGAACCCTTCCCATATCCTACATGTATGGAAACTCTCACCTGTCATGCACACTCTATTCATGTATCCTATCTTCATACAATGTTTATAAATCAAGAAAGTCAGATGTGGGACATATGAGTTGATTATCATTGTATTTCATTTCAGAATTAATTTTTCTTAATTAGTCTATGTCTTAGATTCTGGTGGTTATTCTTGATTTTTTTAGTGATTATTTCTCTATTAGAATATTTTCTATTATTGAACCTTTACCCATATGAGCATTATGCCCATTTTTTTAACATGTAGTGCCAAGTGCACCTGTTGTTGTTAACTGTGTAAACTTGGTTCACTCTTTCAATTTTTGTAACGAGAGACGTTTATGGTATATAACATTGAGTGGACTTGTATAAAATGAGAAATCATCTCCGGTAGAATTGAGTTTTAGTTGTTTCACAAGTATTATGGCATATGTTTTAAACAGTTTTAGCTCGTCTAACTTGAATTGAGATTGACTTTAAACACAAACTCAAAGTTAATAATATATAATGGGTTAAGATGGGTCGGCCCAAGCCCGGCCCATAGGAATTGGGCCGAGCCTGGACTTGTGCCGAACCAAAAAATTTTTGCCTAGGCCCGACCCAATGCCCGAAATTTTTAAATGGGCTTGGGCCTGAGCCCTTCAGGGCCCGGCCCATGCTCATCCCTACAGAAAGATACATGTTTGATGTGACCCCACCATGCTTCGGGTTAGCTTGTTGCCTTTTCCCAACACATGGAGGAATGTGTTTTCCACATGATCGTCAAGGTTAGAATCATGAGGAACACTTGTCTATGTCCTTGTGTTGAGGGATCCTGATCTGTTCACAATTACCCAGAGAGTGTTCCAATGAGGACGTTGCTGCCCAATTAGGCAGCAGTTGAGTGATCTATGCTCTGAATATGCTTGGTGTAGACACGATTGATAGGATGCTTGTTGGCTTAAAGGATGATAATGCAGAACCAGAAGCCAAAGAAAAGAAACTTTTGCGGCAATGAGATTGATGTGGACAACATTGATGATGATGGGGTTAGGGAAGGGGGGGGGGGTGAGGAATAGCCATGAGAATAGAGGAAGTGGAAGGTGGAGAGAAGGAATGTGAAGGAGAGAGTGGGAGTGAGGTTGTAGTTGATGTGGTTCATGTTGCCAAGGTGAGGAGTGGACGAAGGAGTCCTACTTTGTAAGCATGTTTAAAAGGAAATCTGCAGGATAGTGTGGTAGGGACTTGGAAGTAGGATCCTTGTTGATCATGACCTACGATGGATTCCTCGAATCTTTGGTTGGTAAGATGGTGGAGAAAGAGAAAGAAACACCTAATGAACGATATGGGGATGAAAGTGGGTTGAGGGAAACCGGTGGGACACAAAAGAGTTATGTTGGGATTTTCACATTATTGATGTTGATTAGGGATGAAAAGGTTAGGACAGTAAAAGTTGACAATGTTAGTTTGTATTTCATCTCTCAATATCAGATTGGTATTGGTTCAACTATATGGTGTCAAATTGATGCCGTTGAAAGATTGAAACTGCAACTACATTGGTTAGGGATGTAAAAGTTCAGGGACTTGATGTAATTTAGATAGGAAAATGTGATTAGGAGGTCTTGACCAATGAACATGATGCATGGATGTGGGCTTACGACAAGTTTTCTGTGAAAAAAATGCATACACGACTCCCACTGTGGATCTGGAGGACAATCAGGGGATGCATCGAATGTTTATCAGCTTGTCTGGCAATCCCCATCAATTACTGCGGTGAAGTTTTTTTTATGGCAAACACGGAAGGAAAGACTCACTTGGTCACTGTAAGTATGCTTTTCTAATTTATTCAAAGTTGGGTGTAACTCATTTCGAGTTTACACCCCATTTCCTTTAAAAAATTACTCAAGAAAAAAAGGGAGTGATATTTTCACGTTAAATCTCAATTTTTAAGTAAGAAAGAACAAGATCCTTAATGGTGCACCCCCACATTATATACCATGGAAGGACATATCGACATCGTTTCGATATCGTGTCGATATCGATATATCGGCGATATATCGCCGATATATCGCTATATCTAGGAATCTTTCTAAAGAAAATGCCTGAAATCGGATATATCGATATATCTATTTCGATATCGGTCCCATGTCGATATCGATATATTGCCGATATATCGGGATACGACCTTCCATGTTATATACTAAAAAACACCGAAAACAATTTACGGGGTCGAAGACTCAAACAAAGCCTTAAAACGCTCAACCATGTATTTCTCGTACAACCTTCCTTGTTGGAACACCAAACCATAAGTTTTGACCATAAGGTCCAAACCATCGCCAAAGGCTATTGTCCATCCTTATGTGACATGAAACAAATGGTTGCAAGTGACACCCAGAAACCAACCACACATGACGAGTCCACCTAATCGATCTCAGTGCCGCTCGACACTTCCTTATATTGATCATATATAAAGAACATGCGGTCTATCTCCTTGAAGCACCCGAACATATCAAACATACCACGTCAATCCCATGAAAGATCTTTGCTCTATGTACATTTGTCATCACATGATCCCTTCTGAAAGGCTAAATGAATACCTTCCTTCTCCTTTCAAAGCCCAGATTAGCTGACAATCTTGTGCCAAGCCCATCGGATCAAACATCGAGGGAATAGACAAAGCCATGTATGCCTTCTTGATTGAAATCACTGTTAATCTATATCCGGTAATTATGAAAATCAAATAACCCCAATAGTATGTCAAGAGTATTTGACATTCTCATGAAATTCCGCACCCTCTGCTCAGAAAAACCAGAAGGAAACTTAAGAATCCAAGTACCTTCAAATCAAGCCTTTGCAACACTCAAGTTCTAATAGGACAAAGAGCCTCAAGATTCGATCACAGAATGCTCCTTCCTCAGTTTTGATCATCCATCCATAACCTGAAAGTGCAACCAACATTTATTATTGTCCTAAAAGGTGCAACCTTGTGCATAGTAGCGCATACCCCCTCCAGAAGCTTGCTGACAAGCGAATAGAGCCCACCTCATATATTAAAGCGAAAGCAACTCCGTTATTATTCTTCAACAATCGATACACCATGTTGTTTCTCTTCCCTAGATCTTGGACTTATATGCAACTTCATGTATGCAACCTGCTAATGACACATGCCTTTTCCCTATCTTTTCCAGTACCAATACCGATACATTGTCATGACTTGAGTCCTAGATGTTGACTATATCTAGCTTCATGCAAGGCGTTTGGGTAATGTAGGTGAACTTGGGGGTGGGGGGCATCTTCATGGATGCTCTAAAACATCAACCAATATGGACAATATGAGGGGACTTGCTGCTATTTTTAGGATGCCTGCTATTTCGAGATGTTAAGAACTGTTGCAACTTCATCACGAGGTTTTTTTTTCCGACGATCTTGTGTTACCTTGTTTATTCTTATACTGTCTTCAAAATTTTAATGAATATCAGGTTTTTCTTGCTTTCATCAACTATCCATCTACTTTCACAACTATTCCTTTCTTTTTTAATGATGGTAAGATTTAACATGTATTGTTAATATATGAAATTTTATATAATATGTTAATATAACGCTTATTATATGACAAAGGCACATGATTTCACGTATCAACTTCTTTCTTTGAATCAAACGAATCAACTCTGAATTGTAAGATGATAAAAGAACTACATTATTATATTTAGTTTTTTTTGATATCAATCAATTTTAATTAGTTTGGACACAACTATGGTTTCATTGACATGCCCATCTTCGATATTGGTGCAATGACATTGAAATTGACACTTGACCTTGTCCTCGACTTTCAGCACCCACATTGTCTTAGGAGTTTTTTTTGTGTACTTAGACTCAACGCCCTCAAACCTCTCTCCTCGACATTTTGAGTTAGTTATGCTAAAAAAATGAAAGGGATATTATGGCTCTCTTGGCATGAGTTGGATTAGAAATACCATCTCATAATGGATTCCAGATGCAATTGCACCTCATCTAGCAACAATATTGCAGACAAGATCTTAAGAAACACAAGGCGATCATCCTGAGAGACATGTTGCCTTCGCTAGACAGCCTTACTTTATATGTTCTCCACAAAATCAGCCAGTCAACTCGCCTAAGTTTGTCAAAAGCCAAAAGGTAACCCAAGTTTGTACATGTGCTCAAAACTTTCCCGCACATGTTCTCCTATTTCTAAGACAATCTGAAAGGAAGAAACATCAACTTATTTTGTTCACTTTGAGAGTTGAAAGCTCACTAAAAATTTCGATGACCTTTGATATCCCCTTGGCCTCTTCCACAATCCCCTCAATAAGACCTTGTCATCGACATATTATAACACACTAGAGTCAAGAGCTCCACTCCCACATATCTAGTATAGATCCAGGTTTATACAGCTTCACCCATCATCATAACCTGTGTATCTGCCATAATGACAAACATGAGTTGTGTAACAGAAGAGTACAACCCTGTTTGACTCCGCTTTGCAGTTGAAAGAAACCTCCCTTGTGATAATCGTTCACTAAATTTGAGTAATAGGCAATCGTGATACACCTCTTCATCTATGTAAAATAAATGGATTTCTAGTTCATACTCGCCGAAGAGCAGGATGGGTTGGGTGTCTTCAGGTTGGAGGAAATGAATAAGGCGCCGCTGTTGAAGTGGGTGGTGAGGCTTTGGGGCCGTGGTGAGGACCTCACATGTAGTCTTCTCCAGGACATTTTTGCCATCCCAGTGCATTTGCAGTTGGAGGTTTTGTCTCAGCACACCTACTCTGCCTTTTGGAAGAGGATTTTCTTGGTTTTGTAGGAGCTCCCGACGTAGATGCATCCGGTTGTTGGTGACAATAAATCCTTTTTGTTTTGGAAGGATGATTGGTGTGGGGATGGACCTCTTCTAGAGTTCTTCCCTCACCTTTTTGCTCTAGCGAAGTAGCGGGTGATCAAGAGATGTGCGTGAGAGACGCATGGGTGGATGGGCAATGGACACCCTGTTTCTCCTCTTCGCTTTCGGAGTAATGGTTCAACGAGTTAATGCATATGTTGGAGCAGATGGCGTCTACACCATGGCCTACTGATGGGCGGAACCACTAGATTTTGGCGGGGAGGCATCTTCGTGAGAATGGCCTACATGGAACTTACATGTGATGATGAGGGCCCAAGGAGATCGGGACGGGGATTGCAATTCAATTTGGATTCTGAGGGTACCGATGAAAGTCAAGGTCTTCCTTTGGTTCCACAGGCTTAGTCGGGTGCGGACTAAGGCAAGGAGATCCTTCTTTATTCAGGGGGTGGCACCTTGTGCTTTGTGTGCTGTTGAGGAGGAAGATCTGGACTATCTTTTTTGTTCTTGTGCTCGGTTCGGGTCCTTCGGGAGATTTGGGTAGCGATGAACATTTCATGGTTGGACCTTTCTTTCCATGAAAACTTTTGGAGCTCCCGAGTAGCAAACCAGTTCAGATCTATGGCGGAGCTGCTGCGCCCACTCATAGTGATCTAGGCGATTTGGCTCCCTCGTAATGGGCTGATTTTTAGTTAACATAGATTTTATGTTGAGAATGTTGTCTTTTTAGCTAGATTTCTCCTCGAACCATGGTTGCTGTAAGTTTTTCTGTAATACTTCCATCTTAATAAAAACTTGGGATGGACACCTCCGGAGAGTTACCTCATTTTTTGACTCAAAAAATAAAACAAAAATGGCAAAGCCTTCTCCCACTTTAAGTAGACCGTCGGTATTATAATAATGGTTATTGTTGCTATCAGCAGTATCTCACTTTCATGGAAACTTTTTCAATCAATCAATTATAAGTTTGAATGTACCATTTGAGCCTGTATTTATGTGATTATGTATACGTTTGAAATTGTATTTACGTGGACAACTTTGTGATTTAACTTTCTTGGTTTTCTGTGAATTAATTTTATGCAGGAAGGCCTTGGAAGACATCAGATGCTAGATTGGTTCTCGAGGATGGTTCCATCTGGAGAGCGAAATCGTTTGGTGCCTTCGGAACTCAAGTTGGTGAAGTAGTATTCAATACATCTTTGACTGGGTATGGAATACTGTACCTTCCTACTGCGAGATTATGTTTGCTTATTTTCGGGAACTTATGGTTTTCTTTTAAGCAACTTTGAAAACGGGCGTCATTGAATAGTTCATATCCAGTTTCAAAACATAAAGTGAAGCAAACGTTATATATGACGAAAAATAAATGACAAGATGCACTGATTTGTACTGATTTGGCTCGAATTCAATTGATATTTGACGAACATCACATGACCAAGTGGACCATCTTGATTTTAATAGAGAATTTCCACCATTGATGGTGGCAATTTTATTAAAGGAAGCATTGTTGGGGGGGTTTTGGAGTTAAGTTTTTCTGACCTAGTAGGAGTTGTAGAACCAAGATGCCTTACATATAATGCAAGTTCAATGGCAAGGAAGTTACAAGCATGGAAAAGGTAAAGCTTAGAAAACATTTTACTCCAAAGGACTTGTTTTGAATACACGGGTTTCGTCTTTTAAGGAGATGGGGGGATTATTGGAGACAACACATACGAGTAATACATGATCATTGTGTGGTAGATGTGGAGAGGAGCTTCACATTTTCTCTATGATTTTTTTGAAAAAGGAAGTGTATGCACCCACACTGGTGCACACCGTATTATACATTAATAAATATTTTCACTATAATAAGAAGATATTTCTGAAGATAAAAGGTAAAGCGTAGAGTTACAGTGAAATTTTGCAGTGCTTTATGATAGTGAGTGTGCTTTATGATAGTGAGTGTTGGGCAATCAACCATGGGCATGTGCAAAGAATGCCTGTAGTTGAGATATGGATGATCCCATATATGGATGAAACTTTAATGGAGTAGTTGTGGGGGTTGGGGGGAAGCAGGGCCTTGGATTTAGATGTTATCGTCATGCGGACATAAGATGTGATCTCCCTAGCATTTCTTGTATCAATACAGATGAGTGCCACATTCCCAGATGTTGGTGACATATCTAGCATCATGGTATGTTCTTTGGTTGTTGTCATATGCTATTTATCACGTCAATTGGACATCATATTTTCTTTACATAGAAAACATTTCAGCATTATACGATAGATTAACTAACTTTTAGTAATTTGCATTTTTTTCAAACAGTTATTTGTGAACCTGTAACATATCATATCTTATAACACACGATTTTCTTTATTCTGTACGTTTAAAGTTAATTTTAAATGACATTGGGTTTGCTTACTTCTGTTATTATTTTAGTTTATTTTTTTATTGAATAATGTAGTAATGTAAGTAGCATGTATTTTTAAAACATGTAATACTGTGAAATTATTTGATATAATGGCTTATTATTTTTAGATTTGGTAAAGTTACACACTTTTGACCATTTGCAAAGGAGGTTGGCTAGTGCACCAGTTAGAAGATGCGAGATTTGGTATGTTGAGCTGGCTAAGAGAGGGCGAGGAAGACATATGAAGTGTTGGAATGAGATTATTCGAAGGAATCTTAGTTATTTGGATCTAAACCCAAGAATGACCCAAGATAGATCTAAGTGGAGGCAAAGAATCTATGTAGCCGACCCTACTTAATGTGGGAAAGGCTTTGTTGTTGTTGTGATAAAGTTACACGTTTTTATGTCTCGGCTTCCTTTAAATCATCACTTTAAATCTAGGATGGAAGTGAAATTACACTATTTATGCATTTATAAAGCAACAGAAACTTTCTTTTTTTTGAAGTATTAGAACTTTATCTATTCAAATCAATTGATGTTGGTCAGAGAAACACAATCCCAGGATTTCATCGGGCATTTTAGCTGCATGCCCTTTTTCAGCATTGACAAAACAGCATGGACATCGGCACTTAAAACCTCGTGCAAGACCAGATCAGACAGTGGTTTGGGAGTTCGGGACATTCATGCCACCAACATTTTTTTTGAATAAGAACAAGGGGGTGCACTCCCAAGATGGGAGTCACCACACCACAAATTTCATTGATATAGAGAGAGATACATCATCATCCGGATACCCAGAAGTTGTACAAAGCGTTACACTGCGCCACCACATTCTCATAGTAAAAGCGCTGCCCCTTGAATATGACATCATTTCTACCAAGCCATATAGCCCAAAGCAGCGCAAAGACTCTGGAAACATCACCGGTGGAGTCGGCCCCCACCGCCTGAATAGAGGTCTAGAAAATATCCGCGCAGGAAGACTGAACCCACGGCAACCCCAAGGACTCCCAGACGTCCGCCGACAACCTGCAACCGAAGAAGATGTGATTCGTGTCCTCCACGTCATCAGTGCATCTGTCACAATGAACGTTCGTCGCGCCCAACATCCTTCCCCTTCTGACCTTGTCACACAGACGACCCCGCCACAGGCACCAGAGGAACACCTTAACCCTGGTAGGAATCTTTGCCACCCAAATAATCTTCAGGTCCACACATAGGTCGTCGTCATGCTCCAACCCTCCAGCACACAACCTCCGGTACGCCTTCTTAACCGAGAACTTACCCTCCACCCACTCAAAACAGTCCGGCTCCCCCGACAACTCCCCGGCGGATGGAATCTCCGAAAGCAACTGCAAAAAATCATGCATCCTCTGCTCAGACAGAACCGCAGTGAACCTCGGAGCCCAAGTACCAGAGTCTACCACTTCCGCCACCCGCGCCTCCCTGTCCACAGCCAACGCCATCAACCTCGGGAAACGGAGCCCCGAGGGCCCCTCTCCCGTCCAGTCATCATGCCAAAATCTGAACAGAAGCCCATCTCCCAGCCGAGGGCGAAGAAGAGACGTCATAGCTGGCAGAACCGCCCGGACCCCACACCACAACGAAGACTCATGACGTCGCCTCGCCGCCACCTACTCGCCCGAGACCCCATAAATCCTCCTCAGCAACCGCACCACCAGCAAGTCCGACGGGCCCCAGATGCGCACGACCCACTTCGCAAGCAACGCCCTGTTCATACATTCCACATCCCTGACCCCCAACCCGCCCTCGGAAACGGGTAGAGTAAGATCCTTCCAAGCCACCAGGTGCAACCCCTTCTTATCCTGCCTTCCACTAGACCAGAAGAAAGATCTCATCAAACCCTCCACCTTCTTTCTAACCCCAACATGCATCAAGCGGGTACAGAAGAAGAAGACCGGAATCGCAGAAAGAACATGCTTGAGCAGGGTAAGCTTCCCGCCCTTGGACAAAGTGACAGCCTTACACCCCTCCATCCGCTCCTCCAGCCTCCGAATAACACAGTCCCAGTCGGACTTCCTCATTCTGCCGTCGACCAAAGGCAAATCCAAGTAGGAGATGGGTAACGTACCAAGGGAGCAGCCCGCCCACTCAGCTAACCGAATCCTCTCGTCCTCCTGCATCCCAAGAGTTACCAGAACAGACTTCTGCCTGTTGATCTGCAAGCCAGAAAGACATCCAAACACATCCACCAGGACAACAATATTGTGGTTCTGAGCCTCCGTCCCCCCCCCAAAAAATCAACGTGTCGTCCGCATACTGCAAAACCGGGACGGAGATGTCCCCCAACGAGAACCCCTCACACCAACCTTCCTCCACTGCCCGCCGAAACAAAACCGCAAGACAATCCGCAACCAAAACAAACAAAAGGGGAGCAAGAGGGTACCCCTGGCGCACCCCCCTCTGCGGTCGGAACCAGCCTCCCTCCTGACTCCCATTGACCAGCACCGAGCAAGAGCACGTAGTGACACACCTCTTAACCCAGTCCACCCAAAGAGGAGGAAATCCCTTCTTCTCAAGCGACGTCCACAGGAACTTCCAGCTGACACAATCATAAGCCTTCGCATAGTCAATCTTCCAAATCGCACCTTTCTTCCTCGATCTCTTCCATTCACGGTAGATATCCGACGCAGTGACAATACCATCCGCCATACACCGCCCAGGAATGAATGCAGACTGAGAAGGAAGAACCACACTTGAAAGAACAGCTCTAAGCCTGCTCGCTAAGACCTTGGCCACAATGAGATAGATGCCGTTAGAGATCGATATAGGCCGATAGTCTCCAACACCCGCTGGGTTCTCTTTCTTAGGCAAAAGAAAAATCAAGGTCCTGTTGACCTTCTCAAAGCCGCAGTTCCCACCCCTGAACTCACTCAGAACCTCCATAATTTCTCCCTTCAACAGCTCCCAGAACTCCCTGTAAAAACAAATAGAGAAGCCATCCGGACCAGGAGCCCCATCCGCATTCAAATCCCAAACCGTCCGGCGAACCTCAGCTAGCAAGCAGATTTTTGTCTTGAAGAACAATAACGTTGTCAATGAAGAGATCTAGGATTTCATAACCTTCTTTTACTGGTTCTTCATCAAATATGGGCCTCAATTCTCCATTTTTCTCATTTTTTGAATTCTGGACAACAACTTCAACCTCGAAAAACTCGACGATTTCATATTCTTCCCCCATAGGATCTTCATCGAATATGGGCCTCGAGACTTCCTTGTCTTCTTGTAACGAAGTTGCGGCACATAAATTTTCATCTTGAATGAAAATACCTTCATATTCTTGACCGACATCGTGTTGAACAGCAGCTACAACGGTCTGAATTTTGTTGTCGACAAGCGAATCGTCATCGATTGTCGTGCCCAGCCATGCTTGAACCTTGAAACTTGATATAAGACGTCGCTTGAACTTTTGTTGGCGCGAACGAGACTGCGGGTCATGAGATAGGCGGCTCAGATCGAGTTGCAAACACCAATATGCGACAGGATCGTTGAATCGTAAGAACGATTCGGTTTCCATGCTCTGATACCAAATGATGCAAAAAGAATTTTGCAACGGTAGAGAAAATAATTTTGGTAGAAGAAATTTAGAGAGGAGAGGAAGAAGGAGAAAACACGTCGGCTACGTGGGATTTTGGAGGGGAATCGTGAAGAGCACGTTGGGAGAGGAAAATAGAGAGACAAAGAGATAACTCAAAATTTCATATAATCTGACTTGTCTTTTACAATAGGTTACCAACCTCTTTATATAGTAGAAGTGGAGTTACAAAAATAGAAAGTGAATCGAAAATAAAATCTGACTCGATCTTAATTGACTCTAATTGATTTGAATATAAATTCAAATCTACCTCTATCCTATTTTAACTCTAATTCGAAATTCAAAATTCAAATTTAAAATTGACCAACTAATTGGAGATCTCACATGATCTCTTTTATTTAAATAAACAAACTAATTCAAATAACTAATTAAGGATGAAAATCCCTAATTTTAAAAATTCCCAAATCAGTCATTTGCTCTAATTTGAATTGCCCTGTCAATTTGGGAATGATTGCATCAATACCCTTACAAGTATTTATGACATTTGAATCCACTGGCCGATTAAAAAAATAATTCAGTTAATTTCTCACGGATTGCACTCCATACCCAAGGGATGAAAAAAGCATCCCATCTCTGTTTCCGTTTTGCCAGGTGTCCTTGTGACTATTTTTATGCTAGCATTGTTCTTTGTCAATTTTGAGAAATGCAATCTATATATTGCAGATGGCAATATAGTTAAAAAGTCGATAACGGTTCTAGCAAATAAATTACCTCAGTTAGTGATTTCAGATATGTTGAGGAAGTCCTCTAGAAGTGTGCATATCGAACATTATAAATCTATTGATGTTTCCTAATTCCTATCGAAGATTAGTTGCTATTAAGACTCTTGAGGGATGACAATGGATCAAGTTGGACATTGACCAGTAACTTTAGATTTGTGCATGATTTCTTTCGGTTTTAATTAACCTAGGGATCAATGCAGGTATCAGGAAATTCTGACAGACCCAAGTTATGCAGGGCAGTTTGTGTTGATGACAAATCCTCATATTGGCAACACTGGAGTGAACAATGGTGAGAGTCATTGTTGAGCTTTAAAACTTCTCAGACTTCGAGATTTCTTCTTCTAAAAGTTTGATTTTTATCAAAGATGATGAAGAGTCATCGCAATGCTTTCTTGCTGGTTTAGTGATCCGGAGTCTAAGTTTATGGTACGTTGTCTCTTTTATAACTTTTTATGCTGAAAATTATATCATCTAGTTTTCAGTTATTGTAACTGAAGTTCTCCCTCTTATTTCAATGTTCATATCAGCACATCAAATTGGCGATGCACAGATTCACTTGGAGATTATCTGACAAAGAGGAATATCATGGGAATCTGTAAGTAAACTACCACTAAAATCATTTATCTGGCATTATGGCATTCTCACAAATCTCTTTGATGTTGTAATAGATGATGTGGATACACGTGCAATCACACGCAGTCTAAGACAGGAGGGAAGCCTTATCGGCGTATTAAGTACTGAAGAATCCCAATCAGATGAGAAATTGCTAGAATTATCGCGTCAATGGAAAATTGTTGGTGCGGCCTTATACTGTCTTTTAAATGCGAGAAGCTTGCATTTTTGCCTTTGTTTACATGTATAGCGCTTTGCTTTTAGTGCCACACTAACCTGAAATAAAAAAATTTGTATTTTAAGTAATGGGATTTTGGTCGATCCACTTCTTATCTCAAGCAAATGTTGCAATCTCTAATTTGTAACTCATGACTGCTAAATGAACAGCTCAGTTTTTGTGTGCTTTAGTTTTCGCTTCTGGTTGAGTGGTGGAGGTAATGTCCAAATAATTGAGATGGACCTAACCAAGACTTGGGACATTCTTCAATTGCTTGTTAAATGGGAATTACTCTAGTATTTACGGATTTTTTCGAGAAGCCATCCATAAATATATTTCAGATGTCAGTCCTGTCCATGTTTTCGTGTGAACACCAGTATTTTTCTCTAGTAGGAGAATTTGAAAATTCAGTATTAGTAGGCAGATTACTCATGCCTACCAACCTTTCATTTGCCAAGGGAAAAGTAGTTGACTTTATTATATTTTGCAGGTGTTGATTTGATAAGCGGCGTCTCATGTACAGCTCCTTATGAATGGGCTTCCAAAACAGACACAAATTGGGAATATAAAGAGGATTCTGGTGATCATGATAACTTTCATGTAAGAATTTGTCTGTGTTTATTATACATCAACTAGGTTTTTGATAGCCAACCATAATTTATTCTTTTTCCTTTGAAGGTTGTGGCATATGATTTTGGTATCAAGCACAACATATTACGACGTCTAGCTTCAAATGGATGTAAAATTACAGTTGTACCATCTAAATGGCCCGCTTCAGAGACACTTAAGATGCAACCTCACGGTGTTCTATTTAGCAATGGCCCTGGAGATCCCGCTGCAGTTCCTTATGCTGTGGAAACAGTCAAGGAGATTATAGGAAATGTTCCTGTTTTTGGTATTTGTATGGGCCACCAGTTGCTTGGGCAAGCTTTGGGTGGAAAGACTTTCAAGATGAAATTTGGTCATCATGGAGGGAATCATCCTGTGTGCAACCTCAGAAATAGACGTATAGAGATCAGTGCTCAGGTTTACTTCCAGCTTGCACGTGTTTTTTTTGCATTTTTGATTTTTTTGAATGATCGTATTTGGGATGCTCATGATTAAGGCATGTATTTTTGTATCTAATTGATGCATTTTTCAGCGGTAGTGATGGTTGTTTTGGAAGTGGTTGATAAATGTATGTTCTAATTTTTTTAAATTTTAGATCTGATTTTTTGAGACTTATTGGTCTTTGAGAAAGCTTGCCGGAGACTGATTTACGTGTTTTTATCATCTCATATCATCTTGTAGTTCACTACTTTTTTGGAGGAACTTTTACTTTGACAGTCTTTTGCTCTTATTAATGCATTGCCTTCTTGGACAGAACCACAATTATGCTGTGGACCCTGCATCACTCCCCGAAGGGGTGGAGGTGACACACATAAATCTAAATGACAATAGCTGTGCTGGGCTTGCTTGCTCAAAGCTAAAGCTTATGTCACTTCAGTACCACCCGGAGGCATCTCCTGGTCCTCATGACTCTGATCCTGGTAAAGAATGTGATTTTTACATCACATGTTTTAGTTACATAAACATTATGCAAATAATATGATTATATTTTACCTTTCATGGGAAATAGCTAACATTATATGTTGTATATTAGTTTAGTTAGAATTTTGTATGAACTATTCTTTGTATTGTAGTAGTTCTTTTTATCTATAGGTTTTGAGCACAAGTCTTCCAGCTACTTCTGGAAACATAACTTTAGAATTTCAATGCAATCATCACATGATACACGAAATTTATATAACATGGTTAACATGACATCTATCAGTTATACATTCTCAAAGGAAAACTAGCAAGATCAGTATTAGCAACAGAGCAGACACAATCTTAAGAAGTCTAGTTGCACATTCTTTTATTCTCTTGCCTAGAACATGCATGTTTTTCGGTGATTGGAAATCATAGAGGACCTCGCTGACAACCTATAGAGTTTAGATTTCAACAATATGCACATATATTTATCTGTCTTCAATTGCAGTGTTTGACGAGTTCATTCAGCTGATGAAGAAGAACAAGCAGACTGCTAGGTGATGGTAAAACATGCTCACCGAATGTATTCCTTCTACGGAGATTGGAGGATCAAGAACAAAGAGCCGCAAGTAAAGCTGCAAGTCTCGGAAAGAAGCTAAGCTTATCGGATCTGGAAGAGTCGTACCCACTGGAAAATAAATGTTAAAATTTTATTGTTTCTACGGAGAGTGTATTATGGTAGCAGATTTTGTAACATTCTGGCATCATAAACCAAAACTGATTTATTGTCCACTAGCATCAGCGTAAGCGTCATTACGATGATATAACTGTTATTTATTGTTTCACTCGAGAATCCCTCAGTTGCACATATCTGATTTCCATCATACAGCAGCTGTGACTGAATTTGCCTACAGGTAAAGTACCTGTTTTTTTGGGGATCTAAATTTTATGTTGTCGATAAAGTTCAATCTAATTTCAGTTACTTATGATTATCGGACGGTTGAGGTGTACTTGATGTATTTTATTCTGAAAAAGTTGCAGCATTGTTGGAACCATATGAATCCTTAATAAGTTATATTGACATTTATTTACATGAGTGCTCATTTTATTGTGTTTTGATGCACATCAATAAAGATAGAGCAACTAGACTTTTCAATAACGTGGTTGGTCGTGAATTTTATTTTATTTCCAGACAAGAATAGAAAAAGTAGATAGATTGGTAAGGCACAGTTGTATACAGCAGAAACGAACATTCAATAAACCCGAAGGTCCCTGACACTATAAATAAATAAACACATTAGAAGAGCAACAAAGCTTTCTTTCACATTAAGTATGATTGGCTACATGATTTTTTCGCCTCCATTAAGATCTATTTTGGCTCGTTCTTGGGTTAGGATTCACATAAATAAAATCCATTCGGATAGCCTTCTTCTACCGTCTTTTGAACTTTCCTCGCCCTATCTAAATAAACATGCCTGTAAAGGGACTCAAAAATCTTAGCAATAAACCCTATACTTCCAATTAGGGATGCAAATGGATATGGATATATCCGTATCCGATTCATCACCGTATCCGTTTTATACAGATTTTGACATCCGTATCCGTATTCGTTTTAAAATGGATACAGATATGGATATCGTTTTAATATCCACAAACATCCGTATCCGTATCTGTATATCCGTTTTCGTATATAAATATAGTCATAGATTTATTTTGAACCATATATAACATAATTCTCTACCTCCTTTTACTATATTTATATATTTTTTATGATACAAACACATTTAGTAAATTAATATCATGTATTTTCCATCCAATTCTTATATAGTTAAGTTGATTATATAGAGTATATCATATCTAACATAACTCGTGTGCGATCAGTATCCGTTTTACATCCGTATCCGTTTTTTAAGGATATGGTAAGATAATTTTAATATCCGCCAATATCCGTACCCGCATCTGTATTCGTATTAAAAAACGGATAAGGATATGGTAATACCTATATCCGTATCCGACCGTTTGCATCCCTACTTCCAATTTATCCTAATGTTATTTTTGTTGATCTTTAGAGATATGATTGTGAATCGATTAGTAACGAGGCATATATGTGGATCTGGATTATCTATTGTAATACATCTGATCATATTCAAATGAGAAAAGTCAAACATAAAAAACATGACATTTTCGAAGTAGAGTTTAAGGGTAAATGGAACCAATGTTTGTGTTTGATTACTCACTTATACTTCTAAAGTTTTTCAGTTGGAATTAGCAGGGCGAGTCCTATGTTTCTTTTAATATAATATTTTAAACCACATTCAAATAAAAATTTCAAAAAATGGAACATAAAAACATATTTTAATAGTAAATACGAAGCAATATCTTACAATTTCTTTGTATTAATCAATTTTGGAAGATCTGAATTTAGTTGGTTATTCTTGAAAGAAGAAATTTGTTGCTGGCAGGTTATCTGATCTCAAAAATCAAATAAAAGATATATGATTTTTAATCTAAATTAAACAGAGAGGGGAGTCCAAATGCATCTTATCCATCCATTTTTCCGAGCCCCACACATCCACCGTCCGTTCTCCAACTCCCGAACCTTCCCCTCTTCCTCTAGGGTTTATCCTCTCGCCGGCGATCAGCCATGGCCGCCAATCTCCTCCGTCGCATCGCCGCCGCCAGGTCCCACCTTTTTCCTTCTCCGCGACCCCTCTCTACCTCTCCGGCAGTTTCCTCTATCGTCGACGATCTCTCCGAGCTCACCCTCCTCGAGATCGCCGATCTCACCGATCTCCTCCGCACGAAGCTCGGCATCCAGGGCATGCCCACCATGGCCATCCTGCTTCCAGGCATGGGAACCGGCAGGGTCAGCGGGGGGGCAAAGGCGGGGGCGGCGGCGGAGGAGAAGGTGGAGAGGATTTCGTTCAATCTGAAGCTGGAGAGCTTCGACGCGGCGGGGAAGATCAAGGTGATCAAGGAGGTGAGGGCATTCACGGATCTGGGGCTTAAGGAAGCGAAGGAACTCGTGGAAAAGGCACCGGCTTTGATCAAGAAGGGGGTCACAAAGGAGGAGGCCGAGAGGATCGTGCAGAAGATGAAGGACGTAGGTGCGAAGGTCGTCATGGAATGAAAGGTGCCTCCTTTTGTTCTCCAGAAATCTAAAGGATCGATCTTTTTCTTGGTCTCGATCGACCTTGTGGTGTTTTTTAATGGATTTTTGTTACCCTTCTTTGTTTCTTGACTTGAAGAAAATCACAAGGGGTCGATTGGCTGTAGATCATGAATTTGGTATGAGATTGGGAGTTGTTGGAAGGACGGGGGGATGAGTTCTCTTTCATATGATATGTTGTTGGTTTTTGCAACTTTAATTGTTTGTCTGCCATAGAAATGTGCAACTAGAACTCAATCACATGCTGCATGACTGAAATGTTCAAACAAACAGCTCATAAGCTGTTTATTTGCTGCCTAGGTCTCTTAGACAAACATGCCAATAATGGATCCCCTTTCTCTGGTGTCAATTAATCGAAAATGGTAGATCTATCTTCTTCGCCATGATGATCGTGCATCTGTTTATTTTTTTATTTTACAACTCGGGAATCGTTAATCATTTCAGTTAACCTGAGAGAATTACTAATGGATCCCACATGGAAGCATTTCATGTAATGCAATTTAACATGAGTTTTTTTAGTACTCAGTTCCAGCCTTCTGCTTATGTTTGGATTGAGGACATGGGAAAATTTGGGGAGGGGAGGAACTATGGTGTTTGGTTGCACAATAAAGGGAAGGTAAAAGAAGGTGGTATTTGGAGGGATTGAGAGGGACCGGAAGATAAAAATATTTGCATACTTTTGTGTTTATGGTCTAGTGGTACAGTGTGTCTACCACAAAAAGATCAGGGTTCAAATCCCACACTTGCAGTGATTGCGTTAGGTAGTCGACGGCCAGTGTAAAAAATAGTCGAATCTTTCAACATAGATTTGAGCAAGAATCCATGTAGCCAACCCTACTTATAGTGGGAGAAGGCTTAGTACATTTTACTTTTGTATTAAAAAAGAACTTGTATTCTTTAACTATTTCTTGTCCCTTTCAAGTATGATGGATGTGAAGGAAAAAGGAAGGAAATCATTTACCAGTTTTTTCTCCCTCATGTCTACAAATTATTAAAAATAAACTAATCTCCAATAAAAAAATAACCCAACTACTGATAGTAGAGTACTGAAGATACTGCCTTTCATTTCCATTGACCACGGGGAATATTGTATTTCCTCCTTTTCCATGGGACCCAATCAACAAATTCTGAACTTTTCATCCCTCACCTTCACGTCCTCTTCAAATCACATTTTATTTAATGATATGAGTGCCTTGGAAGGATGAAACATGTGTTTTTAACAAGTTGATGCAACCCTTTCTACTTCAATAGCAACACTTCAGATACTTGTCTCTCCAGCTTTTGCCTGTAAAGGGTTGCGGTTTTTGTAATAGCTGCCTGACTCATGAGGGTTGCATTTCTGAGAATAAAGATGTTTTTGGTGGCATATGTGCAGTCTATTTGTCAGCCCCTCCCGCTTGGGCATCTAACTGCATTTTGGGATATTTTAAAACACTCCATATTGGTATTTGTAGGCTTTAGACTTTTCTGTTGACTTTTGTAACTTTCTCTCTCAAAGACCAACTTCATGAAGTTGAAATTTCATTGGATGTATGCTATAAGTAATGGGGAGGATTGCATAATATATCGTCTGTGGAACATGACTATGGGTTGGCGATGATGGGCTCTAAATACAAACTTGTCCATTTGTTTGGAGATGAGGATGAATTAACCCTTTGAATAAGGGGATAACTCCCGAATAGTTATGTCCTCATGTAAGTGTGGGTTCCACCTCATATCCTTCTACGAGGTAAATTAGTTATTCTCCCATTTGTTCTATATCAAACAATGATAACCACTTATCCATTCTAACTTTTATGTTCTACAATAACCGTCACCTTTCCTCATTTCTCGAAATTGTAACCACATGCATGATAGATTATAACTTTAATGTATCCTTCAAAAACATATTCCGCAACCAAATAGAATTTGTGAACACACTTATGTCTAACCTTTGGAGAAGTACCTACTCTTATTTCAATTTGGAATACATAGTGCCGCAGATTTCGTGAAACTAACTTTAAGAGGCTCTACCTTACAGAAGAAGAAAACAGAATGTAGGTTAAAATAACCTTGTAATTCCTATAAATTGTTTCGAATTAACATAGTCTATCCAGATTTACCAGTCTAAATCATCCTCAATTTGTTGCATTTCTCACCAATCAAATTTAGACCAGCATGTTTGAGCTTCAAACTCTATAAACATCATGCAGGTATGCACGCACACATATGCAAGATAACTGTTAAAATATTGACTGTCAAACAATGTACAAAATTAGCAACGAGGAATTCTGTCGATTAATCTTTATATCTGATCCAGAAATGGAGTCTCACATGTAAATTTAATATTCTGAGTAAAGATATAGACATTGCCACCAACAGGGCTTCGCCAATGAGTAAAGTTAAATGCGTCCCGACATAATCTATCACTTAAATAGTGGGTTTGGTTGATGCTCTGTGTTGCAAGATATGGAGTTGTTGCTATCAAAAGGAAAGAAAGAAAGGTTGGTGAAACCCAAGTTTTTTGTATTCTGTGAGATGTAACCTGTCCAACATTTTTCCAACATCGAAGTTGCTTCATCTGCACAAACAGCTATCGAGGATAAAACTCTTTCAGAATAATTACAGAGGCTAAAACAAAAATCAAAGTCTTTTCTTGCTCTTATTTGCATCTTGCTATGTGGCTTCTTTGCCACCATTAGTATCTGTCCTGACACATACATGCATTTAACTCCAAATGATAAGGTCGTCAGTGTTGGTTTCTTTCCAACAATTATATTGCCAAATAAGTGGGGTTGTCTTTGAGTCATACTTGATATTGATGGTTTAGAATCCATCTTGGATCCATGTTTGCTAAATAGAATAATAATCACAGCAATAATGGCATGCACTTCCATGTCCTCTGCAGGTGGAAACTCACTGCAAATCCTATGTAGAGCCAAAGAAGATTACGTTGAGGTTATATAATTTGTAAACACCTCAATGAACTCATAAAGTTGAAAATCCTTGGGCTGAATCCCAGGACATGGAGTTTGGTTCTACTTTGGAGAAAGTGCTCTTCTAGGGAATGTGCTGTCTCAATACTCAACAAGAGACAAATGTATATGCCAAAATACACAATTCGATGTTACAGCTTTAATCTCTTCCATCTTGTGAAGGTAGAATGTAATCTCTTCCAACTTGCATGTGCAGTCTCACATGCTAGTTGGGAGCTTAGCTCTTCCTAACTTGGGTCAGTCAAAATTTTCTGTTTCCATGAAAAGATGTGCATGATCACCTCCCTTGCATTTCAACTTCTTCTCTACATCTAAGCAATTGGGTTATGGCATATTTACATGGCATCTGATTCAGTTGGATGACAAATGAGCAGTAGAAAGCAGGTATCACCCAGGTGCTTGAGGGTGGAATATTCATTCTCTATGTGTGACTGGTCTACGAGGCCTTGTAATTGATTGGGATTGATGAAATGATTGCTATGCTTCTATATCGGGTTCGTGGTTCCCAGAGGAATGCTGCTGTTCTGAATGGCCTTTGCACTGGTCACATCCTGTCCGGTCCTCTGCATCTCCCTGCAGTTTGCCTTTTGTTTGGATCTCTATTCTGGGTTGTCACCAGGACTGCAAATCTATTAATAAGTTACCAAGGACTGATTTGCAAGTCCCACGGGTTGGGTCAAGTAGCTGTTCAGGAGATCCTGACGTGTTTTTTACCCTCTCTTAACATTAGGAATCATTTATGCACCTTTTTTTCGTGTTTCTGCCGATGCCTCCTGAACGCACGGGTTGTTTTTACCGGATGACCTTCCACTCGACCATATTTCACGACCCCTCTATGTTATAAGGTCGCACTTGACAAAGATTGTGCAATTATAAGGGTTTAGGTCATTGCAATGGTTCATGAAGTCAGGCTATCGACCACATTTCCCCAAGCACTCCGGTATCATCCTTGCCCCAAAGCTCATTTGAATCGATCAAATTGATCACTCTTGCAACTTTCCTTCATAGAAAGGGGAATTTGGTCTTAATGAGGTTTGTGCGACTGGTGGATATCCCATTGGAGACTGGCTAGAGTTTTGAGACTTTGACAATAGGCATGCCATGTTTTAGAGGTCGTGGCAGAAGACATCATTCAGCACACAAGCAAGAAAACTCGATCTTTCCAGCAAAAATTTCGACTACGTGCAAGTTCGTGAGCTCAATCTTGTTATAAGGCTGATCTGAAGGGCAAGCAATGAAACAAAAACACTCTTGGTGGCGTCTATGTAAATCGTGAAAATTTTGGTATACGCATAAATATCGAATATTTACATGACTACGTCCATGTAAAGGGGGCCTTCTTTTGAAATAGATTTGCTTGTATAAGTTGGGACCATGATTTTGGACTTTTATAGGTAATACATTTACCTTTCCCGGGGGGAAAACACTCTTAACAGCCCTGTTTTTTTTTTCAGTTTCACTCGGTTTTGTCATGCCTCTCTTTAAATGGAAAATAATGGAGATGCTATTTCTTTTTTCAGATTTAAAATTTTGGGAATGTCTATTCAATGTTTCTCAGGACCAGCAATCTTAAAAACAATTCCAGGGAACCAAGTTTGCCCATTTCCCAAGAATATCTGTTTTGCAATCTTCAATCCACTTGTTTTATGTCTGCAGTTACCTCTGCGAAAGTATTCAAGGAAAAACACTTTTTGTCAGATAATACCTTTTCCAATATTTTATATAACCAGTTTAGAAATGGTTTTAAAAAGACTCAGATTAGCCTCTAATGGTTATCCTTTGGCTGAGAGAGAGAGAGAGAGAGAGAGAGAACATTCAGTTGCACAATTTTGGATGGAAACTCTTCAACAGGAGTTACATTTCCAATTGAAGTAAATTTTACACACCTTGATCAGATTACACAAAAATATGCTATATATATTCTCAAGCCACCAGCCTGTGTTATAATACAGAACTGTTCTATCTTTTAGAAATTCATAATTCTACAGCTAAAATTGCTACAATATACCCATTCTGAAGATCTACACTGGCTGCGATCATATAGCAGCGATTTCATGCCACAAAATCATGCAGCAGGTGGGAAGAACTGAACCCCTGCCTGTTGTCGGGCAGGTTCAAGCAGTTGTAGTCTGCCGAGTCTGCGGCAAGCGAGGGAACCACGTTCAACATGTCGTCCCCTCTCAGAGAAATGATGTTGGGCTGAGCATCCTGTAGCCCCCCCTCGCAGTGTTGCAGTCCCAACGTAAGGGATACGCCGGCCGGTCCGGAGCCCATGTACCTTCCCAAGTCGGCCATTTGATAGGCCATGAACCTATCACCACTGCTGGCATGCTGCATGAAGGTATGTTGAAGGAGGCCATTTTCGTCTGAGCTCAACTGTGGAGCTCTCCTCTCGGAGTTTATGTAATTCATGTGTTCGTTGTGGACTGCATTATGGAAGTCGTTTGATTCTGAAACGTTTAGGTGGTTTTGCAGGGGCTTCTCAGTTGCTTCTTTCACACTTTGTGATTCGTCTCGGTCTTCGGATGATTGAACTATGTCCATACCTCTGGTTGCATTTTCTGAAGACGAGATCGAGTCGATTTCAGCATCACCGATTTCTTCTTTGTACATCTCCTCGATCATGGGCTTCCAAAGACGTACACGGGCGTTTATGAACCAGTTCGAGACCTGCATCGAGGATTAAGTTAATGCCAAAAACTAAGTAAATATATGACTGTTAATTTCACCATTTTTGCAGAACAGAACTATACCTGACTTCTGGTCAAGCCGGTTTGTCTCGCTAACATTATTTTATCAGAATCCTTCGGGTAACTGGAACACAACATCTAGTAGTTTGTCAGAGCAAGCAAAGACTAAAAAGCCGTGAAACATCGGAAAAGAAGAAGAAGGATTTACGGGTGAAGGAAGTGCTCGAACAGCCATGCACGCAGTATTGAAACAGAGTTCTCCGGTAACCCCCTCTGTGGCCTCCAAGCATGATGTTGCATCATACCGAACTGTTGGAATGCCCTCTGTTGCCTCAGTTGCTGATCGATGTAACGGAGGCGTGATAGACCTGCTCCTTTGCTGGAACCATCCTGCTCTCCAAGGCTTTCGCGAGTTGCACGGATCTGGCCGTTGATTGCGTCTCTCAGGCATCGGAAGTGCCTTGATATCGTCTGAAGGGCCAGAGCAGTGTAAGGCTTTGCAGCACCGGAACCAGCAATGACATCGAAAGAAGATACGACGATCTGCATCTGGTGGAAGTATTGTTTGTATCTTCTATCCACCTGCAATTCCCACAATCAGAATCAAATCTTCGTACTCGAGTTCTGTATGACACTCAGTTCCGTTTGTATATACAGAATGCAAACAAATCACAAGTTGTGAATGATGAAATAACATTTTCTGTATGGTTTGAAATCTTGGGATAAAATTAAAAGTGAGATCCTGTTTATTCCTGGTGCATACTGACAACCAGAATAATTTGAATGGATGCGTTAGCTGGAGAGTCTGCCGAAATATAGGAGGTGACAACCGAACGATTCCAAGCGTTTTCGGTTGTCGGAAAATAACGGGAAGCATGGTCATGTTCTGGATGCATTCATTGGCATATGACAATGGTGACATGCACCACAATTATATCTGGGAATTAAACAGGATTCATAATTATTGCCTGGGTGAAATTATTGTCTGAATCCTTTCAATATCATAACCAAAACCTACCTAACAAAATCAAGCAACTAATATCATAAAAAAACTTGCTACTGCTGTTTCAGTAAGTTCATCAGGCATTGTACAGAGTTATAAAGGCACATCTAAGTTGGATTTTTCCTTGTTAAAGATCATCAAGTAACACCAACAAGTTCCACTTGCATCGCACGTGAAAGAGGACATCGGCTACGGTTTTCTATTAACTGAAAGATTCACATCCCAAGAGCAACTTCTGATTATCACATGAACTTCAGGAACCGGAAAATCAATCTAATATAGTTGAATGGCAAAAATACGAAGAAAATTCATGGCCATCTTTTTTTAGCAAATAAAGGGATGAATGAACTGGTGGAGAATGTGAAGACGACGACGAAGAAGAATGGGTATAGAAGACAGAAGGAAGGACGCGAACCTCATCCAACATAGCGAGAAGCTTTGTCAACTTGTTCTGAAGGTCCTGCCTCTCAGATGGTGATAGCTCACCAGTTGAATTCGTATTAGAATCTTGAGGCTTTGTGGGTATGCCTTCGCTCTTCGATCCCTCATCGCTGTCTTTCCCGTTGCCCCCTGAACGCGGGCCTTGGCTTTGGTTCTTGTCTAACTTGCTCTTCAAAGCCTTACGAACATTAACGACCTCGTCGAGCAGCTGCTGAGCTGCCTTCAGGTATCTGGAGTTTGGAAGGGAGCTCACGAGGCTCGAAATCCCGTGTGAAGATGGGAAGACGTGCATCTGTTTGTCACCGGAGCTCTCCTCACCTGTTGATCCGATGTTCCCTGAGATCGGTTCTTGAGTACCGACCAAGGAAACATTCGAAGTGGCTGGGCGGTAATGGAATGAAGAGCCAGGGATCTGAGTGCTCAGAGTCAAGGACAACCCCTGGCCTTGCGTTGCACCGATACTCCGCTGCATTTGCATGCTGTGTGCATTCAGAATGCCCATCTCGGGCCCGATGTTCATCTGGTGTGGTGTATCATTGCCAGAGCCACGCACGAGCTCCTCTGCGCCACTGATCGACCCACTGGCAGTTTGCATCTGCAAGAAAGACAGCTCGTTTCTCCCCTCCCTCCAAGCGTTATACTGTGGATCCCCCATTCGAGAATTCAGCAAATCCGGCGCCTCCATGGATGATCCTTGCAAGAGGATGTTGCTCGGAATCGCAAATCCAACGTTGCCATTCTGTTGCTGGGGACTCCCCGCCATGTTCTCCGAGTAAGAACCGAACGGGGGGTAATTCAGATACAGCATGTTTCCTTGCAGTGCAGACTCGTTCAGCTGCACATGACTGGAGTCCTTCATGTAAAGAGCTGGCATGATGTCCCTCTGGTTCGCGGTGCTCGGGTAGTAAGTAGCCATATCTCGCTGTATCCGGTTACAGAACTAACTAAACCAGAAGTTCCCGAACGGATTTGGATTCTCTATGCAAATATGATAGATGACCTGCATGATGAAGGATAAGATCAGATGCCAACTTGCTAAAAATAACCCACACGAATAAACTATTGCGAAGAATCTCAGCGTCGATCGCTTAGAAAATTATCACCAAAGAAGCAACAGACAACTAGCAGAAGAACTGAATAAAAAAGAACTCATATTCAAAGGAGATCACATATGCGTGAATTATATCATATATCAAAATCATCGATACCCAAACGATGATTCTCTCGCAAGCACTTGCAGCCTGGACTAGAACCGACGGGTTGGCATATCTCCTGGTTCAAATAAGGAACTGGAGGAGTTATAGCTGTGAGGAACGCGTCGCAGCAGTCCTCGTGCAAAGAAACAAAAGTTCGATGATCACACAATCCTAGGTGTAATCCAATTCAACGGATCAGAGGTTTAGTAGAACATAAACATGTCTTAATTTCCCAATCATTTATCTCAATCCCAATGCTCAGGGAACATATTAAAAGTTCATAGCTGCAGAATTAAGCAAAACAGATGCCACCTTTTTGAAAGAAAAGAACAGTTAATTCTCCTCTCTCTCTCTCACTCTCTTTTCCTAAAGGCAAAGATGAAGAAAAATCTGCAGGAACAAAAACACATCAACTGCATCTCTACACACACTTTCCCAAAAGTCAAACAGTTGGAACCCAAAAAGAAGAAGAAATTCCCAAATCCTGACAGCAACCTCAGAATCAAAATCCCACTAGAACCCACATGTAAAAACCGATCAAGAATCGATCTTTACATATTTCCAGATTGTGGGTAATCGATTTTCTCTGAGCACTAGGAGAGAGAAAGTTGGGTCATCCGTGGGAAAGAGAAGGCACACACCTGAAGGGGAGCTGTTGCCACTGGTGGAGGGAACAGGAAAGCAGCGATCCTTGCAGCCGATCGAGGGACAGTGACACGCGATCCCGAGGATTAGTTGCTGTTGTTTTGATTCAAGGATGGGGCTTTTCCATGGCTTCTCGGGCAATAAACAATCACCCACCTTGAACCCCCAAGATGGAGCCTTTTCCCCTTAAAAAATCACACCTCCAATTTGTTTTCTCAGCTCCAGATTTCTATAATCTATCTCTATCTTGTATCTCCGCTCACCATCATCAGAGAGAGGGGAGAGTAAGAGAGAGAGAGAGAGATAGAGAGGGGAAGAGGACCCCTCAAATATTGGTGTCTTACACGTGAGAAACTCACCTCTCACCACACCATCTCTCTCTCTCTCTCTCTCTAGACACAGGCTGTGGTTGCACTTGCACCAGAGAGGAGTGTGTGATTAAGGAGGAGGGGTTGTCTTCTAACCACCAGTAGGTATACCTAAACCTCCCTCTTAAACCCACTTTGTCCTCTTTCTCTCTCTACACCCCCATTTGCTTACCTTATCTTCTTTCTCTCTATCTCCATGTCTGCCTCTTTTCTCTGTCTAACTCTCTTGGCTTCTAAGCATGGAGAATAAAATAATGGTGGGAATATGATAATCTATGCCAACATCTTTGCAAGTTGGCCCAATTAAAAAAGAGGGAGGGGGGCTGATTAGTAGGCATGTAGATACAAGGTGGGGGAGAGGACCCTCTTTATGTATGTGGTCATTTTTTTCTTTTTCTTCCTTTTTTTAATTTTGAGTATTTTAAAATAAGTTGAGATTTTTACACACCATGATCCCTATATTATTCTCCTATTTAACTCATGTATCTCGATCCAAGAATTGTGCTATAAGAGTCAGTAAAATTACATGGATCGTAGGGTAACTAAACAAAGACTCTTAATTTTAAGAGTCGTAGTGTAAAAATCCCAGATAAATTTTGACAATTTTTCATAACAACATGTCAGTAAGAAGTATATACCTAGACGCTTGACATAGTTCCTTGAACTAGACATGTTTCTCTTGAAAATGTCGATGAACCCATCATTTCATTTCTTCGTAGGTTTAAGCGAGTTTACGAAAGCGAAATCAAGCCATGAAATGGGATGAGCTTGATATGTGTATGAAGTAGACATAATCGACTACGATGTGTTAGAATATGATGCAACTAGCAAGCCACATTTCTTTTAGAAGATCAAGAACAACGCTTACAACCTATTGCCTCTTTATCGATGTAATAACGCCTCGGGTTGCTTCTAAGTGTTGATGAAAGAGTGGTTCTTGAAGTTTTCTTCACTTTCCGTTCTCTTTTTTTATGCGCCCATATGGCATACATTCTGGCATCTAGAATCCATCGCACTTCCTTTTGGTCGTAAAATACATCGCATTTAGATGTCGTGTATGCGGTAGGAGGAAGGTTGGTATGAATTTAGGGTTTTTAGAAGGGTATAAAGTACATGGTAAATTACAAAAAAAGGACTCCAACGGTGCCTCCATTTCCATTTATCAGCTTCATTTTACAAATATAACAAAGAGGAGCATGCTCTTCTTTTTTGGTCTCAAATAGTAGCATCTGTGTCCCTTCTACGTCCCTTCTACGTTAAATCTTGAAGTTGAAAGTTTAGTACCATTTTGTCATATCTGAAAAATAAGGAATCGTAATTTGAAATCGAGTCATAGTTGAGACCCCTTTATGTAATTTACCCTAATGTATAAATTGATGATAAAGTAAAATTTGAAAAATCAAGGGATCAAAACAATAAACTTTGTAGGCCAATAGTTAATGTGGATTTGGGTGGTGACGTGTAGTGCTTGAATAAGAGCCACCTAACTTTCTCTCTCTAAGAATAGTAGCAGCAGTAATATATATATATTAATAATAGATGGATCCAGTCTTATTAATATAATAATTAGAGGGAAGATATGATTGATTAGGCTTCTATGGAATATTCTAATTAGTGGTTGATGCCCATCCTGACGTCAAGTTTTAATTTGCACACGTGCCTTGTTCTAATTGGGTATCACTCTTTTGGCATTAAATCAAGCTTTTGTGCCTTTTGATCCATTTGAGATATAGGTCCATACAATACGACAACTTAATTCCAATGACCATATGAACACATGAATCCATAATCAAAGTTAATAATACTAGCATCTATTACATAAGCTTTGGCAAAAGCATGGACCTCTTGCCATGATATGACGCTAGGGGTGCATGGTGACTAGGGATGAAAACGAATATGAATATATTCGTATCCGATCTGCTATCGTATTCGTTTTATACATATTTTGAAATTCGTATTCATTTTCATTTTAAAAAAAGATGCGGATATGAATATCACTTGACATTCACTAATATTCACATCCTATTCATATATCCATTTTCATAAATATAGTAATATATTTATTTATAATTGTACGTAACAATATTTATGATTGCATTAATTGTTGTTGATATAATTTTAGGAAAAGAATATGCCTGGTATATCTATTTTATGTGTTAATCACCTTAAAAATGTATATTTTTATTAATCTATCAAAATATTTCTATTATTATTCGTATTCGATTGGTATTCATTTTATATTCGTATTCGTTTTAAGGATATGGTAGATCATTTTTCATATCCGTCAATATTCGTATCCGCATTTAAAATGGATAAGGATATGATTATACCTTTGTTCGTATCTGTATCCAACCGTTTTCATCCCTAATGGTAATTGACTTAAAATAGGATATGTCTTCTGCGTTTGTGGTTATCTAATCCATTATGTATTTTCTTTGACGATAAACCTCCATTAGGGATTGCTGTTGTTGATACGATGTTATGTTTTTGTGCTGAGATAACTATACGAGAATACGAAGAATAAGCAAATATTTTCAATACTAATTATCCATCCTATTTTTCAATATTTTTTATTTTTTTTAAAAACTTCTGTGAATTTTCCTTATTATATTCATATATTATGTCATTTAAATTTTGTATGAAACAAATATTCCTACAGCTTCCATCCAGACGGGGTCGATTTTAACAATTCGACGATCATTAGAAAATGACTGTCTAAATGGAGGCCGTAAGAGTCTTTGTTTCTCACAAAACTTAAGTGACATACTATAGGAATATAATGATGGATTTTCACTGATTTATTTTTTCAAAAAAATAAAAATTTAGGAAAAATGAGAGATGGAGTCAAGTTAGCTCCCTCAAGGAGCAGCTCCATTATCTCCTTTTTATTATATACGAACAACTTATTCAGGCAGTGCATGAAATGCATTTCTAAAAAGTAGGCATTCAATGGATCCATATTAAAATCGACCTCCATCCTACACAGAAAAGGAAGCGGATCTTCTGCTGTAAGTGGTTTCACAACATGGTCTTTTTAAGATTACAATGCTGGCACCCGATCAAAGGGCGAGGAGGAGTGGTTTCCCGAACCACTTCTGCAAAACCACTCTTCCTTGCCTTTGGATTGAAGATGAACGTCTGTGATTGTCACAGCAACTCATGTTGTGAAACCATGGCAGTAAAGGATTCACTCCCAAAGAAACATATTTATTTATTTCCCTATATTTATATGCCTATTTGATTATCTTCTACCAGTATCCCTTGAGATTCCCAACTCAAAGTGAAGGATCTGTTTGTAATTTAACCGGTTAAAGATGTGAATAAATATACGTGTGTGGGGTGTGTGGGAAAAAAACCAGATAAAAATCATCTCACGTGATCTTAGGTTAACAATAGAAAGATCCCTCGAGAATTCCCACCTTAAAGTGAACGATGTCTTAGGGTTTAGGGTTTTTATGTGATAGTATTTACTTAATTATTTTGATTTTTTTTTTAAAATTTTGGATGTAAGAAGATCGAAACCTAGTACCATCTTCGATAAGAAAAAGAGGATGAACAAGATCCTTGCTTATATCGATAGATAAAAACCATCTTTCATCTTATATTTGATTAAGAGCTAACCGAGAGACTTAGGTACCACATCGCTTTCCTGACGATGCAGTTGGTAACAACGTATTGGTATGTTACTAATCTTTTCATGGTTCGATCGTCTGATTGAATGTGTAAAAGAGCTCGAACAAATTTATAAGTGACTTGGTCAGTTTTTCGGCAACATTGCCCCTTTGTGCATTTTAGAATTTTTAGGAGGAATAGGTGGAATTGCATAAAAAACATTCCATGATAAAAAATAACATTATTTGAGGTGTTCAATTGAGGATGTTAAGTCCATTTAGTTAATTAGAAGAGTAATAGGGAGTGCCAAAAGAATGGTAACAACTTAATGAAATTATAATAAGGATGGTGAATTCCTATCAATGTCATGCAATCAAATCAAGGACCTATTCCATTTTCGTTATTTAGGATAATATATCATGACTAATAAATATGGGAAAGTGTGGCATCATTTTCAGATAAGGGATATGGGTAGTTGGTGGTGATTGATGTCAATGGTTGGTGGGGACAACCTATCACCATTAAGTCCA
Organism: Ottelia alismoides; assembly: GCA_037367405.1. NCBI lineage: Eukaryota > Viridiplantae > Streptophyta > Magnoliopsida > Alismatales > Hydrocharitaceae > Ottelia > Ottelia alismoides. Next base: position 69,838 of record JAZKJV010006419.1, on the reverse strand, counting down.
AATCTTTTATATCATGGATTAGTTTGAACATCTTAATTAGTTAATATCCCATTAAAAATAAAGAAAATATAGAAAAGGGAAGATGCTCCTACCCAGGTCAAAAGAAATCAATAATTATCCACCACCAATCTTCCCTTAGTAGTAAGGGAATCTCTTAATTTGTGAATTAAATGGGTGGATTATTAATGTGATTTATCTTGATCATTAATATGATTAGACTGGAGGATGGAAATACCAAAAGGGTTGTAGGATTTATTTTTTTAAAAATTAAATGTTTTTATTGGTTAATTAATGTATATCTTGAAATTATTGATCACTTTTTTCGTTCAATGAATCATCATATTGAAAAAGAAAATATTATTCAGGAATAAATCCAATTCATCTTCTTTCTTGCTCTTCTTTTATTTTTCCTATCTTTTTCATTTTTAATGTTTGAAGAAAGTATATTACATGTTCAGAGTTTGTTTGTCATGATGGATGATAGTGATACCAATATCAATCTTTTTTATACCTAGGCGAAGAGTCGACTCCAATATAAGGAAACTCATAACACTGATATTGGTACGTTGTTGAATCCAAATAAGGAATGTAAATCTTTGATAATTACTATGAGAAAATTGATATGAGGCAACACAAAATTTAATATTCGTTGACATATCTTTCATAACTAAACATACCAATGAATATAATTCATTGCTTTGTTCTTTACATTTGCAATGAATATCGTATTCATTGCTATATTCCTGACAACGAATCATATGACAATGGTTAATTGCTGATATTTTCTTATAGTTATTGTTAAATTTAGCTACGATTAATACATATTTCGACGAATAAGTTAACAAAAATCATTGATATATGGAACCTTTAACGAGTATGACATTCATGGCTAATTATAAGAACAAAAAATAAGTTTGCAATGAATAATATTCATTATTATATCATTAACGATGAAAGATATGTCAACAAATATTCAAATTATTTGTTTTCTTAGTTCAATTTTATCGTGGTGAATTTTGTCATCATCCAACTGTTCTCGAATTTGAAATTTTGTCACATGTAAAAGAATTCTATTGCTTTGGATTTAAGTATCATATATGTACGCGCGTGCTTTAGATGCATTCTAAATTTAGTAAAAGAAATATGCCTTGATTTTTTTAGTTAGGATACTACTTCACAATTGTATTAAATTAAATAGAAAAGAGTTCCACAAAATCTTCTTACACTACAATAAATGTGATTTGTGACTTCTTCTTAAAAATTAATATGACTTTCTCATCATGGACGTATATTTTTTTCCCCAATAGATGCAAGAATAATAGATAGGAGAGGCGAACTAATATATATTATACAAACAAATAAAAAGTCAAGGAAAGAGACGAAATATATAGAAATTAAAATGTCCTATTGCGTGACTGCTGTTCTCAACTTCTAGGTCAGCTAAGGCTCTTTAAATTTGATGGAATGGAGTTGAAATATTAACATATGTTCCTTTGGTTTTTCTCAATCAACTTGTCTTTATTGTAAAGTAAACGTAAGGTGTAAATAGCTTTGAAATTTCTACTCCAATGAAACTTTTAGAAAATATTCTTTTGATTTCTCTTACCACATAGAAGTTGCATTATATTTTACAGAGATGAAAATTCTCTCGACATAACCTCTACCACTTTCATGTGATGATGGAAGTTGCTAAGGTTTTAGGGGTAGAGTTTTGGAAGTTGCTAAAGTTTTAGGGGCAGAGTTTTACGCTATGCGCTATTCATGGTGCTACTATGGAAAAGAACGAAGATGGTGAAGGTGCACAATTTTTTCGGAAAAAAGAGTGAAGAGTGGCTTTCGTAACTTGCCATAGAAGAAGTTTTCTAGCTTCCATCGCAACTATCTGAGTGCCGAAGAGACTTTCTTCCTTTGGAATTAGAAAATATAAACGGCTGAAAATATATGGAAAGTTTTCGAAAGTTGTTATATGAAATTTTAGTTGAAGGCGCAAAGTCATAATATTTGCATCCCATATAGCAAGGCCACTATGAATTCTTGATGGGGACGGGGAAAATGCATCGTGGTGAAAATATGGGTTTGTTACTACCTTAATGATGAAAAATACGTATCATGTAAGTTTTTTGCAAGAGTTTTCGCATCCAAAATATGTTGATAAAATAGCGTTGACCTTACAATAATCAAAAGCTCATTAAAAACTCATTTAGCTTAAAATTTTCATTGTCATAACTTGTTATTCATTGCAATGTTTTTGTATACATACATACACACATAAGTGTTGTATGTATTTATATGTGTATGTGTGTATGTAAAGTGTGCCCCTCATACACAATACATGTGTGTGATTGTGTGTGTATTTGTGCACATGCATGCATGCACACAGAAGCACACATGTATGTTTATACACACACACACACATATTTGACATATATTTCCATGATATGTTGATATGTGATTGTGTAACCTTGTTATCGAAGGAATTGATGGACAACTCATTTCAGGACGGAAGAAGAGGGTAGAGAAGGCAAAGGGTAGTTGGGCTGAGGAGTCACCTGAGGTACTGTGGTCTGATAGAAAGACCTCTTGCTCTCGGGGATACATCCGATGCAAGTCCCTTGGAATTGTTGGAACATTCACCTGCCTATCTAACTAAGTTCCCAAGTCATAGGGTTGAATTCCCACTTGAGATCAGGCAGGGGACATTCACATACTGCAGAACGAGTGTCCTGACTTCCCAAAGAGACTCTGAAAGAGGTAACATGATAGTTTGACAAAGACTATGAATGCTACGATCTAAATGCTATGGCCGACTTGCAAGAAAAGAAGAGGCCATGGATGTAGTAGCATTCGGAATAAAAGAAGCTATGTTCCAACTGTAGTGATGGTGAGAACAAAAAAAACTATGTAGTTATGAGGATTTATGCAAAGATTAATCCCAACTTATAGATTTTAATTATGCACTACAACATCTAGAGCATCACATATCTACGGTTGGATCAAATGCACCATGAATGAATGAAGGACATGGATGTCAGATACCATAATTTCATCCGAGATGATGAGATCATTCATAATCAAATTTTGATGAAGAAGATCATAAATAATATGGTCAAGCCTTTGACTCGAACCAATTTTAATTACTACATACATGAATTTTAGTTGGTTTTCTCAAATCACAAGAAAGCTTGAAGATGACAAGAAGATAAGATTCATGTGAATACGCAATGAGATCATGTTAAGGTGGAGAATCATTGATCAATCTTTGAATGTAACTTGATTATGCCGCTCGCCGACTCCGACTAAGGAAAAATTAAATGGATCACACGACCCTATTAGCAATGTTACCTGATTATCCAATACGATGGCAGCTCTGATACCAGTGAGGGTGAGTCTAGATCTTGAGGTACGCCACCGTTGTTAACTCGAGAGAGAACGAGAGAAGAGTTTTGGGAGAGGGAGTGATGGAATCGGAAGGGAGGGGGCTCCCGTAGTCGAGGTTCTGGTTTTATGCATTTCCTCTCCCTATGGGAAGGTTTATATAGGGCGTATGCCCTCACCATGCCCCCCCTTCGACCACACTCTTGCGATTACGACCTCCGTGAGACCCAGTCGTCGTAACCACCGACTTTGCAACGACAGGCGGCGATTCTTGACCTACTTGGTCAAAATCCATTCTACAAGTAACACATGTGTAACTGACTGGTATCACATATTTTAATTTTGATGGATTCAAAATTATAGAATTCAACCAAGAACCAATATGGAGAAGAAAATGAGTTACATCGAAAAGCCTATGGACAAGGCAAAACCACGATTCACATGAAGACATACACTCCCTCACTAGACATTAGATCACTCTTCACTAGAGCAATTCAACATTAGAGGGTGGGTATAATATATAGAGAGAGATAGGTAAATAGTTTATCATCCATTAGCTACTAAAATAAATACAAGCTCAATACTTCCTCTCAAGTTAGGCATAAAAATTAATCATGCCCAACTTGCTTACATTCATCTCAAGTTATATATTAGGAAGGCCCTTGGTGAAGAGATAAATAATTTGTTGCAATAGTGCATGCACAGAAGACACAATTCTCTGGTATTAATGTTTTCATGTGTAAAGTTTTTGTCGATTTCCACATGCTTCATCTTATCACGCATAACCTGATTATTGACTAGGTTTATTGCAGCTTTGTTGTCATAGAACATCTTCATTGGCATATTAACTTTGATGCCCAAGTCATGTCAAGATTTTTTTGTCATAGGACTTCAGTGATGCCATTTGCGAGGGCACAATATTCAGCTTCAACATTCGATCTTGGAACATTCCTTTCTTACTTCTCAAAATAACCAAACTTTCATACATAAACACTACATAACCTAAAGTGGATCTTCTGTCATCTACATGCTCGGCCATATGGACATATGCATATCTTCGATTGTCACATTTGGATTTTTCTTGAATATAAGACATTTTCCATGGGATCCTTTTATATATCATAAAATTCTGTTAGCTGCATTAAAATGAGAGGTGATAGTATCATGCACGAATGGACTCACCACATTCACAACATAAGTAATATCCGCTCTAGTGTGGGTAACATAGATCAATTTTCCAACCAGTATTTAATATTTTTATCCCTTCATTATTAAGTAGTTCACCGTCCTCTTTAATCAACTTATTATTTTCCTTCTTAGGGGCAGTGGTTGGTCTACATGCCAGCATCCTGAAGTTCAATAATTCTAAAGCAATATTTACATTATCTTAAGCACCTACCTTTCTAAAGATTGAGCCATCTGAATATCTAAAAGTAATTCAACTTTCACATGTCTTTTATTTCAAAATCAGATGCAGAGAGTTCTACTTATGTTGGATAGTTCTCCTTCATCATCATTTGTGAGAATCATGTCATCCACATATACTAAGTGACTAGATCTTTTCTTGGGAGTCCTCCTTTTGAGTAGAGTGTGGTCTACTTTCACTTGAGTATACCCATCTCTAATCGTGAACATTCCGAGTCATTCAGATCAAACTCTTTGAGACTATTCAGTACATACAATACCCTCTTTAATTTGCAATACTTATCTTCATTTTCGAATCTAGATGATGTTTTATATATACATCTTCTTTAAGATCGCCAATTAATAACTTATTTTTCATGTCCCATCAATACCTTTTTCAAGAATAATTAGTATCTAGGAAAATAAGAAATCTATCTTTTACGCCTTTACCATAAAAACAAAGGTCTACAGATAGTTGATCCCATATACCAAATTGTATACCCTAGTCATAATATGAGCTTTGAATCTATCAAATTTTCCATCAGCAGTATACTTGATTATGTAGACCCACTTTGCGACAACCAAATGCATGCTTCTAAGGATATCGATTATACCCCAAATATCATTCTTCATGAAATCCTTTGTCATGCATAACAAGAGACCATGTAGGGTCGTATCTAGCCTCAACCGCATTCCTAGAATACTATTAAAATTCAGAGGCATGACTAAATACTTATAAGAGGTACTAAAGAATAAGAAATATCGTTCAATGGGGTGTTGAGTGCATCCAATGTATGTATCTGGTCGGAAGATTGGTAATCCTCTTACTCTTATTATATGTAGTTCTATCATCTAATTATTCTAACTTTGTACCTTGTAAGTCATTAGCAATCTCAACAAGAAAACAAGAATAATAATCATTACTTTTGAACTTGGGTCATTCAGAAGTACCTAGAGGATTAAGGTTGTTTTCTTTAGCTTATTTGTCAAGATATATATTCTCATTAGATTGAATGTCCCTTTAAAAAGGAACATTCTAAGCAATGTCATCCAAGAATTGAAGACCATGAAAGTTATCTTCACATTTAGTCTCTTCCTGAAGAGTAACATTCGGAAAGAAAGCCTCACTTTCAAAGAAGGTAACATCCTTAGTGACTAGAACATGAAAAGAGGTGGAATCAAAGCAACTTTGATCACTTTTTTGCATCGTAGAGTAACCAAGGAATGAGCTTTTATTATCATGAGAGTCTAACTATTTACCCCCCATAATTATTGGCGTGCTAAAAGTAAACATAACCAAAAACCACAAACAATAGAGAAAAAGTTGCTTACCTAATATTAAGATTAACATGTATAAATAGAGATTCACCGTTTATAGCTCGAAATGCCATTCTATTAAACATTATAAGAACAACCTCTACCCACAATTTCTTTGGAACCTTTTGCTAAAGGAGAATTGTTTCCTATTCTTCATCTTTATGCAACCCCTTTCTCTTGAGGACTTTAGGCACATGACATTTCATGTATTATCTCTTTCTCAGTAAGTGTTCTTTGAATAGAATGAGCTAGGTGGTCCCTGTCATTATATGAATTTTTTTAATAATGGTATTGTAGTGTTTTTCCATAAGGGCAACAAACTCATTGAGAATATCAGGAACTTCACTCTTGTCTTTCATAAGAATAATAGTGGTATGTTTAAAATGACCATCAATAAATACGATGAAGTAACATTATCACTACCAACTCTGTGTATTTCAAGGATCCTACTTAGAATGCACTAACTCAAAAGCACAAGTAGATTTAATGATAGAGGCATGAAACATGATGCATGTTTGCTTTGCCAATTGACAAACCTCTCATTGCAAAAATAAGTCATACATCCAGAAAAACTCTCGAGCATTAATTTTCATAATTAAGGAAATTGATATGAAATGAGAATTCATGCCATTGTTTTATTAACACAAAGTTTCCCTTCTCAAGCCCAGTCTTTATCACATAAGTAAGGGACTTAACAATATGGGATGGAAGATGATACCGGCCATCCTTAGCCAAACCATTTTCAATATTCTTCTCTGTCTCCAAGTCTTTTAGATTACATGATTTGTGGTAAAAAAATCAACCTATAGTTCAATTCTTTAATGATTCTGCTTCATGAAAGAAGGTGTATTGGAAAATCAGGAATGCGAAGTAAATCATGGAGGAATCGATTGAAAATAAAAATAGTCCCCTTTCCTACAAACATTAGCAGGAAGCCCATCTACAACTATACATTTCTCTTTTATAGAGGATAACTTATAATTCTGAAACATCTTCGGGTCTTCTGTCATATGATCGGATGCATCACCGTTAGTAATCCACCCAAAATTGTCAAAATAAGTATAATGTTTTCTTCCTATTCTGAGTTGAACGAGTATCCATAGAATGTAGAAAATAAAGCTTTTATAAAAAGATATTTTCAAAAAAATATAATGAACTCCTTGATAGCATCCATTTGAACTTCAATACGCAACCATTGATATCAAGCAATGACACGGGAGAACAATCACACAAGCAATATAATCTGTCACACATGAATATCCATCAATTAAAACACTCCACCACATACATAGGAAATAACATGAGTAGATGTCACAAATGCCGCAAATGGGAGAGAAAACCTAGGCACGCCTGCAAAATGATAAAAAAACTACATCGAAGTCTTTGACAATGAAATAACACAATGGTAGGACATGGAGGCACAACAGATTTGCAGAAGAAGCATACAGAAGCCATGACGTTGTTAGCGTCTGCAACCTCCTCGACCTGTTACAACGTGAGAGAGGAGACACTCCATCTGGGGCATCCTCCTACACTATACGCATACTGGTCTTTTGGGATGGTGGAAAGGGACGGTCAGAACAAAACCATCCCCTCTTTTAGTAAAGGAGAAGATCTCATCCTCACTGTCCCAACTTACCACCATGGTGGACATTCACAAATGGTCGTCCCCTATTTCATACTCGAAGGGGAAGGTCGGGTACACAACCATCCTCTCTTAAATATAGAGGGGACGATTGGATACCCGTCCTCTACATCCTTCATTTCTGCATAACTTTTTGTAAATACATACATACGGGGATGGTTATGACTGCCCCTATATATTTTTTGTGCACATCTCCACTGCATGAGGCCCTTATTAAACATGTAAATGTAGGAAATGATCGTAACCATCCCCCAAAGTTAGCATATGGGACGGTCTATATGAATTGAAATGTCTCATTTATAATTTCTATTGGTGATGTTTAAGATGAAAGTGAAGAATCATTGTATAATGGTGATGATGACTGATGTGTTGCAATTAACTAAAAGGATATTAAATAATCTTGAAATATTTTCAAAAGATTGGAAGGATCTAAATCAAGATTTCTATCTCTTAGATTAAATTATGAGAAAGTCGTTGCATATCCAAATGACTGCATTTTATATTGGAAGGAAAAGTCAAAATTGAAGTTTTGCCTACAATGCAAAGTTAGCAAATATAAGAATATGAGTGATGAATAGAAGACGAGAAAACCTGAGAAGATATTACGCTCTTCCCTATAATACCTCGGTTGCAATGTTCATATTCATCTGAAAGAATACTGAAATGGATGATATGATACAGTAATATCAAGCGGAAGAATACACACGACATCCATCAGATGCATAGGAGTGGTTGAAATTCAACGAAAGATATCCATCATTCTACGAGGAAGTCAGAAATATCATATTAGATCTTGCTTCCGATGGTATTATATGAGTACAAACTACTCTATTTGGCTTGTAATACTTGTTACATATAACCTCCTCACTTGGATGTCGATGAATTCATCTTTTATATTGATGACTTTATTAATAGTCGGGTCAAAAGGAGCAGAAAAATGCAATAGACACTTATATGCAACATTTAATTGAAGAAATTAAATTATTGTGGAGTATGATGATGTCAAGAAGGATATCTTTACAATGCATGCTTCCTTCCTATGGACCATTAATCATTTCTCAGCTTATTCAAATTTATCTAGTTGGAGTACAGAGGGTAAACTCGCTTGTCCCTTTTTTATGGAAAAAAAACACACTCCATATGGTTAACTGTGAGTATGAATTATTGTTGTTTAAGTCATTGTTGTTCTTACTTGTGAATCACATATGGTTAAAAAGTGAAAATAATAACAATTTTAATGATGAATCATTTTGATGTCCAAACTTGGTATGGAAAGAGCAAGAAAACTTGGGTAGCTTTTCTCTTGGTTCACTGTTTAAGAAGAAGTTATCTAGTGGGTGGTTGATGAATCTCCATTTCATCACCTGTATTCTATCATTTTGGCCTTAAAAACCCCAGCAAATGCATGTAAATAGCCTCAATTTGTACCTAATAGCATTCATTATTCATTGTATTCATTGTACATAAAATAAGGTTTTTAATGCCAAAATTATAGAATAAAGAGAAGAAAAGAAAAAGGAATAAAATATTGCAAATATTTTATGACCCTAACCCCGAGACCAAGGCCGGCATGGAATTGGTCGACAAGAAATAAAGTAGGGAGAGATAAGGGCCAATAATACAATAAATACCTCATTTATTTATTCATTCATTTATTCATTTTTGACACCTATTTTGTATATAATTATTTGTTTATCAAACAAAAATATTTTGTACATGAAAGTTGTAGATAATAATGTAAATAAAAATACAAAATTTAGTTTGTGTAAGAATAATACTCAGTGTACATTTTATACCCAGAATAAAAAGCCAAGATCTCAACTTCACAGACCCATATCTTGCAAATAAAAACTCCAAATCACCCAAACTCACTTTAATTGTATATAGCTTTTCAAGAACTATTTAATAAAATTGGTTTCATAATTTTTGGAGTTCATCTGTGAAAGTTAGGTTTTTGGCCCTCCTTGTATATAATACTGATTAAAATATTCATTTTATTCAATATTTATTATTTCTATAAATTTATATTTTTAGAATTTTGTAAACAATGTGTACAATACATGTACAAATTAAAATTGGAATAAAACCAAAAAGAATATGTAAAATAAAATAAGTCTATGAAATACATAGACAAAATACATATGCTACCTATATGTATATAAATAAAAAGGGATTTTATTCTTCTATTCTTTATTCATCTATATTTTTATAATAATGTAAATATTATATATATTTTTTTTATAAAAAATACAAATCCAAAATTAAAAACAAATAAAATATATTAAATAAATAAAGTATACATAATATATAGGTAAAGTACCTATAAGTATAACTACATATACATATACCTATTTATTTAAAAATGTAAATAAACTCATAAAAATTAAATAAAAATATATTTATACTCATAAAAATAAGTTATAAATTTAGAAAATAAGAAAATAAAATAATAAAGTACAAATAAACAAAATAAAAATAAATACATATAAATATACTTATAAATACATTATTACAATAAACCCGTAATAAAATTCATCAAAAAAATAAATAAAAATCATAAATAAATACTACATTATTTAATAAACATTTTTTATTTTATAAGCAAAAATTAATAAAATCATTTATTATGTTAAATTAATAAGTTAAATATGGCGCTGACTTGGACCAATCACAGGCCGTCAACAGTTGACCGCTCGGTCAACTGTCCCTTCAGCCGCCTGACTTGACATGGCCCATCTTTTCGGCCATCTTCTCCCTAAATTCCCACTCGATGCAACGCTCAATCACGTTCGATCCCTTCACGGGAATTTCTCCTAGAATCATCATTATTCACGCCGAGCCCTTAAATCCCTTGTATAGACCACCGATTCCGTATTATTTCCTGGTCAATAAGGGTGCGCCACCTGTGCATAAATAAACCACCTCCGCTTTCCTCCCAATTTTGGTCAATTTTCCTTCGTTCTCAGTCTCCACCTTCGGTCTAGTGTGCTCCTCCATGACAGGAGAAGCCCCTGGAGGGCTTGAGCGGGCTGGAGCGGCGGAGGTTGCACCCACGGCCACCAACTCCGGCGGTCCTGCTCCCTAGCGTCCAACCAGGTACGAGCTGTGTATCTTTACTCCTTTTAGGTAGATTTCATTCCTGTAATTTTATTTATGCATTTAGATTACTGTTTAGACTGTGGGTTTAGCATCAGTTTGGTGATTCGTAGTTCGCTGGAGCTTTGCTCCGGCGAACATTTCACGGTGATCCTGACCCCCTCCGACCTCGTCTCACCCCCACTTCCTCCTCTTCGCTCCCACTCCATCCCAGGCACCTTCACACCCCCAGATCCCTAGTGGATCTGGAGACCCAATCTCCCTCTTCCACCCATCGCCGGAGATCACCGCTCGAAGCCCCTTTCGCTCATTCATCCACCAAAATGACCTCCGGAGCCCCCATTTTTTGTGCTTAGTCCTTTGCAGGGTCCGGAGCGCTAGAAGACTTGCCCAGGCTCGATTCATCACGAAGAACAAGCACCTGGGGCTCATCCTTGTCTTCGACCTCGCCCGAGCTCAACGGAGCCCCAGGTGCTTCAAGAACGCCATCAGCCGACGCGGAAGCCTTCCAGGGACGTGTAGAGACCTCAGGCAGCGATGGAGAGGGCCAGAGGAGTGTACGCCGATCGATCAAAGGTCGCCGCACGCGGCCTCCTTCCCTGTTCTTCCAGGTCACTGCTGAGCCGTCAGATCAAGAAGGAGGCTCCCGGTTTTGATCAGCGCTGTTGGATCCACCCATCGCCCCACCGTCGGATCAGCTCGGCTGATCTAATCTCCGCCATTCAGCAGCGAAGCGTCATCGGGCGAGGAGGAGCTGACGCGTGGATAAGTGAACAATTCCGCACCGTTCGTCCGCGCATACTTTAGGGGTAAATTGCAAAACCAACCCCCCGCATTTTTGTAATTAATGTTTAATATTGTAAATAAATGTTCACATTATAAAATAATTGTACATTTTGCTAAAGGATGCCTGTGCTTTCCTGTAATTGCCATAAGGTCCTTCCGCGCTCACGTGCAGTCCCACGTGAGGCGCGTGAATTTTGCAGATATACCCTGGCGTTTTTTTTGTAATTGTAAAGTAATCCTAAAAATTTAAATAAATGCTTATTTACGTTGGTATATTTGCACTGTGCCCCCTGTCACTTATTTTTATTGCACTTATGCCCCTGCCAGGCTGTTTAATTTTTGTGTCTTTTATCTATTTATTAAAAATACCTATGTAGCTCCTAAAAATTCAGAAAAATTAGGATAGATGCTTCATGTAGTGTAATTTCACGCCCACATTTTATTCTGCATTTTTTGCATTTAACCTAATTATAAAAAAAATGAAAAAGGAGCCCTTTTTGCACTGTTTAATTTATAAAAATACAAAAAAATATATAATGTTTTTAAAAATTCCAAAAATATTATATATGGTATACATATATATAACTTGAGTCCAGAAAATGAAAAACCCTAAAAATAAGAAAAATAAAAATATAAAAATTTCAAGAAGCTCCAAAATCTTAAAAAAATATAAAAACCCTTCAAAAATACCAAAAATATGTTTTCTTATTTTATAATTATCTATATATTATTACTTATGTACTAAAATTAATTTGGGTAATTTTTGGTTTTATTTTATATTTTTAAAACCCAGATTATTTTCGGCTTATTTAATTAGCCCCATATTAGGGACATTTTGGAATTAAAAATGCATAAAATTTGTAAAATTCAGAAAAATAACCAAAAAAATATAAAAATATAAAAAGCCAAAAAATGTTATATCTAATATATATATTGAGTATTAATATAAATATATATCCTTATATTACCCCTCTCTCTTCTCTTATATATATATATATTATATAATTAAAATATAAAAGAAAATAAAAAATATATAATATAATATAAAAATAAAATAAAAAATTATAAAACAAAAAAAAATATGTAAAATTAAAAACCACAAAAACAATAAAGAATTGGATATGAACCAAGAATTGAATAATGGCGCAACCGATTTCACACTCAACCATTCGCCTCCCAGTGTTCGACCTCTACTTGTGCTTACACCTATACACATTTGCATGTAGAGTTATAATAAATGTTATCTCCACATTTTTGATATTCATTGCATATATTTCATTGTGGGTTAGTTGTTGATTGATCGAGGTCTTTTGTCGGTTGCCTCAGCGACTGCATTCCCGCTTTGTGTGGAATGCAAGACCGATAGAAAATCTCTGTTATCAGTGGTGAATACATAGTATTTTCTTCTGAGAAATACCTTACTGGCAGGGTTTAAATCCGCAATAATTTAGATCTAATGTATATATATGAAAGATATTCTTGGAATACTAAACTTTTCGATTATTGCGAAGGATAGTTTGCGAGCAAAATGTGATTTGATACAGTTCGGGATCCACCCAGAGTTACATCCAATAGAATTGACATATAATTCTTATGATACACTTCGTGAAGTGATACACGCTATCTAATGAGCGAAATAAAATATTTACATTTCTTAAAACCATCAATAAGTATCTGATGGATTCTTATTGCAGATGATGAACATGGATTTTCACCGATATTGTATTCCACACAAAGCGAAAACACAATCACTGAGGCAACCAAATGAGAAACATGATCAGTCAACAAGTAACCCACAATATAGATCAAACAATGCAAAATAAAAATGTGGAGTTAAAATTTATTATAACTCTACAAATAGTTTGTATAGATGTAAGCACGTGTAGAGGTCGAACATAGAGAGTAAGAGGAATAGAGTACAAAAATTGGCAACACGTCACTTATTGTTTTTGTGTTTTTATCTTGCTTTTTTAATTTTTAGTAAGTTTATAATATGTTATTTTTTTAGAATTTTTAATTTATAATTTTTATTATATATTATATTAGATGAAAATATTAATTTAAATTTGGATGATATATTTTACAAAATTATTTTTTTTATAATGTACAATTTATATTTTTACAAAATTGTTACAATTTTTTACTAAATTATAGCGGCTTTTACAATATCAAAAAAGACCCACATCATTTGAAAGGTCCCCTATATATAGGATTTATTTCCAATAAGATGCACCTTTCTTAGGTGTAAGGAAAGACCACCATCTTATATGTATGTAATTAATCCAATTAATTCTTTTTTAATCTTAACCTTTTTATTGTTGAAAACTCATTTTTAGTTTTTTCGTCTCATTCTAAAAATAGTAGGTGACAACCCACATTCTTGTTTTGGTCTCTTCGTTGGGAGTCCCTTGCTAGGGTTTTCCTCTCCAACGCCATCGCTCCCTCCCCCTCCCTCTTCGTCGCCCTCACGATGGTGATGCCTTCCACCACTTTGTCCTCACCTTTGGTCAGCATGTCGTGTTTAACCGTTCATGGAACAATTGATGATTAACTCTTTGTGGACCGGAGCAGACAATTTTTGTGGTGGGCATAGTGACACAGGAGATCCTGAGGAGAAACCTGAAGTATTGTGACATGAAGGCGTCAGACTACAACAGGTTCCTGGTGCTCTCCCTCGGCACCGGAACGACGAAGCAACAATTCATGTACAATGTGTCAACAATAGTCGGGTGGGGATCATGCCGCTAGATCACCCTCGCCCTAAACCCTCGTCGCCTCTGTTGTGATCGTGTCGCTCGTGCGTAATGCACGATACCTGGAGAGGGTGGTGGTGCATGTAATCATGGATAGGAAGATGCATGCGACCATGGACACATAATTTGCTTTGTACCCACTGAAGCTGGTGGTGGTGGAGGTAAAGGTGCTACACCAGTTTGATTGATTTGCGGTAGGTCATTAACACTACCTTCCCAGATCTGAATTTTACATTCAGATCATTGATTTTACATATCGATTAATTAATTTTTACAAATCTCTACATTATTTTACAATAGATGCACATATTTTGCAAATCTATGCAATGATTTTGCAAATCTATTCACTTATTTCTTTTATAAGTTATCTAACAAAATATGACCTTTATAATCTCGAGTATTTTTTTATGAAATCAGATCATTTTTTTTTGTAAATTTCAAATTCTTTTACAACATAATATTATTTTTACATGTATTTATTAATCAAATTTCTAATAATCTCAAGTTGTTTTTACAATTCCAGATCGTTTTTACAGTTATCTATATCTTCTTAATAATCAATGAATCACTAACTATTGGTTTTGTGTAGGTCTTCGTAAGGATATTACAAAACGAGCATGAGTTTTTACAAAATTATTAGCAAAATTGCAATTACGCCAAAAAGAATATTACTAATCATGATTTTATTTTACAATGCAGGATATAGTTTTACAATGTCAATGCGAATTTTACAAAGAGTTTTTGATATTTTGCGTAACGCGAAAATGCTACCATGTTGGCGAAACCTCATTAAATAGATAGCAACAAAAAACCAAATTAAACGAACTAAGAATGGAAAAGTAAATAGATTAAATGAAACTCATATTCAAAATAAAATACAAATTCAAAACAAAAACATATAGACTAAAATTCTCTTTTAGATGAAGAACCGTAAGATTGAGATCTAACGGATCTCGTGATGAGCTTTCCGTCGATGTTTCTCAATTATTTATATGATGAGCATATTGTTTGCATGTATACGTTGATTTCATGTAACCATATACACGTTCCACCAACACTATAATTTCTTGTTAAATATACGGCGATGAATATTATTCATTGTGAATTTTTTAATGGTATAAATTAATTATGAATGGCATATCTGTTGCTATATCATTACTGGCGGTCTGTATATATTGCTATTTCCAAAAGTTGACTTAACTGTAAGTAATTTTTAATCTAAATTCTTTAACTTAAAAGTTAATTATAATTTGAGCTAATGATAGCTAATTTTTAAGCTAAAAAACTAGACATGTATTATACATATACATTTACATGTCCTCTTATAATTCGATGATTAGCTAATATGTATATATCCTCATGCTAATTAAATATATCGTAATGAATTTTATTTTTTATCAGTTTCCTTTAATCTTGAAATTCACACTGAATACCTTATTCTTTTATATTCTCGGGGAACGAATTATATCACAAAAAATGTTCGTTTCTTCGAGATTTTTTCTTTTGATTATTGTTAAGTTAGTGATGATTAATACTGATTTTAACCAAAAAATCAATGGATAATGATCGTTCTAGATCATTTACAGCAAATATAATATTAATGAATATCCAAACTATTCACTTTTTATATATCAATTTTTGTTATTGTGAATCGAGCATTCTCTCTCTCTCTCTCTATATATATAATTAATCGGGTATGGTAGATAAACCTCAACTCTTTTGAACTTAAGGTTAACTGTAGTATGGTAAATTAACTTTAACTTTTTAAACTTGAGGTTAGCTGATTCCCTTTTGCAATAGCACTTAAGGAATCCTCAATAATATGCTACGTACATATCAAAATGTAGAGAGACGATGAAATGTGGTAATATGAAGGAGCCCTTTTCCCTCTATGATTGGTTCCAGAATATATAATATTTAAGAAAAAACTACGTACACACACACACATATATATATTTGAGAATAGACTCAACTAAAGTTTGTTAATTGTTATATATAATGGTCATGTGCAGTTCCACTTCCACGTTCTTTGGAATACAATTCTCCTATATCTCTTTGCTTAAGAATATAATCAAACGTCGCATTCACCGATTATGATTGATCGATTAATAGTGTTCGTCCAAACAATTCTATAATTTCATGATTTTTACGCCAAGATCGAGA
This sequence comes from Ottelia alismoides, assembly GCA_037367405.1. Lineage (NCBI taxonomy): Eukaryota > Viridiplantae > Streptophyta > Magnoliopsida > Alismatales > Hydrocharitaceae > Ottelia > Ottelia alismoides. Next base: position 53,299 of record JAZKJV010006419.1, on the reverse strand, counting down.
TTGAGCAGATTTTTTTTTGAAAATGCGCTTTAAGCAGCCAGCTGTGATAGCATACACTTGTCGATTGTGGAATTATATTTTAATGCATTCAATCACAATAACAAAATTGACATATAGTTACGAATGAATATTTGTTGGTATATCATCCGATGATGAGTTTATAAAATAAATATCATTCGTTCTAAAGGTTTCTTTTGATTTTTGGAATTTATAAAGAAGGTTATATTCTTTACTAGTAATTCATATGATGATGATTATTTATTGATTTTTTCTTTAATTTTTTAATTAGTCGTTACAACATCAGAAGTTCAAAATAGTTCTTAAAAGAGTCTAGGGATAGCTGTCGTTATATGACTTTTAAAATTTGTTATCAATATAGTGGCGAATACGACATTCCCTTTTAATTTCCAATGAATATTCCTGGTTATATATAATAGTAACAAATCCTCGAATTATTCATGATAGCTCCGTTTTGTTATAATAAATTTGGTAGCACGATCGTGGAACTCTCAAAGAAGTCGGAAGCTACAACTAATAATTATAATTGCCAAAGAGAAAAATCCTAAACTCATGCGGCGGTTTGATGAGGATCGGACGACCCTGGTAAGGGCTGGGATGGTCAGCCCCTTGTGAGGGTCGTCAGATCTCCATCGGACGGTCACATGGATTACAACATCTGCTGTAGCACAGCAGACGATCCTCTCTAAAAGATCGACCGATCCAACAAAACTGTCTGAGAGAATGCTACTCTGAGCATGCGGAAAATCATTAGATTAAAGCATCATCTTATTATCATCTTAATTTGTCAGCCTCTTCGAAATCACGCAATCTGTAGAAAGTGCTGTTCAAATCACAGGATCTAAATCTTTCCCATGTCTATGATTTGGATCCAAACCAATCCAATTTCCATGTAGACACCCTCCTGCCCTAAAGCTGCTTCAAAGCTACAAAAAATCGATCTCTTCTGCTGCAGCAAATTAAGTCATGTAACATTCTCCACTGTCACAACATCAGAATCCGGAACCCTAAAATATAAGTTTGCTGCATGGAATTCAAAATCATGGAAGGCCATGCAGTACGATCCAAAGTCTCAGGTAGTACCGTAATAGCACCAACAGCATATCAAATCTACATGAAAGCATGATATTAACTTTGTCTTCCACATACCATATAGGAATCTAAATTTTTATCTTTTATGTTTCTTTGCTCTTGCAGGACAACTGGTGACCACTTAAATAATATGACATATCAACAGTGAAGCCCAAACAAAAGCACATCTATAGAAACACATGCCCCCACAGATCACTACTGCTGATCCCCAATAATGGTCTAGAGCAGATTCGATATATGTGTATAATTTGTGTGTGATTATCCTCGCAATCGTACGATAACGCGAACGTTCACTAGAAAGCAAGCGTGAAGGACAGCGACCTTGACCTCGGCCTGGCCAGTGAGAGCGAGTGATGATGGTAAAGATAAAGGTCAGGGAGGAGGCACGCGTGAATTCAGCGTGAGAGATGAGCTAGTATACCTTTGTTTCCAAACGAATTGCAAAGGTACTCGGATTCTAATAGTATGGCAACCAAATCTTGATAGTTACATGAAGTTTATTTTAAACACATGATATCTATTTCATAAAAAATAAGTTATTATGTGAATTATTTATTATCATTTCAAATATTTTATTATTTAACATACGTACACAGATACACGTATAAATACATACATACATGTGCAGATATTATCAAAGAGAAAGAGAAAGGAAGACATGTTAACTTAGATTCTTTATCAATGAGAATATTGTCCAAAAGAAGAAGAAGAAAAATCTTGTGAGAAAACCACAGAAGCAATTAATGGGAAGTAAACAAATGGCCACTAGCAAAGGCACTAATAAAAAGAAAGGAAGGAATTAATGGGTGAAGAAGATTACAAAGGAGATGGAGTTGGAATATACGGAATGGTCAAAAGGGGAGGAAGAAAGGGTGAGCAAGAGTGTTGATTAATTAGCCAAGATATATGCATGTACGATGTATATGGGTTGCATGGGGCTGCTCCCAACATGTCTCCACCAATTTTCGTCAATTTTTTTTATTTTTTTTAGAAAATATTGTCATGTATATTCATCTCTATATCCCTCCTATATACCATTCGAATTTCGTCAGAAACAAAGACTCCTACGGTTAGGGGTGCAATAAAATTCTCAAGTTCGATATTCGCTCAGGTTCGGCTCACTAAAAGTTTGATTCAAATTCGGTTCGAAAATAAACGAACCGAACCTAAACACAAGTTTAGGCTCGATTAAATAAACGAACCGAACCTAAAAATCATAGGTTCGCTCCGGTTCGATTCGTTAAAAGCTCGATAAACATACACATATACATATTTACAAATCCTTATCCGTAGAAGTGGACTTATTTTGAGATGAGTGGTTTTTATCCCAAGGTAAGTGAATTTTGTCTAGAGATAACTAGATATTTACGGGATAACTAGGTTTTATCTCGGTATAAACTATCCAAAAATAAATAGTCACATCGTGTTTACAACATCTATCATCTATGGTCTTGTACTTTTCCCTTCTTTATCTTCAAATCAACAGAACAAGTACAAACATTACTTACGAATATCTCCGCATTATTCTTATTCCTTATCCCCATCTGAATAGATATAAAATGTATTATAATTATACTTTTTTCAAAGAGAGGAATCCTTATTAATCTAATTTTTTCAAAAGATGAAGATGAGTTAGATAAAGAAAAAAAGTAAATGATATTCTAACTGTAAATAAACATGTATATTTCCATTTCTCTTCTTTTCACTCCCCTCTTATTAGAGAATTCTTAAGTTCGATATTCGCTTAGGTTTGATTCATTTAAAAAGAGGTTCGACTCGGATTCGGTTCGAAAATAAACGAACCGAACCTGAACACAAGTTTAGGCTCGATTAAATAATTGAACCGAACCTAAAAAATATAGGTTCGCTCAGGTTCGATCCGTTTACACCCCTACCTACGGTCTCCATCCAGATGGGGTCGATTTAAAAAATCCTGCAACCGTTAAAACATGACTGTCTGAATGGAGGTCGTAGGAGTCTATGTTTCTTACGAAATTCGAATGACATATATGAGGGATATATGGATGAATATATATGATAATATTTTTCATAAAAAAATAAAAAATTTGTGAAAAATATGGTGGGGCAGTCATGTTAGCAGCCCCATTTTTTCCTATATGAGGGATGGGGGGTCAACATCCATCACATTCCCAAAGGTTTTTAGACGGCCATGAGATCAACGGGGGTTGGGGAGGGAGAGAATCTCCCACAAGGAAACAAAGCACATAAAAACAACACTTCCCCCAACTCCAATGCTTCCCCTGTGGATATTGCAGTTGGCAACTAGTGTTTGGCACCATACCATCCCCCTAAAATCCCATATTGCCACCCGAGGTTAAAGGACTACCTCATGCACTCTCTTGCAGTCCCTTGAATTTACATGCAGGGTCTTTTAGAGATGGAGAGAGAGGGGCAGATGAAACAAATCTGTGGTGCAACTCAGGAAGTGGCAGATTTTTTTGGCAGGAGGGAGACCACATACTCGTCCTGGTTTGAGAGCCGATCTCTCTCTATCTCTGATCCCTCTCTAGCAGCTTATATTTATGTCAGGGTGGAATGGAGATTGGATTGGTATTGGTGTGGGCCTTTGAGGTTCAGAGTAGGGATGTGCATGGTTCACGGGTTTCACGGTTATCCGACCCGATCCGTATGGATCGACCCTAAACCAATTGTTATCCAAAGAATCACATCGGATTGGGTATCCAACCCTATTTGACCCGTGACATACGGGGCTCCGATCCAATGGTCCGCGGATAACCATGGGTCAACCCATCTCATAACTCCTTCAATGGGGATGATGTCTATCGGTCTACCTAGATGGTATTCATTATGAATGCAAATGGACGGATACGGATATGGGTATAGGTGTTACCATATGCATTATTATATATTTGCAGTGTCACTTTGATATATCTGTTTAATTTTGTAGGCCTTTGTGGACTGTTAATTATCGATTGTTTGAGCCGAATTGTCGAGGATAGTGTAATAATCATAATAAATTTAATAACCATCATTAGTTAATTTGCTTTATTTTGGATGTCGTAATATGATCAACTGCTAAATTTCACAACAATATTTACTAATACTAAGATGAAAATATAGCAAAGAATATTTTTTTGTTCGTTTTCATGTCTTCGGCAGTAAGATATATAATAATTGAATATTATTTGTGACTTGATTTTTTTAAAATCACATGAACTTTGAAAAAAAAACGTATTCCTATGTAGTCTTTATTCGACATATATTTAAATTACATGTTTATTGGATCCATATTTGGATTTTACTTTTTATTCGATTCATATTTGGATTAGCTCTTTATCCGATATGTGGTTGGACCCGCTCTTTATTCGATCCGTATTTGGATTCGATAAATATCCAATTCGGATTCGTATCTATATTTTTTAAGGATATGGTTTCCTTAATGCATATCCGAAGGAAATCCGTATCCGATTCGTATTTGATAGAGATGAAGCGAATATGGATATGGAAATAGGCATATCTAATCCGTATCCGATTCGTTTTTATCCGCAGTCTTAAGCACATCAAAAACAGTTAAGATTTATGTATGATCTGTCACCATATCCGACCTACAAGCAATCGGTAACAATGCATGTTTCGGCAGCGGATGGGGTGGGACTCCTTCACCTACTGTTTTGTTTCCCGTATTTATACGGAATTACCGTTGAAGATAAGAATTTTTTAAAAAACACTAATTTAATCGTAGTTAAATAAATAGGAACGTAGAATTCGTGATTAAGAGAAATTTTATGTTTGAACATTGGAGAAGTCGAAATAAAAGCCCATGCCAAAGCGGTATCGATATGAAATTGTCCTGTTCTATATCACTATGTAAGTGTCAAATTGATATATCCGCGTACCATCTGGCATATTCATTTCATATATATTTTGACTTCAGACATTTAAATTTTTAAAATATAATCACAAATTTTGTAGTGTTTGACTTTTCTTGTCATTTATATTTTTACACGAAATCCTATTTTGGAAGCTTTAACAAATTTTGTTTGGCTTGCATTTAATTCTTTTGGATCCGCGGATACCCACGGTAATCGATATCCAATGGGTATCCAATGTAATGGATAACCATTTTGATTGGAGCGGGTTGATCCGTTGATCCAATATCATGGATCGGATCGGATCAACTCTAATTGGAGCGGGTTTTCGCCCCACGAACACCCCTAGTTCAGAGGATACGTTTGTACTACCTATAGCCAAATGACCATGATCTATGCAGAGGGCTTTCTTAATTTCCCTACAGGGTTTCATGTACCCTTGTTACTAGGGTTTTTCTTTGGCAGTTGAAGCACAGTTTTTTCTTGTTGGCTTCCATGTATTAGGTGATTAAATGTATACGCATGATCAATGCATGTGACAGTATTAGATACATCATAGCAGCAAGTGGCCAGAATGATATATGGCCGACTGAGATGGAGGTGTGTATTCCATACATTAATTTCCTTCAGATATCAGGAACTCCTGCATGCAATATTCTGAAGAATATGAAAAGGTCATTATAAATTTACTCTTGCAGAAATTTTTAATAGGATATAACCATGTCAAGTCTCTTATTTGATGATAATACTAAACTGAGATGTAGCTTCTCAGAGGTAGCCAAAATTGTTTTTATATATTCTGCTAAAACAAGTTGTTAATTTTCTCATTCACATGAGTCGTTAATTGCTTTTGTTGATTCAACATGGTAAATAAAGTGGGTTCACTACTGCTCATTGCTTTTGTTGGATTATGTAATATAACTAAGTCCATTTAAAAATATTGTTGGGTCTTGGGCTCTACTTATGTAACCCACCCATCTTGGCTTTGCCATATATGAGGAAGAACAAAAAGAAGGTTCTTGTTGCTGTGAGCAATAAGGATCAATTTTCATGTGTTTTTTCCCCCTTCAATTAGGAGGGTTTTCATGTAAATCTTGTGTCTTGTGTTGCAAGTCTTGTGTCTTGTGTTGTTATTTGTTTTGATTCTTTTTTCTACATGGTATCGGAACCTTTGAGATTCAGAGTTACTGTTTGCTGTTGCATTTCTTGAGATAGTGGACAACTAGGTTTTGGCAAAGTTTGTGCTTAACTTGGTAGTGCATACCAAGTGCTCGATAAAATGCTTGAAAAGATGTTTGCTCATTCATTTGTGGTGTTGTTTCTATTTACCTTTCATTGCTGCTCCGATTCGAGGTTCTTAAGGGTCATCTTCTAAGGCAGTGTTGTGCGGGGACACCTTGCTTGCGATTAGTGGGGCAAGTTGTTGAATCAAGTTAATGCAAGGGTCGCAAGTTGCTAATACTATTGCAAGTGGGACTGGAAACACCCTTGGGCTGCAAGTACTATTGTTCTAAGTACCCCTTAAGCTCGATTTCTTTCTTTGATTGGGCTGCAAGTGTTGTTACTATTGTCCCTCTTAAGACTACTCTAAGTACCAGTTTGTTTCTTGGCAGTTTTGTCCATCTTTTTGTTGGTTGTTCGGTCCTTGTTTGCTCAGCCATAGTGATCAGGGACTGGTCTCATTGAGATTACAATATAGTGATGTTGTATTCCTTTCCTCATGGCTGATGGTCCAAAGCATAAATAGATATTTGACATTGGTGCTGCTAACCATACGACGGATGATCCTAAACTCTTTAGAGCCTATAAATTGGCCTCTGGAAAGGATCATGTAGCTCTTGCTGATGGCTCATGTCACTGTTGTTGGGAAAGGAAACATATCCCTTCTTGATAAATTCACTATCCACAATACACTTCGTGTTCCAGATATGCCTCTAATCTCCTTTTTGTTAGCAAGATAACACAATAATTGAATTATGAACTTATTTTTTCCTTTGTAGATGTGTGTTGCATGACTTGTAACACATGAAGGGAAAATGGGATTGGCATAGTTTCTGAAGGTTTGTATTGTTTATCAATTAAAGTAGTAGTTGTTTTAACAACTGCGATTCGAAGAGGGAAGGTCAAGAATGATTGCCAGTGTCAAGTCATGCAATGGCACGAGCATTTTGACTATATTACATTTGGTTATGTTAAAGAATTATTTCCTTAATTATTTGAAGACTTTAGCTCTACAAACTTAGCGTGTCATGTTTGTTTGAAGGCAAATCACACTCACGCAACATATTCATCTCTTGAAAGTAAGACAAGTGAGCTAATCCACTCTGATGTTTGGGGTTCTGCTAACATTCCTACTCATAATGGCTACAAGTACTTCATTATGTTTATTGATGACCATTCTCGAAGCACTTTCGTTTGTTTACTTCGAGATCGTGGAGAAGTATCACCACTTTAAACCTTTTTCAATCTTCTTGAGACACAATATAAGAAAGTGATTGAGCGATTCAAGTCTGATAATGCCTATAAATATTTGTCTAAAGAACTCCATGAACTGTTTAGTGCTAAAGGAACAATTAATGAGACTTCGCTATACCCCTCAGCGGAATGATGCAACAGAGCAGAAGAATAGACATCTTGATGAAGTTAGAAGATCCCTCCTATTTCAAAAAAACCTCCCCAAGAGATTTTGAGGAGAGGTCGTTCTTACGAGTGCCTTCCTTATAAATAGAATGCCGTCAAGATGGTTGAATATGGCTACTCCAATTTCTATTATTCAGCATGAGCATAAGCCGTTTGGTCTCCCTCCAAATACTTTTGATTATGTTTTTACTTCCACAATTATGCACGTGATGCAAAGAAGCTTGATGCATGTGCAATTAAAGGTATCTTCTTGGGATACTCTCCTACTTAGAAATGCTATAAATGTTTATGTCCCAAGGATGGAAAAATGCATGTTACTAAAGATATCTCCTTTATTGAACACAAATCTTATTTTCTTGAGCATTCTCTTCAGGGGGAGAATGGAAGTAATGGTGAAGGAGATGTGCATGATGTTCTTCTACTAGATGCATGTGATATTTGTATGAGCGCTATAGGTAACTCCAACCAGACAGATGCAAGATAAAGGATGGAAACTTTGTTCTCCTTAGTGCCATGAAAAAGCTTACAACAAGTAATATCTACAAGGGACTCGGATGCAAACCCTAGAAAAAAAGATTAATCACAACCATGGAATGATCCAAGTCCTTCCACTATTATTGGCGATTCATGTAATAATCCAGAAAGTGACCAGGAAAAAGATGTTAATGAAAACAATGATGTCAATGGGTTAATCATTTCCGAAGAAGATTCGATTGCACATAGACGTGGATGAGGAGAAATAAAGCTCCCATCGAGATATGCAGAATGTACAAGATACCATATTGAAAGATATGTCAGCTACTCCAAGCTTAGCTAATATTATAAATGCTTTATCTCATCATTGTTTGACTCCGTGATTCCTAAGAATTTTACTGAAGCTAATGCCGATCCTTTATGGGTTCGAGCTACATAAGAGGAGATGGAGGCCCTTGGAAAAAAATGTACATGTGATATCGTAGATATCTCAGATGATACACATATGATTAGTTTGAAGTGAGTCTACACCATAAAATACAAACTAAATGGGCATGTAGAAAGATACAAGGCTAGACTTGTTGCATATGGGGTTCAGTTAGAAATTAGGCATTGATTACTCAGAGACTTTTGCCCCTGTAACAAAAATGAATACTGTACGAATTGTGCTTTCTCTCTTGATGTTATCAAAGATTGGGAGCTTCATCAAATGGATGTGATGAATGCCTTCTTGAATGGAGATCTTATAGAAGACATGTAAATACATATGCTACATGGCCAGGAGAAGACAGGTAAATGTTGCAAACTGAAAAAAGCTTTATATGGTACGAAAAAGTCTCCGAGAGCCTGGTTTGAGAGGCTTATAATTGTAACGCTCAACTTGAGATATTGTCAAAGCAATGGGGATCACCCTCTCTTTGTCAAGAAGGGAGAAAACAAAATTGCTCTTCTTCTTGTTTATGTTGATGATATGATTATCATAGAGGATGATGAAGAGGTGATAACCCGCTTAAAAGGTGAACTTGCTACGGTTTTTGATTTAAAGAACCTAGGAAATCTAAAGTACTTCCTAGGTATTGAGTTTGCAAGGTCAAAAGAAGGTATGATTGTTTGCCAAAGAAAATATACTTTGGATCTATTAAAGGAAAATGAAAACTTGGGATGTAAACCTATTTCTACACCTATTGAAGGAAATTACAAGTTGAGCATCAAGGATGGAAAGAAACTATATGAGAACTTAAAGAGTGGGTACCAGAGACTTGTGGGGAAGCTAATTTATCTCACCTTAATCAGACCTGACATTACTTATTATGCAAACATGGTGAATCAATTCATGCATGCCCCTACAGATAGGGTTGGGCATTGGGCTGGGCCGGCCCGACCCGGCCCAAAACCCGACCCGTATAACCCGACCCAAACCCGAACCCGAAATTTAATGGGCGGGCCGTGGGCCCTAAAATGAGCCCATATTGATTAACGGGCCGGGTTTGGGCCTTAGAAGGCCCAAACCCGTTAGCCCGATAGCCCGATCCATTCTAAAGCAAGTATATTTATATCCAGTACGGTATAATTATATCAATTACATTCATGTTCATTCCAAATACCATGTTCTAACTTTACTATCCTTATTCAAGTGTAGAATAAATGCTTAGATACATTAATAATCATATCCAATAGTGGATTGAGGATATTATTATATTAATATACAAGATTATTACATTAATATGCAATAATGGAATCTGTGTCCTCAAGTATTACAGCATGTACAACTGTAAGTAACCAATTTGTATTGGGTCATAGTGCCCGCATCTACAATAGAATATGTAATGGTGAATTGAATGGTTGTTTAAGTCTCCATATTTTTACCACATTTGTATTTCCAACATACAACTAATGTTAAAATCACAAATTAGTTAGCATACTTTATAGTTTTAAACATGCACACATGCATAAGAAACAACCACACAAATGCAAGAAGAATGGAAGACATGATATTCGTATACATAGGTGTTAAATTGGGTCGGCCCGACCCGAACCCGATCCATTTTATTTGGGCCGGGTTTGGGCTTGGGCCTAATTTTTGAAAATAAAATGGGCCTAGGCCCGATCCGTTAACCCATATTCTAAAATGGGCTTGGGCCGGGCCAAGGCGAACCCGGCCCGAGCCCGGCCCATGCCCAACCTTACCTACAGATATTCACATGAAGGTTGTAGAGCGTAGCATGTGCTACATAAAGAAGGATCTAGGAAAAGGTATCTCTTTTTTTAATCAAAAGCACCAAGATGGAGACTGAAGGATACACTGATGCTGATTGGGCTTAGTGCATGGATATGAGAAGATTTTCTACTAGATATCGCATATTTCTTAGTGGCAACCTAGTGATTTGGAGAAACAACCATCAATCCATTTGTGTTAGATCTGATGTCGGATCTGAATATAGGGTTGTGTCTATGGTTGTTATTGAGATGTTATGTCTAAAGAGTATTTTGACTAGTATCAGAACGAATCTTGAGCTCCTAACGAAGCTATTCTGTGACAATAAGGCTGCTATAGATCTTTCCAACAATCCTATTATGCATTATTGAACCAAGCATGTGGAGATTGACCATCACTTCATCAGAAAGAGAATTGACTCCAAGAAGCTCATTTTGTCGTACATTAAAACCAAAGATCAAGCGGTTGATATCTTCATCAAGGGGTTTTCCACGACTAGTTTTGAAAATCTGGACAAGTTGGGCATATACAATCTCTACGCCCAGCTTAAGAGAGAGTGTTGAGTTACTTGGCTAATGGTAAATGGATTATGGGTGATGATACATTTACCCACTTGGGAGGTCAAACACAAGAGGGAGAAACAAATACCACCTAATTCCAAGGGCTAAAATGAAAAAAAGTACAAAGAAAATCATGCTTGAATCGTAATACATGTCAGCCTGGTCAACATCTTTTCACTTTCAGATTTCATAGTAAGCCTTATCAGATAAACTTTACATGTAATGGATATAACTATGTCTTCTGTTTATTTGCATATTATAACCTAGTCGATGCCTGATAAAAGTTATGATTATTGTTTCAACGACTACCTACTTCTTAAGGACCATCCTCATTGCATTGTCATCTAAACCATCAATTTTGCTAAACCGAACCAAAATTCTCTTCATTAGTAGTAGCTAAAAATTTTCTGATTCAACTAGCTATGATGTTTTTGGCTTTATCCTAGTGTGAGCCTAAGCTAGTAAGAAGGTGTTTAAAAAGTAATTGAGTGCACTCAATACGTTCCTGCAAATGATTAAGTGAGAACATTCATTGTTGTTTACTTATATTTAAGTTGATTAATCGATAAGTGTCTTGATTGAGAGGGGGTAATCATAGAATTGAGGATGGATATATCAAGTTAGAAAATCGAACCTATTAGTCAATGTCGATGTAAAAAATGATTGACAAATAAAATCTAACTCCACCATATCCAAGGACATTAATCCTACTTCTCAACAAATCAATTAAAGGTTCTTATTCCTTTACTTTTTTGCTGGTTAAGAATGAATAAAGTTGACTATATCCGCTAAAGGAACTATCAATGTAGGAATATTACGAAGAATGAAGACAATTAAGTTGTTTTCCTATTTGACATCTTGATATCACACCCTTGGATGTTGGGAGGATCCACTATTCAACTCGACTCTCTTAACTTTCCAAGGATCCATACACTCATCAGCCACATTGCATGTTTTATGATCAACATTCGAGATATATATGTAACAAGAAAAGTAAATGAATAAATTATTCCATAGACATTACTTATATTGTTGATTGTTCCCAATAATTTGCATTCACTTAGAATTGACCTAGTTGAAGAATTATTTTTCATGACTGCAACAAAATGAAGAAACTACTAAATAGTGAACTTCTAGTACATACCTATTAGTTAAAACCTGGTGCAAACTTTCTAAAGCCAAGTCATAACTGATGCTTGATAAGTGACAACTTCTAAGCCTCAATTGGTTTCCAAAGAAGTATGTATGAGCGAGAAAGCTCATGTAGGAAAGCAGGCTAACAATCAACACTTTAGTTAGTAGTACAAGAGTGCAAGAGACATTCTATTTCCATTATTTATCATCATCATCGTCTACTTATTTGTTTATCAGTCCAATCATGACTTGTACTCTACATGAATCTATATGGTTATTCAAATGATGAGCTCATCATTCATGTACTTATCTATGATTTTTAGTCATGGTTCCACGTACAATCTTTGTTCTTCATTTTTATCGTTGTGATTTGGCTATCGCTTTAGCATTCTGTTTTTCCATATGATATCAGAGCAAGTCAGTTTTGAGAGATTCAATTCTATTTCCAAGTTCAATTTCCATGTTCTTCCGAAATAAAGATTATGTTTATGCTCATTGATATTCAAAGATCTGACCCAGTTTTTTCAAAGTTTTATGGAGATATTGTTCCTTGGTTCGTCAACTTACTATAGGTACCTTGATGAAACCCTAGCTTTGATGGTTGCATGTACGCAAAATCTTCTCCATCCAAACATTATATCACGACTCCTCCAAGAGGCATCACCCCTACAACGTCCTTCCTAAGATAATCTCGATCACCTTTCACGTGCATGCCTTCGATTCCAGAGCCCCTCCTCCCTAGCATTCTCATTGATAGAGATGATGATGGGTTCCTAGTTTGGGGGATACCCTTTCATCCCTTTCAAAAAAGGGAAAAGTTAGGAGAGACAGATCTATTATGTTAAAAAAGGGGGGGTAGAGCATATTTGTATTTTATCCCAATGTGCCCAGCTTGGCGAAGAGAAAAAGGGAGTGAAGTTGTGCACATAGTCAACTTAATTTGGTTGTATTTATGAAAAAAATAGGATTGGGTGCAACTTTTTTTAAAAAGGCAAAGGTTGATTACTAAAAAAAGGAAAAATGAAAGACAAAAAGAGATGATTACGAAAATGAAGGTGAGGATGTTCCAAAAAAAAAAGAGAGAAGAATTTGTTCAAGAGAAAAGAAAAAAAATGAAGTTTTTTGTTTATCCCTTCTTTGTTTGTTCTCCCAACTTGAGTATCCTCGTCATTTTACAAGTATGTGAGAAAAAAGGGAGTGGGGGACCTTTTTTTTATATTCTCTACTCAGAGACAAACTCAATTTGGTAGTGTAGACTACAATAACAATGAACTCCAGTTGGTGATCCTTTTTAGGTTCTTAAGACAGAGATGGCCCACTTCAAGGTCCCAATGAGAGCATCCATGTTCATAGATCTATGTATAGGAATTCCCAAGGTATTCTTTAACAAGTTTCAATGCCACAACCCCCATGGACTTCGACAATAGAGAGGCTCGTTGCAGGCTCCAGCTCTCTTGTTCCTCACTAACATGACATGAGAAGTATGGTCTTCAACAACAACCGATAGAGTATACATTGGGTAGTTATGTCTGTAGTATTATGTCTTCAATGCATGAGTATGTGTCTTCTTTCTATTTGTCCAAGTTGAGCAATGCATTTTCAAGCTTGAGAAGGAGCATTGAAGAATGAATAAGTGGGCAGTTAGACCTCTCCAGGATCCAATTACTACTCAATAAGTATTAGTCCTGCATCATATGTTAGTGGAACTTAGATGAAGTAGGGCTATATAAAGAGCCCTACACCCATGTACTCATTGAGAGGATTATAATAGAAGAATCTGCCCTTTCAGACGTTCTCCTGTAATTCAGGTTACACATAATCATTCTAATCTGATTATCGCTTATGCATTCTATTTTTCCGTAGTAGAATGATTGATAATGAAAATATCACGGTCATATGGAACTGCATTAGATACACCTTTATAAGTAAGCATAAATCTTTAACTAAGCATAACACTACCACCGAGGATGGTCGTGCAATCGTCCCCTTAGTAGACAATCAGGGACAGTTATTACTAAACCTCCTCTCTGAGCACAAAGTTTTGCTTAGTTGTCGCCAATTTAATTGGATTGGACAGTCAAAATGGCAACCCTCACTTAGAAGAGAATATAAGATGGTCACAACCATCTCCTCTATTAGAGGAATTTGGGCAGAAGAGATGATTTGGAAACTATCCCAAATGGGTCACTCAATATGAAGATACATGCACGTAAGGCTCTAGGGATGGTTAAGACCATCTCGAATATGGTAATTATTCCCTCAACACACTCCAGTAATGAGGCATGGTGTAGAGGGGATGGTCAACGTAATACGAGACTCTTGCAAGCAGGGACGAAGCTGAGATTTTCAACATGGGGAGGCCAAATGGATCAAAAGAAATATACTCATATTCTATATAAATAGGTAAAAGTTGATGCCAAATCTAAAAAAAACCAACATAACAATTGAGATATACAAATATAGTATCAAAATTGACCTTTGATAAGGAATATTTACGGAATTTTTACACTTGTTCCTTTAGGAGTTTTTTCAATAGCATTAAAACGATGTCTCTTTTGAAATTACGCTGATCTCCCAAAGTTCATACAAAACGATGTTTCCATTTTGTTACTGTATAGTGGTACAAGTGTATTAACGGAAAAATGTTATAATGAAACTTGTAAGAACGTATAGAAAGTGCAAAAAAGTACTGATGACATAAGTATTATTGGAAATATTCAGAAAGGTACCTTATAAAAATCCTATAATTTGATTCTTTCCATATTTTATGTTGTTGCATTTATATCAATGAATGTCATTCGTTATTATATAATTTGTTCTTTAAATTTACAACTAATATTATATTGATTTCTATATTACTAGCAAAGAAACATTCAATGGTTATCTTTTGGCAACTATTATATAATGTTTAACGAAAAAGTTAACAGATAGTTATTATTATACAAGCCTTTAATCATGCCCATGTCATTCATGCAAATTACAAGCATAAAACATGATTTTTACAATGAATAATATTTGCTATAATTTTTCATTGGATGATATGGTAATGAAAATACAAATTATTTGATTGAATAGAAAAAATTGGCCAGATACACCTATACATGATGGCATGATTAAAATCTTCCTGCTATTATATACAAATGTGATTTTTATTAATCATGCATATTTTTTTAGCAATGTAATTATAATCTTAGGAACTCTTAAATAAAACTCTATTTTATTTATCATGAAATTTGTGCTCTCAATTTCTCAATCTCTTATGACTTATTCATGTCCTTTTATCTTCTCATCATCATACTTTATACGTGATCATAGTTTATGTTATTTTTCTACATCATTTAATTCAAAATAATTAAGCAACATTCTTGAACATGACTCTATTGTATTTATTCTTTTAAGATAAAAAAATAAAAAAGGACAACTTATAAATGTAACATAGCATGTGCTTCTAATGATAATATAACATATTTTTTTAGAAAAATTACAATGAATCCAGATAGATATAATTTCTTTCTAATAAATATACACTTCTTTGATAAGAGTTTCTAGATATAACTACTACTTCAAATCTCATGAAAGAATATGGTAATAAATCTCCTTTAAGAGAGAGGGTGGGGGTGGATTAATTAACGAGGAATAGAGGTTTTCTTTTTAGCAATTAATTGACTAGATTTATTTCCATTTCTGTTTATAATAAATTTGGAAGTTTAAAAATTACGGGAGGCCAAGTTTCGTATACTTTAGGAAACTTTGGGATGACGAGGAGGCCTGGCCCCCACCCGTCCCCCCTTCCCTCCATCGCTGGTTGCAAGAACCATCCTCTAATGATAATGGAGGGGACATTTCTTTCCATATCCATCCCTTTGATTCTTCATAAAAGGGACATGGATATTTCAATGTCTCATGTGCCATGCGTTGGCGATGGTTGACTACTGATCGTCCCCTCTATCCTCAGGGGAGACGATCACCTTTTGACTATCCTCATCTGGCATCCTTTAAGGACTATATCTTGTAGTGCAGTCTACTTGGTCGATCCGAGTTCATGGAGTTAGAGTTCCACTTGAAGGGCCACTAAAATGCCAACATAAATTTTATGATCTTTTCTGCTAGCATCCCTAGAGATCCCAAAGATTACGACACCAACATACATAAGGAAGTTACATTGTTGAATGTATGCGTGTCGCTCGATCACTTCACAAATCCTTAAAATATTTCCATCGATATTCTCAATGTTCCCTATGATCATAGGATTTCTATATCAACTTCCAAAAGTAGGTCAAGGGTTTTCCTAGTTTAAATCAACAAACCGTAATATATAAGAAAGATGCCCCTCCATAAAAATGATTAAGATATTGTTTCTATTCATCCAAATACCGCTTCTTTGACTCTTCTGGGATATTTTTTGAGAGAAGAGTCACATAAATCAGTACACTCGTAATTTTAGGACAGAGAAGGTGCCATGAATATTTTAGAAAATAATATAAAAATAAAAAACTTTAAAGTATCCTAGAAAATAATACAAAAAATAAAACACCTCAAAGATTATATATGCATGGCTTAAGAAAAAAGAAAGATTCTTTATATATAAATCAATTTATAAAAAGGAAATTAACTTTACTAAGAAACATCCAAATTGTAGAGAGTATACTAGACATTTTCTATGCAATTAATATGATAAACAATATGGCATACTTTGCAACTGTGTTAGTTTACATATCATATCTGACAAGCATTGAATCGTTTTAACTATAACTCCTTATTTTACCTCAATCTGAGCAATAGTGGAGACAACTGAACATAATATAAGATGCGTTACACGAGATGCATGAGAAAATAGAAGTTTGAAAAATACAAATGTAATATTTACATGTGGAGTTAGCAATGACCCAAGAAATTATATTGGCAAGTTAAGAGGTAAAGAGATTATCCCATGGATATCAAGGGGATATTTAAACTTCTTTTGATGTAGGGATATTTATATCATAATCCTAAATAATTTTGTATTTACGTACATAACTCCTGATAATCATGAATTACACACAAAACCTCGGATAATCCTTAACTCCTATATGGCATAATCCTGTGTTAACATCCATCTATTTTTTCATTAACTTTGTCCGAATTTCTCAAGATGATTACAATTTTCATCCTTTAAGTTCACAATAATTACAAAACGATGCAACTCTTCCTTCCTTCTCTTCCTCTTCCCTCTCTTCCATGTGAACCCATCACCGAATGATGCTCCTCTACCCAAACGATAGGCTGCTCTACGTTCCCTTGTTCGACCACTGCCCTCCAGGGCCCTTTATCAAATATGATCTCTCGAGTCTCTCCGGCTCTCAACCCAACTGTGATGCGAGTCTCAGATGTCGCGAGGGGGAGGGGGCAGAGGAACATCATCTAGCTCCCTGTGATTGCCCTTAATTCCATAAAATCAAGGCAAAGAATTAAGCTTCAAAAGGCGTCAACTTCTATCCAAACCAAGTAATATAATATGCAAGGAAGTTTGGAGCAGCATCACACGCTTCATCAACAACCAAAACCACCGTGCATGACCTCGACAACCATTACCTAAGCATCGAAGAACCTTTGATCTAGAGCACGAGCAACAAACCTTTCACACAAGACCATCAGGACAACCGTATGTCTTCTTTGAATGCTCGAATACTATTCTTTAACCATATGGAGTCACCTGCAGATCTTTAGATTGGCATGAGAGCCTTCAACGTCTTCATGTAGCAGAACCTGTTCCCTTCAAGAACACAAAGCCACAACACGCTGCAGATCCTATTCCTTCACCACATAAATTGATAAGGCCGAGAATGTTCGTAACCGACGAAACATATGGACCCCATCACCTTCACATGACATGTAGTTTCAATCCATTACATCCACCTGGATCTGAATCCCATATGCAGATCCCATTCATTGTCGACCCATCTTCATCCCATATGTAGAACCTCTTCATCAAGGAACACTTGGAGGGGAGGGGATAGTAGGTTAAGGGAGGGGCAGAGGGGGGAAGGTAGTCGCAAGGGTTGAAGGGAAGGGGGTAGGGTGGGGAGGGGTGGTCGTAGGGGGTCATGTGAGGGGTTGTGGGTGGAGGAGGGGGCGGAGCCGCGGAGGGAAGCTGGAGGGGAGGGGGTAGCAGGCGGAGGAATCGGTGGAGGGGTCATGGTCGCAGTGGGTGGAGGGAGAGGAGGATGATGAGGAGGAGGAGGAGGAGGAAGAAGAAGAACTCAATGGTATAGTTGAGTTAATGGACTAATCTAACGAAGGATTATGGATGTAAGACGGAGTGACTATTTGGATTTTCACGTGTAATTCATAATTATCAAGGGTTAGTACATAAGTACAGAACTATTAAAGGTTGTCGATGAAAACATCTCTTTAATATATGATATGGTAAGAGTTAACCTTTGCATATATTTCTCAAAAAAAAGTAATAATTCCTATTTTTACTTACCGTGTTTTCTATATATGCTTTCTTCCTGTACTTATCTATGTATTTACTTCTGCACACCCTAACTGCCCCCTTGTGCCTGTCGTGTTTGATAAATAAATGTCGTTCATGACATACCTAATCTAAATTACATTTTCTAGGTATTTTTTCATGATTCTTAGTTCTTTCTTGTAATATTTATCATACCATTGTACAATTATCCCGTGGTACGCTTACTAGACGATTAAATTTTAAATAGTGTTAATTAATATAAAAAGATAATTTTTCTTCTTTTTCACAGCTTTTGTAATTATTTAAAAGTTCATTTCTATTTTTGATTATGATGATAATATATGTACACGAGCTTTAAAAAATACCACTACAACAAATTTGATTTATGACAACAAATAATTTAATATTCGTGACCATATTTCATTAGTTAAATCTATAACAAAGAATATTATTCATTGCTCGATTATTTAAATTCAAAACAAATATCGTATTTGTTGCTATATTTCTAGTAATGAAGTATATAATGATGATTACCCACTGAATTTTCCTAACTGTTACTAAATTAACAACAATTAATATAATTTTTTAATGAAAGAAGATGACAAATAATTATCAACCTATAAAACCTTCGACATACATTGTAAATTATCAGAAGATATGCCATCAAATACTCAAATTATTCATTATCATATGTCACTTTTGTTCCAGTGAGGGCATAGTATAAAACTCCAAAACTTATTTATTATTGACCTAATTTTATCTTGTGATGCTATATCTTCCAACGAGATCACAAGAATGCTCAATTTATTATGCTTCATATTTTTCGATGTTCTTGCGATTGTTAATGAACGTATTTCTAATTTTATAGTTATTTGGTCATGCTTGTTCATGATTTTATTGGTATTATATCATTTTCTTATATTTCCTACTTCTTCAGTAACGTGACCAAATTAGATCTTTTCAAAAATTGATATTCTCTTCTTTAGAAGAAAACAAATGATGGAAACGAAAGTAAATGATGCTTATTTTTGGTTAATCATTTTTCATGTGTTGTTGATGGTTCGATATGCAAAAAATGTATTGGTCAAAATGTTATGGAAAAAGCATGAATGCATAAACATCTTGGATTGCTTCTGGGCCCTGTTTGGTTGGAGAATAGGACCTGGAATAAGTGGCCAATTCTCCTCCTGACACGATTCCCAGTGGTACGACTATTCTCCATTATTCTATCTTATTTCACTCTTATTCTTATCTTTATCTCATCTTACCTACCTTTATTTCACCTTATTCTCTTTATTCCTATCCTTCAGCCGAATAAAGAATAGACCTTTATTCTCCTTATTCCCCGTGATTATTATTATCTCGGATTGCTAGTACTTTTTTTAATCTTTAATTTCCCCCTTGCATTATTTTACATATGTTCTCCCGCATGGCTCTCCTCCGCGGTAGAACGGATCCGGTCTGACATTTTCTTCCCAGTTCTTGGCGTCAGCACTCCGACGACTTGAGTTGCCTCCTTCTCCTCCTCCTCTCTTTACCGATCACTCCCTCTTACGTTATCGGGTCATAACGACTCCTACGCATCTTGATTCGGCTCCTCGCGCTGCAACGACGTGAGTTGCCTCTCTTTTCTTAGTTTGGTTCACTAGCAAGTTTCTAGGGTTACGATGTTTATAGGATGCGAATGTGCCAAGTATCATGTAAAACATAAATGTTATTGTGGTATATGCATTTTAAATCAAGCATTTGTTCTTTCTTAATTTGAAAAATCGCGAAACTGCATACTTTGCGTAAGGCAACTAGTTACCTTTTGGACCTTCTGGCGGAACAAACGCCGCATATGGCATACCAGCTTTCCGAACCTTGTGTTCCAAGATCTCATTTTTTTTCTCTCCAACTTGTAGTTGCCACCAGGAGGCTACTAAAAGTATGTCGGATAATATGATGTCCAATGCCAATGATCTATCTAAGTGGAAAGTGAAGTTAGAGTCTGCGAAATTCTTCTGAGCATTTCCAATTCGCTTTGGATCTTGCTAATTGTTAATGTGGTTGTTACAACTATTGTGACAGTAGCCTTGACGATTCTCACAAGTTTGTAGATAGGGGTGTAAACGGATCGAACCTGAGCGAACCTACATTTTTTTAGGTTCGGTTTGTTTATTTAATCGAGCATATACTTGTGTTCAGTTCGGTTCGTTTATTTTTGAACCGAATTTGAATCGAACCTCTTTTTAATCGAATCGAACCTAAGCGAATATTGAACTTGAAAATTCTCTAATATGATGGAGCAAAAAGAAATGGAAATATATATGCGTGTCTATAATTAAAATAAACATTCATTCAATTTTTTCTTTATCTAACTCTTTTTCATCTTATGAAAAAATAGATTAACAAGGATTCATCTCTTTGAAAAAAAATAATTATAATAAAATTTTGGATCTGTTCATATGAGGATAAGTAATAATGTGGGGATATGCAATAAGTAAGGTTATACTTGTTCTGTTGATTTGAGGATAAGGAAATGAAAAATACTAGATACATAGATGATGGATGTTGTAACCACGATATGACTATTTATTTTGGGATTGTTTATACCAAGATAAAATCTACTTATCCCATACATATTCATTTATCTCCAGGCAAAGTTCATTTATCCTTTGACAAAATCCACTTATCTCAAAATAAGGTCCACTTATGCTTATAAGAATTTGTAAAGATGTATATGTGTGTGTTTTTATTGAGCTTTTAACGAATCGAACCTGAGCGAACCTATGATTTTTAGGTTCAGTTCGTTTATTTAATCGAGCCTATACTTGTGTTCAAGTTGAGTTCGTTTATTTCCGAATCGAATCTGAATTGAACTTTTAACGAGCTGAACCTGAACGAATATTGAACTTGAGAATTTTCCAACACCCCCATCCGTAGGCAATTTTGATTGCGTGGTCAAAGGGAGCTGGGAAGTACGAATTCAGTGTGACCACCACAAATTTCTCTGTATGTGTCTGTCACTTTCTGGATTCGATTTTCTACTCCAGAATGCTTTTGCACCTCAGAATTTTGACTGATTAAGTTCTTCTTATATGATGTCTGTCTAGGTAGAAGCATTGAAATGTGCCATTTCAGTCGCTAATCTTGCTCAGATTTGGCGTAATGATGGTGTTACTGAAGATAACACTTAAGTGCTGCCTTTTGTCAATAGTTACTCTCCTAGAACAGTAATTTGAGCAAAGAATTTAACTTTTGTATTTGTATCTGAACTCCTGATTAGTGTTTATTTGCTGTGCCATGCCACTCAGACTGAGAACAAGCATAGATGAAGTAACGGACTATCCAATAGCAGCTTTTCTTTATCTTGTAAAGAATTTGCTACAGGTGGGTCTTCTAGCCACGTTTTGAGTTGCACGCTTCTTTTTTCTATCTACATGTAAAGTTATTAACTAGATGGTAAATTGCTTTGCAGTACTATATCTTTGCCTATGTGGATGCTCCTTCTTATCAGATATTAAAGGACCTAAATATTATCAGTATTGGAGTGTTATCCAAAGTTGTTTATATCATTGCCACTTCTGCGTGTTCACTTTTTCTACATGTTTCTTGAATTATATTGATAATCTGTAATCTGTTATGAAGCAATTAAATACTAAGATCCCGTCAAACTAGATGAGCTTGTTTCTACACTTCGCCAAGTGCACATCCAGGATTTTTCTGTCGATTCTTTTTTGCCTACCAACTAACATAACATTAAGACTACATATTTGACTTATCTAAATTTATTTCTCGTGCAATGATTTCTTGTGACTAAAATGTCATCTCGCATGGTACACTAACACAACCAAGCATGCTAATAATTTGTACCCAATTTCTTGGATTGAGCTTGCCTATTGATTCATTCGAACGGCTCGAGAGTCCATGACGGGATAGCATCACAACCGATGATCGGGAAATGTTGAGTGCGATTATATAAGTGGATGTCTACTACTTATTAAGTTCGGCTTGAGAATTTTGGGCAATTGCAGATAGATCAATTTAGGCCCAAGCCTAACAAGTTATCAAGAACAATTTCCTCGATAACGACTCATGTTTATGCTGGGGTCTTTATAGATATGGTATCAGAGATGGCTTCCTATAATATAAGAAAGGACCACCTAATAAGTGGAGCCACCCCTATGAGTTGGGAGGAAATGATTATCTTAAGGTGGATCCGCTGCAATTATAGTAGATTTTCAAAGATGATAAAAACTATGGCAAATAAAGATTCGAACCTTGCTCCCCACTACAATAGACGATTAATACTACCACAAAACCACTAGGTGCTTTTGTCATTTGTTTTGCAGTAAGAATATTGAACTCAAGGAGGGGCCATCTTAACAACTAAGATCATTATACAAGGGGAATATAAGAATTTAGGAGGGGCCGTGGCCCCCCCTTAATGTATGCTAGTTCCACCCATGTATACAAGATATCTAGTAAAATTACATACCTACGAGTGATATGGTGGCCGGTTTTCTAACCAAGGGAATAACAATATATACATACATTGAACATGTTGGTTTAATGGGACTCAAGAATACACGAGTCAAGAAAGAGTTTTTCATGAATAACGAACCTCACTGCAGACATCTATATACACTATACAAATAGTGGGGGTGTAAAAGCTTTGACCATTTCGGTCAAGAGGGAGATTTCTGATACCGGTAATAGATTTCGAGCTACCCTATCCTCGTATTAGCTTGCGAGAGAGATGATGGGTTTGGGTAGGGGATGTGAAGGAGCTCCCCATGGGCGAGATGGCCATAGATGATCTGTTTACCTCATCATGGGAGGTTTATATAAGACACGGTCTCCCGCAAGACCCGGCCTCGCCGTAACTGCCAGTGGTGGTTTTGACCACTCAGACAATTCACAATATGCATTCTAACAGGTACCACATCGGAGTGTTGCAGCCATGGGCCTAGTGCCCCCTCCTCGGATACTGGTAGTCCATGCCATCACCCATCCTCCTTTTCCCACTCTTCCTCCCTCATGGTTTCTGTGCTTGTTATTGGCCAATGAGGGTTTGGTTTTCCTACAAAGTTTAACGAAGTGGAGATGTGAATGTGAACCCTTCCACATTCTTTAGGTTGCTAGATCATCTATTAACCAAACCAATATTCCACAATATTATTGTGGGGAGGCAATTTTCCCATGCACAAGCCTAGTAATGGAACATCTTTTCCTCCAATCGACCAGTATTTTCCTTGTAAGTTCATCTTTATTTATCAGGTTCTCATTGAATGAGCCTTATTTTTTGGCTTGAGCTTTGCTGGTAAGTTCATTTGCTTAATTTTCCAACAACTTGCTTGTTCAGTTTGATGATTTGTTCAATGTGATGATTTTGTCTGTTTTATCCTTTCCATTTGTTGATTGTGATGAAAAACATTGGAGATGCTCTTTCACATATCCGCTAGTTGATTTCTTTCAACTTTTAGCTGATTTTTTAGGGTTTTGTGTTTAATAGAATTTGTCTATTGCTGCAGTTCTGCCACAGATTGATTTCTTTCGACTTCTATCTGATCTTTTGATGACATTATGTTTAATAGCATTTGTCTATTGCTGCAGTTCTGACCACATACTCCAAACTCCTTTTCAAGGTTGGGCAATGGCTATAGTGAGTTGTTAAACCGATTGCTTTTGTGGATACTCATTGAAGAGATTTCTTTACATTAATATTCACTAATATCAACCCTGGTTATATAAGTAATTGACATGCATTTCAGGTAATGACACTCCTTAGTGGCTTTGCTGGGGTTTACACAGAGGTCTGCTTTGGTCTTGCTTGCAGATGACTTTGGAACACTTTTTCTCTGTTTCATTATTATGGTTTTTGTTTTTAATGTTTTGCTGCAGGCTATTATTGAAAAGCACCCATCAAGAAATATTAACTTGCAGAACTTCTGGTTATATGTTTTTGGAATGATTTTAAATATAATTGCAATTATTATTCAAGATTTTGATGCTGTCATGGAGAGAAGCAAGTTGAGATAGATACATGATATCTTTCTATGGCATCAAAACTTAGACTCAATTTATCTGACATGGGATAAAATCCATCTTTATTCATACGTTTCTTTCATGGATATTCATTGATAACATCTATCATGATTTTCAATCATGCGCTTAGGTATTTCTTCTCAATCTTTCTTGTTAATAGTTTCATATAACTAACGTAATATCTGCATCCTATTGCAGTGTCAAATTCAATTGTCATGAAGTATGCTGACAATATCGTGAAGGTCAGTCATAATTCATAGGTATGCAGCTTTGGATGCAATTTTTACAGGATAATTATCGTATGGTTTATGATAATGTAGGTTTGAATTGGTTATGTCATTCTTCAATTTTGTGGAAGTAGCAAGCCTATTTCCTTATACATAGATATGACCCAGTTGTAGTATCCATTATGGTTTCTTCGTCCAATGAACCTCCTGCGAAGGCCTATGCCGCTACTCCAAATGACCCCTCCACTAGGCACCCCCTGCAAATAGATAAAAAAACAAGCACGCTCATTAAGATAGAGATGATGTGGGACTTATCTCTTTATTGTGCTCACTGCTTCTTTATGTAAATGTCACATAGTTAAATGAATTCCATTCCTCTTTATTTACATGGTACCAACGCCGGTACGATTTTGAGTTTCTACCTAATACTTCAGCACATCCTCTTGACCAACAGACATCATGTGAAGATAGAAATTGGACATCTTTCGAGGATGATTGAGAAATGACTGGGACTGATCTGTACACACCAAGAGACTGTTTTTTCCTGATCTTTTTGATGATATAGTTGTAATGTAATGCGAATCATGTCTAGGAGACAGGGGGATCGTATGTTGAATAATATTGATGTTCTCCATATTTAGACATTAGCATT
Organism: Ottelia alismoides; assembly: GCA_037367405.1. Lineage (NCBI taxonomy): Eukaryota > Viridiplantae > Streptophyta > Magnoliopsida > Alismatales > Hydrocharitaceae > Ottelia > Ottelia alismoides. The sequence goes on along the minus strand of JAZKJV010006419.1, from coordinate 27,952 downwards.
ATGTCTATTTTGTTCTATCTATTTCTATTAGTCCAAATATGGACTTAATTGTTTCCCCCCTTTCTATCTAATAAACCCTACCTTTGGATAAATTTATTTCATTATATTCCATCGCTTTTCAACATGCAATAGCCGTAACCTTCCCACCATCACCCTCATCATGTTCTGTGCCATCTCAATCTTTGTGTTCTGCTGATCGCCACCATCATGTTCTGTGGAAGACCCATCCAATGTTGCAGAAGTCGGTATTCGGTATTCAGTCGGAGGAGTCACGTAATAACTTGGCATTCGGGAGAATATTCGGAAATATTCAATTATGTATTTTTTATTTATTTAAAATATAAAAATTATGTCCCATAAAAAATATATAAAAATTACGTCTAATATATATTATTGTATATTTATACATATATGGTCACCATCAATAATACTCCAAGATAAAAGTACCAATTACCAAGTTACAAATATTGAGCTTTAGTATTTGTGATGATACTATGATAAACGAGAACCTTAAAAATTAAAAAAAATAATCATGTCACTTGTGCTAAGCCTGGGTAAATGAGGAGGGTTGCGTTAGGTAGCCGACAACCAGCGTAAAATAGTCAGAGACAACTTCCTAAATAGTACTTTTTTTCTAAAAAAATACTATTTAAAAAGTTGCCTCATGACAGTCGGATCTTTTCAACATGGATTTAAGCAAACATACAGATTTCGTTGGGGCGTTCCCTACTTGCGACGCGTTGCATCGCCCGAATGTAATGAAAAATTGGCAAGGGCCGCTACATCGTAGCCTGGATGTAGTTTAAAATCTTCAAATAAAAGGGTTGGTAAATAAAAGGAGGATTTCTAAGATAACTAGAACTAGATGGTGGAATCTTCCACTGAAGCAAGCGAGCTTCAGGGAGAAGGTTTTTTTTTGAGGCTTCAGGGAGAAGGTTTTAGAAGACTTATCTTGGGATTGTGGGAGACAGTAGCATCTTGTATTCGAAAGTAGAGGAGGCTTTGAATGTTATGAGACATGGAAAAGGTGTAGGACCAGATGACATCCCTGTAGAAGTATGGAGAGTTTTAGGTAAGCGTGGTTTGACTTGGCTTACGAATCTATTCAATGTTATTTGGCGAAGCAAGAAAATGCCTGAAGATTGGAGGAGTATCGTGGTGCCTCTTTATAAGAACTAAGGAGACATTCAAAATTGTTCAAATTATAGAGGTATCAAGCTGATGTGTCACCCTATGAAAATTTGGGAACGTGTGATCGAAAGAAGGTTGAGGCAAATTTCCCATGTAAAAGAAAACCAATTCGGATTCATGTCAGGTCGCTCAACGACTGAAGCCATCCATTTGCTGAGGAGAACAATGGAGATTTATAGAGCTAAAAGGAAGAACCTCCACATGATCTTTATTGATTTAGAGAAGGCTTATGATTCTGTCCCACGAGAGATATTGTGGAGAGTGTTGGAGAAGAGACAAATACCTGTCCTATACATTAACCACATAAAGGACATGTATGGTAGGGCTTTATCTTGTGTAAGGACCCCATTTGGGAAGACTGGATATTTTGACATCAACATCGGTTTACATCAAGGTTCTGCTTTGAGTCCATTTCTTTTTACTTTGATTATGGACGAGTTGACCAGTCACATTCAGGATGACTTACCCTGGTGTATGTTATTTGCTGATGATATTGTGTTAATTGATGAGACTAGAGATGGAGTAAATGAGAAGCTTGAGGTATGGAGACATGAGTTGGAGACTAAAGGATTTCGTATAAGTAGGGCTAAGACGGAATATATGGAGTGCACCTTTAATGGAAGCAATGGTGAAGGAATCGAGGTGAAGATTGGTGACGATAACATTCAGAAGAGAGACTCCTTTAGATATCTGGGATCTATTCTGCAACATGATGGGGAAATTGATGGAGATGTTACTAATAGAATAAATGCAGGCTGGCTAAAGTGGAGAGGAGTCTCTGCTGTTCTCTGTGATAAGAAAATTCCTTTAAAGATTAAAGGAAAGTTTTTAAAGCACCCGTGCGACCTGCTATGCTTTATGGATCTGAATGTTGGCCTGTGAACCATAGACATGTGTAGAGAATGAATGTAGCAGAAATGAAAATGCTAAGGTGGATGTGTGGACACACACGTAAAGATCGGATTCGGAATGATGCAATCAGAAAGAAAGTTGGTGTAGCTACGATCGAGGATAAGATGCGAGAAAACCGCTTAAGATGGTTTGGACATTTGCAAAGAAGATCAACTGATGCACTAGTTAGGAGATGCGAGTGTTGGGATGTTGAGCCGGCTAAGAGAGGGCGAGGACGGCCCAAGAAGTGTTGGAAAGAGACCATACGAAGGGATCTTAGTTTTGTGGATATAAGCCCGGGATTGGCCCAAGGTAGATCTGAATGGCGGCGAAGAATCCATGTAGCCGACCCTACTTAATTGTGGGAAAAGGCTTTGTTGTTGTTGTTATTATTGTTGTTGTACTTGTGCTAACACCATCTTCTACTGACGCCACCATCGCCAAAATTTTCTCCTGTCTGGCAAAATCGCCAAGTGTTGGAGATTGCTCACCCAGCCCTAGTTATGGAGTTCATATCTGATCACCATCACCAACATGATTAAGCCCTAACTTTGGAGATTGCATCTGAATGCATCTGATTTTCGGGCCATAGTTCTCAGTGTCTGTGTCTGATCACCATCTTCAAGTGCTGGAGATTTCATCCAAAGCTCTCAAGATTGCATCCAAAGCTCTCAGTGCCATCAACAAGTGTTGAAAATTCTCATCATATCTGATAACCATCGCCAAGTGCTGGAGGTTGCATTTAAAGCTCTTAGCACCATCGCTAAATTCTCATTGTCGAGGTGTTCTACCGCGTGACTGCTTTTGATCGCCAATTAGTGGAGTCAATTGCTGGACTCAAGCCCTAATTGCTACTACAATTGACAACTTTCTGCTACTATGGAGTCAAGTATACCATGTTGTTTGAATCAGGTAAGACCACAAGGTCTGCTACTACAATGCACAACTTTCTAGATAGATAGCTTTTGTTTGGTCCTTTCGCTCTTTTTTATGCCTAAATACATTAGCTATCAATTTCTGTTCGATTTTTTCTTCGTTTAGGCTGGAATGTCTCTAGTGAGACAGAATCCCTATATCTACCTCATCTATTGTTGTGGTACAAGAGATGTCTATTAAGATTAAAGGGTAGATAGTTATGTACTTTGGTTTCGGTCAATGGATGATATATACTCTCACAATAATCCTCTCAAGAGAGAGGATAATTGCTATGAATGCTGGTTATAATATAACCGTTATGTCATAAACTGGTGAGCAAACAGTATAGGTCAGACAGTTGCTGCCAATCCAACAACTAAAGAGATATGGGATGAGTTGTCTCAGATTTATTCCCAACAAACTTGCGAATCTTGGCATTGATTGCTTTGTTATATTTCACCCTCTCAAGGGTATACTAGCCTTTTGAGTAGTAGGGGGGACACCCTATCTAACCCTAACACTAGGCCTCCACCCATTTAAGGAGCCTCAGGGTAGCATATTACAAATTTACAATCTAGCAATTCCCTTTTCTTCTTCAACATCTTCATCCAATAGATCCTCAATAGTGAAATGCCTCTTCCTCATCATGTTCCACTGGAAAAGACCCATCCAGGGTATAGTAGGCTTTCACAAAGTTAACCTTCCACAACAATTTTTTCATACCGCACCTCTCTTAGTCAGAGACCATCTCAGACATCGCTACAAAGTTATCTAGTAAGGATCTTTATGTGATGAAAGTATGCTGGACCGGGACACAACATGCTGGACCGGAACACAACCCCTCACAGTCTCAAGGCTAGAATCTTTCTAACTATAAGGTACACATCATTGGATAACACGATCTATATGTATTCCTTAGTTTGTTCTGGTGCCTCATGGTTTGGTAATCGGAGGAAGATTCTCCAAAAAAAAAAGACGAGGAAGAACCTGCTCAGCTGCTTACACCCAAACTTCCCCTCTAGGGTACTGAATCACCGACATTGCTGCATCACATCTGGGCCAACCAGTTCTTAGAACTCCTCTTAAAAGAAAATAGGAGAACCATCATGACTAATGAGCCCCCTTGCTTCAACTTTGCTGTGGAAACTTTCACCTCCTCTTCTGTGGCCATGCTAACTAATCCATACTATTGCTCCTCCAATATCTGTTTAGCTGGTCCACTGCACCACTACCAATCCTCATTCGGCCTCCTTGTTATAAAGGCAAATGACTTTAAGGCCTAATGATAACAACTATCATGATTTTCGATCATGCACTTAGGTATTTCTCAATGTTTGTCGCTAACGGTTTCATATTACTAATATCACCATCCTATTGCAGTGGAATTGCAGTGTCAATGGACATGAAGTATGCTGACAATATTGTGAAGGTCAGTCATAACTCATTAGTATGCAACTTTTGATGCAATTTTTACAGGATAATTATCATACACTTAATGATAATGTATGCTTGAATTTGTTGTCAGTCTTCATTTTTTTGGAAGTAACAAGCCACATTTATGACCTAGTCGTAGTGTCCATTATGGTTTCCTAATACAATGTCCGCGAAGGCCTATGCCGCTACTCCAAATGGTTCGTCCACTGGGCACACCCTGCAAATAGATAAAAAACAAGCACGGTCATTAATATAGAGGTGAAGTGTGACTTATCTCTTTATCGTGCTTCTTTATGTAAATGCCACATAGCAGGTATGATATTGAGTTTCAACCTAATAGTTCAACACATCCTCTTGACCAAGCAACGGCATATGAAGATATAAATCAATAATCTCTCAGGGATGGTTGAGGGGATGGTTGAGCAACGACTGGGATTGATCTGTACGCACTAAGAGACTTGGGATTGATTTGTACGCACTAAGAGATTGTTTTTTACCCGATCTTTATGATGTTGTAGTTGTAATGTAATGCAGATCATGTCTATGACAGGGGGATCTTATGTTAATTAATATCGATGCTCTCCATATTTAGACATTAACATTTTGTCTTTTTAGTTCTTTCTATTTCCATTAGTCAAAGTATGGACTTAATTGAATCTCCCCCCTTCGTGTAATTAGGGTTTTGGGGTTTCAACTGTATATAAAAATCTTACCCTTTGAATAAATTTATTCATTCTATCCCATTGATTTTCAACATGGTAGCCCTAACTCTTCCACCATTATCCTCATCGTGTTCTGTGCAATCTCAATCATGGTGTTTTGCTGATCACCGCCAGCGTGTTCTGTGGAAGACCCATCTGCTGTGCTAACACTATCGTCTGTTGACCACCACCATCGCCAAAATTGTCTTCTGCGTGCCAACATCACTAAGTAATAGAGATTACTCCTCATTGCCAAACCCTAGTTCTGGAGATCATATCTGATCACCATCACCAACAAGATTAAGCCCGAACTCCAGAGATTGCATCCGATTTTCGGGTCATGGTTCTCATAGTATCTGATCATGATGGCCAAGTGTTGGCGACTGCATCTATATCTATCAGTGCCATGGACAAGTGTTGAAAATTCTCATTATATCTGATCACCATCACCAAGTGATGAAAGTTGCATCTAAAGCTCGTAGCGCCATGGCCATGTTTTGGATATCAAGCCATAATTCTCATCGCCAAGTAAACCACGAGGTGTGCTTTCAGCCTACCACATGATTGCTTGAGTCAATTGCTGGAGACAAGCCCTAATTGCTACTACAGTTGACAAGTTTCTTCTATTACAGAGTCAAGTTAGACCACGAGGTCTGAATCTAGTAATACCACGAGGTCTGCTACTATAGTGCATGGCTTTCGTGATAATTATATCTTGTTTGGTCCTTTGGCTCTCTTTTTTATGCCAAAATAAATTAGCTATCAACTTCTCTTTGATTTTGTTGCAAACCAAACAATGAGAAACACAAAGAATAACATAGGGATTTACGTGGAAAACCCTACGATGAGGGAAAAACCACAGGGGCACACATGAACCCTAATCTCCTTCTCAAGGGGATTAGGATTCTCTCTTCAGTAGGTTAATTGTAAAGGAGGGGGGATGAGTACATTTATAGGACGGCGGGGTAAACGGTCCCTCATCCAAAGACCCGTTTACCCATTTACAACTCAACATAGTGGATGAGCTAGGGTTGGTGGACTATTCAATTGAGGTTGCTATTTACACATTGGAACTCCTCCTCAAGGTTTAGTATCGACAGATTCACAGCTTCTGTAAAGTTTGCAGAAGCTTTACTAATTTGTTTCGTATCATGAAGGTTGAGGCCATTCTCGAAGCATGCATCACAAGTCTGGCCCTCGAATGTGAATGTGAGCCATACCACCTACTTCAAGTCAGATGGACTTAGCTAGTTGAACAAAGTTTTCTACGATTGGTGGAAGAACAATAGAGAGCAGTGCAAGATGAGGGTGGAAATTGGAACCACGAAGAATTCGACAACATGACTCAGGTTGTTACGGTTCTTCCCAGTTGAGATTTAGAAGGCCTTTAGAGAGAGGACAGATAATAAGAGATCGAAGCAATAGCATGTTTTGTATAGACGGATAAGCTAAAAGATGAAATGTTATTTTCTACATAGAAAAAGGATAGGAGGGGACACCTTTGAGTGGTTAAGGAAGAGGATTTTAAGAAAGAGATCCAAAGGAAGAAAAGCTCCTTTAAAACGTGGTTGACAAAGGGGAATACAACACCTTTTCTTTCATTCAATGGTAATTGAGAGATGAAGAAGGAACACATTTGATAAGCTACTGGTATAAGACATGGAAGCAGTTCGGCCAAAGAAAGTTGGGTTGGCCCAGGGAGACATTTGGGCTTTATAACAAGTAAGTTAAGTGGAGATTGGTAGTTGTGCAGTGGGCCAACTAAACAAGATGTTGAAGGAGCAATATCATGGATTAGTTAGCATGTTCACAAAAGATGAGGTGAAACTTACCATTGCAGGGCTAAATCAGGCAGGCTCATTAGGCCTGATGGTTCTCCTATTTTTTTTAAAGGGAGTTCTAATAAGGACCGGTCGGCCCAGATATGATGCAACCATGTAGGTGATGTCCAATATCCTAGAGGGGAATTTCGGGTTTTAAAGCAGTTGAATAGGTTCTTCCTCTTTTTTTTTTGAAAAATCTTCCTCTTATTACCAAGGCAGGAGGCACCCAAACGAACTAAGGAATAAATATCAATCATGTTATCCAATGGCGTGCACCTAATAATTAGAAAGGTTCTAGCCATGAGTCTTGGAGGGGTTATGTATATCCTGGTGAACTCGACCCAGCATACATTCATCATATAAAGATCCTTGCTAGATAATTTTATAGCGACGTCTGAGATGGTCTCCGGGTAAGAGGTGAGGTATGAAAAGATTGTTGTGGAAGGCTAACTTCATGAAGGCCTACTATACCCTGGATGGGTTTTTTTTCCAGAAGAGCATGATGATGAAGAGGCCATTCAGTATTGAGGAAATGTTGGATGAAGGTGCTGAAGAAGAGAAGGGAATTGCTTAGTTATAATACGCTACCCTAAGGCTCCTTAAATAGGTGGAGGCCTAGTGTTAGGATTGCATAGGGAGTCCCACTACTAATCAAAAGGCTACTATACCCTTGAGTGGATGAAACATAACAAAACAATCAATTGCAAGATTTGCCATATTGTTGGGAATAAGTCCGGAGTAACTCATCCCATATTTCTTTAGTTGTTGGATTGGAAGCAATTGTCTGACCTATATTGTTTGTCAGCCAGTTCATGATTCGATGGTTATTCTACAACCAGGATCCATAGTTATTATCCTCTGTCTTGAGAGGATTTTTTGTGAGAATATATATCTTCCTCTGACTGCAGGCAAATACCTTAAAAGCCTGACACCAAAGTATGTAACTATATACCCTTTAAGCTTAATAGATGCCGCTTGTACCACAGAAGATAAGGTGAATACAGGGGTTTTGTCTCAGTATAGGACATTGCGGTCAGAATGAAAAAAAATCTGTTGAGTTGTAAATGGGTAAACGGGTCTTTGGATGAGGGACCGTTTACCCCGCCGTCCTATAAATGTACTCATCCCCCCTCCTTTACAATTAACCTAGTGAAGAGAGAATCCTAATCCCCTTGAGAAGGAGATTAGGGTTCATGTGTGCCTCTGTGGTTTTTCCCTCATCGTAGGGTTTTCCACACAAATCGAGAAACATGAATCTCAACCTTGCTCTGATACCATGTTGCAAACCAAACAATGAGAAACACAAAGAATAACACAGGGATTTACGTGGAAAACCCTACGATGAGGGAAAAACCACAGGGGCACACATGAACCCTAATCTCCTTCTCAAGGGGATTAGGATTCTCTCTTCACTAGGTTAATTGTAAAGGAGGGGGGATGAGTACATTTATAGGACGGCGGGGTAAACGGTCCCTCATCCAAAGACCCGTTTACCCATTTACAACTCAACAAAGAGGGGCGAACAAATTTCTATTCTCTTGGTGTATGTGGATGATATGATTCTGACCGGTAATAATGATGAAGAAATATCCCGCCTAAAACAGGTTCTTGCTACAGAGTTCGAACTTAAGGACTTGGGCAGGCTACAGTACTTCCTTGGTATTGAGATGGCAACTTCTCCTGGTGGCTTGTGTTTGAATCAACGGAACTATGCACTCAATTTACTCAAGGACTCTGGTCTGCTTGGATGCAAGCCGGTCACTACTCCTATTGACGCTAACCATAAGCTCAGCAAAGCAGATGGTGAACCTCTCAATGAAGCTTCAACAGGGCGGTATCAGAAACTTGTTGGAAAATTAATTTACCTCACTCTCACGAGACCTGACATTACCTATGCTGTCAATGTGGTAAGCCAATTCATGCATGCACCCACGACTGTTCACATGAATGCGGTCAACAGAATTTTATGCTATGTGAAAAATTCCCCAGGCAAAGGTCTTGTGTTTAGAAAACAAGATAGTGTGCACATTGAAGGTTACACTGATGCGGATTGGGCTGGATCTGTGGATGATAGGCGGTCAACATCAGGATATGCTATTTATCTGTGTGGTAACCTGGTCATATGGCGAAGCAAGAAACAGAATGTTGTCTCCAGGTCTTGTGCTGAAACCGAATACAGGGCCCTTGCAAATGGAGTTACTGAGATCGTATGGTTAAAACTTCTCTTGGCCGAGTTGGGTGTTGTACCTATCATGCCATTGAAGATGTTCTGTGACAATAAAGCTGCCATAAACCTAGCAAATAATCCTGTTATGCATGACAGAACGAAGCATGTGGAAATAGACAAACATTTTATCCGTGAGAAGATTGAAGATGGCCAGTTGTGTCTTCCTTACCTGAAGTCTGGTGATCAGATTGCGGATCTCTTCACAAAGGGGCTGCCTACGGCGATATTTGAGCTGAATGTAGGCAAGTTGGGCATGGTTGATATATATGCCCAACTTGAGGGGGAGTGTTGAGTTGTAAATGGGTAAACGAGTCTTTGGATGAGGGACCGTTTACCCCGCCGTCCTATAAATGTACTCATCCCCCCTCCTTTACAATTAACCTAGTAAAGAGAGAATCCTAATCCCCTTGAGAAGGAGATTAGGGTTCATGTGTGCCCCTGTGGTTTTTCCCTCATCGTAGGGTTTTCCACATAAATCCCTGTGTTATTCTTTGTGTTTCTCATTGTTTGGTTTGCAACACACTATATCCCTAAACTTGACTGCTAGTGCCCTATGCTTGTTCTGTCGTCAGATTAGTCCTCTCACATCGAAATCTCCCTTGAACAAACATGATACTATACCATCAACCTCATTCGTTGTTGTCCTTGTATTCTCAAGAGTCAAAGCCTCTCATGCCTCTGTAAACTAAGGTATAGACCCTTGCTACTCAAAAAATCAATCCATCCGAACTCTTGAATTGAGTGGACACCACCCAAGTCCTCTACTGGGACCCAAAATTGTCGAAACTTTATTTCACCAACTGAACAAGCAACAAATGACCACTGGATCTTCCCACCGCCTCCTTTTACTTCAAAGTATGTCTATCATATGTAATTTACCCATAGGTCTCTCCCCTATATAAGAGAGCATAGGGTTCACGCGGTCCTAGGTCTGAGCTCTAGAACCCTAACCCTAACCTTAGCCCCACCTTCATCTCCCGCACCTCTAGCCGTATCTCACCGCAGCCACCGCTAAGCGGCACCAGCCGTGCCGCCCAACGGTACTAGCGGTGCTGCCCAAAGGTCCCAGGGGCCCCAACCGCACTGTCTAGCGGCCCCAGCCGCTCCGCTCCCTTCTTACGATCCGCGTGCTACCTTACGCAGCCTAGCGGCCCAGCGCAGCCACCACGCGCACGTCGTGCACGTCTAGGGGCTTCGCGACTTCTTATGTGTGATTCACTTGTGTGCAGTGCCTCCGTGCACGGCGTGCCATCTAGCCGCTGCATTATCGGTAAAGGCCCTTCTTGTATTTGATGGGTTTGAGTGCATAAGTCTACATATGCATTCAAATCCATGTATGTTTGTGTAGACATCCATACATTAGTCTACAAAATCCAGTTTTTCTACATCCAGCATTATGTCAGAGAACAAGGTCGATATACCCGCCACAGTCGCCTTCAGGGGTCCAGCACCTATTGTCAAGATGGATGGGACAAATTATGAGCTCTGGGCGATGCAGTTTATGAGTCTCATGAAGTCAAGCGGTAAGAAACATATTCTTACTGAGGAGGAGCCGATTGAGAAAATTGGGCTAAATGCCTCATGGGAGGCTGATGGTGCCTATGCGAAGGTTTAACTTTCAGGTACATTGGTAATAGAGATCGCCAATGATGTATTGCATCAACCCACAACAAAGGCGATGTGGGATATCCTTGCTGCGACTTATTCCCAGGCAAGGAATGAGACGAAGATTCTGCTACTCTAGCACGATATTTTCACTATCAAGTAGAATGGACGACCCCTTCATTCATTATATATATCCTTGCGTGGAATGTTCGAGAAGCTCCATAGTTTCATGCCTCTTTTAGTAACTCCAGAGCAACAGAAGACGTATAGAAATGCCACCTTGGTGGGCGTATTAACTGTCAGATACCGTCCTCACCTCACCATGTGGCAACATCCAAGTAGGTTTCAGACTGGCCGCTGCGGCTGAGGCCTTGAGACGCTACGTCAGCACCACCCTACTTATTACCGTCCGAAAGCTCCTTCCCTAAGACTCTTTGAAGGAGGGAAGAGTGATGGTCAAATCCCCAGTCTCGAAGTCCTTTCATAGTTCGCGAGTCTTCAATCAACTTCATCCCATGCTATCTAGTTGGTCAGGTCCTAGCAGCTCTAGACCCTGAGTACGAGGGTGCTCACTCTCAGATTCTGGCCGATGCCACTATTCCTCCTATGGAGGAAGCCTTTCGTCGACTCAGTAGGATCACCGTTCCATCTACTCCTGCCAGTCAGACTTCCTCAGCGATGGCTGCCTCTCGAGGTCGAGGAGGTACCTCTCAATTTCGTGGACGTGGAACCCGTGGACGAGGAGGTCGTATTCATCAACCGTGCACATATTGCCACCGTCCTGGACATACAGAGGATACATGCTATTCCAAGCATGGATTTCCCGCTTCTGTATGAGTAGCTGAACAGGTTGAACCTCATGCTGCTTCCCTATCGCTTCTGCTATTCCAAGCATGGATTCCAAGCATGGTTCGTTTTATCACTCTCTTGTTTGACATCGGATCACTCTTTGTGAGGTTTGTGGGCTGGGGGGGGGTGGTCAGGGGGAGGATTTAGTGGCTAGGGTTCTTAGTGATCACTTCAAATGCATGAGTAGGTGCTTAGTGCATGGTGGAGGCTGGTGGCTGGGTATGGGGGTATCCTAGATCTCTAGTGGGGAAGTTGATGAGCTGATCATGAACTCTGAAATGCTGGAGGTTGGAAAGGTAATGTTTAGGCTTATGACTACGTTGATTGACATTTCTTATGGGCTTCACTACATCGAAGGATTTCCCAAAAATGTGGATCTCCTGGATGAAGTGACGTGTTACAATGTCGTCCATCACTATTGTTAAGAAGAGGAACGAATGAGATATTTATTCCATAGAGTTAGGGTCTCTTATATAGAGAGAAAACCCTAGAGAGTACAAGGGTTATAGAACTCGAAGGGTCACAGAGGTTACGAAACTCGAAGGGTCACAAAGGCTTATGGAACCTGAAGGGTCACGACATGTGGGTTTACGGAACCCGAAGGGTCATATGCATAAATGTAAGTATAATAACTCTAACACTTCCCCTCAAGCTGGAGCTAAAAAAGCTGCAACTTGTAGCAAAAAGAAAAGTATACACCACATCTTCACATGATGCATCATAAGAACACATGTTCGCTGCTGGTAGAAGACCTCGCTCGAGGACGGGTCTGTGGTTTTCAGGTCACTGGAACGTGTTTCTGCCATGCCTATAGAGTCGCTGCTTTATCAGATCACTGGAACATATCTCTATCGTGCTTGCAGGTCACCGGAACATATCTCTGTCATGCCTGGAGAAGAATCGTTGTAGAAGAAGTCCAACATGGAGTAGTAGTCGGGGTGTAAAAGAAGAAGTATACGCCCTGATGAAGAAGTCGATGCTCGGTGAAGACGAATGATCTGAGTAATAGTCTGCAATGTCGGTTTATCAGTCGTGGTAGGGCAACAACGTCCTGAAGAATCATCTCTGACTCCCCCTTTCTCCCATACTTGATAGTATAAAGAGTATGAAATAACAAGTTGGGAGAAACAAGTCGTGGTGAATTAAGGGTAGTTGGGGGGGGGGGGGGGGGCTCCAGGCGGTGCCAACGACGCAGGAAGTGCGGTTGGAGCTGTTGGAGCCTCGGACGATGCTTTAGGTGCCGCTGGAGGTAGCAGCTGGTGCTGCTGGGGACTCAGGCTGCCTTGCACGGGACCATCAAATCCACAAGCAATGCATGAGGTCCAGCCCTCTCTCCTTGTCGATGGAGAGAGGGCTGGTTGTATTGGTGGATTTAGGGTATTAGGCTCCCGTCTAGGATCGTTGCTCTGATACCATGTTGAGAAGAGGAACGAATGAGATATTTATTCCATAGAGTTAGGATCTCTTATATAGAGAGAAAACCCTAAAGAGTACAAGGTTTACAGAACCCGAAGGGTCACAGGGGGTTATGAAACTCGAAGAGTCATAAAGGCTTACAGAACCCGAAGGGTCACAACATGGGGGTTTACGGAACCCGAAGGGTCACACGCATAAATGTAAGTATAGTAACTCTAACAACTATTTTGGTCATTGTGCACCCGAGGGTGTGGTTTCTTTCAGCTTTAGAGGGGTTCGACTAGGATGGTGGATCACATTCTGGATGGTGGCTTTTGACCTGGTACTCAAGGGATGAGCTGTCTTACCAGTCTTGCAATATGTTGATGATACAATCCTCTTGTGGAAGGAGGCCCGGAGAGCTGTATGAGGTTGTCGGTGGTACTTGACTTGTTTGAGATTATATCTTGCAATAGGAAATCCCATGATTTGGTTCGGTCATTACTTATCTCTTTTAGTTGTGAGTATTTAAGGATCATGAATTATTACCCTTCTTATTATGTCCTGAGGTTATATAATGGATCAATACATTTATTACACGTTGATTGATCTTTTACAAGGATTTGAATCACTAATATATTACATAACCATCGTCATTCATCTCTTATTTATTTTATTATGCTGAGATTTTATTTTTAGGAGATATTTGTGCTATAGTAGTTGCAATGGTAAATGATAAAACTATATTTATTTGGTCTTTTGTCTCATTCCAATCTGGGTTTTGATCGGATATTGTATTTCATTGATTTGCAAATTTGCATCTACCAGATCCTATGGTCATTTGTTTAGATTGAACTCAAAGGTAAATATTAGAGTATTCAAACTTAGAGAAAACCAATCCAACATATCTCGTTAAGATCTGTTCTTATTCTAATACTGCGAATTGCTTTTAACCCTTTAAGAAATCCAATCTAGTAAATCTAGTTGGTGTTATTTCTTTGTTTTTATTACATTGAAACTGTAGATATATATATATATTCATTTTACCATGTTTATTGGTCTGTTTCTTAACTCTCTTTACTTATGTATGCTTTATGTAATTTACCTATAGGCTACTCTCCTATATAAGAGAGCTTATGGTTATTGGAATAAACAGACTGATCATTTTTCCCAACATGGTATCAGAGTGGCGATCCTAGACCGGAGTTCTCATACCCAAACCCTAACCCTATCCCTTCCATCCCTAGCCTCTCGCACGCTCAGCGGCCTCCGCCACCTCGCCCCTTGGCTAGCGACCTCCGTCGCCCCTCGGCCAGCGGCATCTGCTGCTCAGCGACCTGTGGCGTTGTCGCCTAGCGGCATCGTCGCCCATCGACATCGCTCCTAGCGGCTTCCTGTGGGTCATGTCGCCCTCTTGACCTCTGCGGCCCCGCCATTCCCGTAGTCTTCCGCCATCCTTGGCGGTCCCCATAGTCGCGTCGCTTTCTTCAAGAGTGTTGGTTGTGATCTAAGTCTACACATGCAACCAACTTCCTTTATGTTGATGTAGACATTTACTTTGTCAAGTCTACGATGCTTATCTTCTACGATCCTTATCTTCTACGATAGACAAGATGTCAGAGAACACGGTTGATATCCCCACCACGGGCTCCTTCAGAGGTCCAATACCCATAGTAAAGATGGATAGGTCAAATTACGAGTTGTGGGCCATGCAATTCATTAGCCTAATGAAGTCAATGGGTAAGAAGCACAATCTTACTGAGGACGAGCCGCCAGAGAAGACCTGATTGTATGCCTCATGAGAGGCTGATGATGCATATGCACAAGTCTGGTTGTCTAGCACCTTGATACCAGATATTGCAAACGATGTCCTGCACTAGCCCACAACCAAAGCCATACGGGATATTCTTGCTGCTACGTATTCACAGGCCAAGAATGAGACGAAGATTTTACAGCTACATCATGACATCTTTACTATTAGGCAGAATGGACGTCCATTACATGCACACTATACTGCCATGCGCGGAATGTTTGAGATGCTTCATAGCTTCGTGCCTCTCACGGCTACTCCAGAGCAGATGAAGACATTCTGAAATGCTACGATGGTTGGAGTATTTCTAGCCTCTCTTGACTTACAGTACGGGGCCGGCCGCTTCTTCCTAGATACTGGCTGATGGTACCATTCCTCCCATGGAAGAGGCCTTCCGGAGGTTGAGCAGGATCAATGTTCCATCTCCAGTGCCAAATTCTTCTGCTATGGCAGTCTCTCGTGGAAGAGGTGGTTCTTCTCAGTTTCGTGGACGGGCATCACGTGGTAGAGGTGGACGTGGTCGTGGACCACAGTGTACTTATTGTCACAGATATGGTCATATGGAAGATACATGCTATTCCAAGCATGGTTTTCCATCATCAACACGTGTAGCAGCAGGACAAGACCAACATCAACAATCTGCTCCACTCACATCGTGTTAGCGACATGATGATCTTGTGTCTCGATTGAGAGACATTGAGCCCCCATCTAGTACCTCAACATATGCTTCAGAGAATAGTTCGGACTTTGCCGATACTGCAGGAGCAAGCACCTCAGGTAGTGTTCATGCCTCTGCCTCTTATCATGGTTTTGATATCTCAGAATGGATTATTGATTCTGGAGCCACACATCACTTGTGTGGAGATAGATGTCAGCTAATAGCCTACAGGCAGGTTTCTCCAAGACGGATAGTGGTCATAGTAGATGAGACTCATTCCCCTATCACATGACAGGGGGAGATTGCCTTGACACCTTTTATGCGATTGTAGAACATGTTGCAGCTCCTGATTTCTCAACGAATTTACTGTCTATCAGTCAGATTACTAAGGATTTAAACTGTTGAGCAATTTTTGACCCATCATCTCTTGTTTTTCAGGACATTCTTACGTGCAGGGTGATTGGTTGTGGCTGGATGTGGCCGTAAGCAGGGCAGACTCTATTGATTGGTCCACACATCGTATGCTGGTCTATCGTCCCATTTTACTGGACCGATTTCTCCCAACATATGTCATATGTGTTTCATTCATCTCCCACTTCAGAAGCTACATTAAGTCCTTCCTCAGATTTCACCTCGCTCATCGTTCAACTGTGAAGTATGTCAATTTGGAAAGCATCATCGATCTGTCTTTCCTTGTCGTTAGAGTCGGAATAGTAGCTTCCCTTTTGAGTTTTTCCATATCGATATGTGGGGTCCAAGTCGTGTTCCCGATCATCAGGGACGCGGATTTTATTTAGTAGTTGTGGATGATTTTAGTCGTCTGTTATGGGTCTTCTTGTTGAAGAATAGATATGAAGTTGGAAATGTCATCATAATTTTTATTAGAGAAGTGCAGAATTGTGTTTTCAACCTTTGTGAAAATTGTACAGATTGACAACATGCTTGAATTCTGTACACATGCGTTGTATTCTTTTCTTTAAATGGTATTCTTCATCAAATATTGCGTGCATATACATCTCAACAGAACGGTGTTGCTGAAAGAAAGCACCGTCATCTTCTCGATGTCACCCGTACACTCCTTGTACAGAGTTGTGCTCCTTATTCTTTCTAGGAACTCATGGCCTGTTATCTCATTAATCGCATGCTATCATCGGTGCTGGGGGAGAAAGTCCATTTTTACTTGTTTTTCCTGACAAGGAGTTGTTCTCTCTTAGCCCTCGTGTTTTTGGATCTGTTGCATTTGTCCATCGGTTGTCATTAGGGTCTGACAAGCTCTCTCCAAGGGTTGTCAAATGTATCTTTGTTGGGTACTCCAGAACGCAGAAGGGTTATTGTTACTATGAATCGTTTCACATGAGATATTATGTTAGTGCAGATGTCACATTTTTCAATTCTGTCATATATTTTTCGCCTATAGGTGACATGTTGACTCCTTCATATTCAGATGATCGGGTCTACATTCCACCTTCGCCCATGAGTCAACCATCTTCCTCACCATCTCCATTACCACCTCTCCATTACTACCTCCATCACTACCATCAGCCCCACCACCACTCATTACTCTAGTTCCTCCATTATCACATAATTACATTTGACGGTCTGCTCCTGGACATGCTCCGGGTCCATCATCCGGCACGCCCCATGTTTGTTTTGATATCATTGCTTCTAATGATGTGATTAATAATGATTGTCAACAAGGCTTCTCTCAGGAGGAGGATGATCAGGGTGATGACCGGAATGGTGATGATGATCTTGATTTACCCATTGCTATTAGGAAGCAACAACGTTCCCGTGCTTCGTATCTAATTGCTTCTCATGTCACCTTCGAGCGTCTGACATGTAATTTTGGGAAGTTTGTAGCTGCTTTGAACACCGTGGACATCCCATTGACTTACCAGGAGACGTTGACAGACCGTTGGTGGCGTCTAACCATGGAGGAGGAGATGGCAACTCTACAGTCTAGAGGTACATTGAGCGTAGCACCTGCTCCTTTTGGGGCGTCGTTAGTAAGCTGTAACTGGGTTTTTACAGTGAAACAAAATGAAGATGGCAGCATTGATCAATACAAGGCCAGGCTAGTTGCAAGAGGCTTTACACAGACATATGAGGTGGATTATCTGGGCACCTTTTCCCATGTTACGCATCGTTCTACCCTAAGGATTCTTTTATATGTTGCAGTTCTTCGAGATTGGCATCTGCATCAACTTGATGTCAAGAATGACTTCTAATATGACGATCTTCAGGAGGAAGTCTATATGCAGCAACCACCATGTTTTACTGCTGAGGGGGAGTGTACATAGGTACGTAGACTTCATAAGGTCATATATGGACTCAAGCAGAGCCCGGGAGCTTGGTTCCAAAAGCTCTCAGATTTGTTTGAAAAGTAAGGGTTCAAACGATCCAATGCAGATCATTCTCTTTTCATACAGAGAACTACCAGAGGTACGACTGTTATTATGGTATATGTTGATGATATTTTCATTACAGGAGATGACCTACATGGGATAAGGATGGTTAAAGACTTTTTGGGTCGTGAATTCGTTACTAAGGACCTTGGAGCTCTCTGATACTTTCTAGAAATGGAGTTTGCCAGAAATCAGTAAGAACTTGTAATGACCCAGAGAAAATATGTCATTGATCTACTTAGTGACACATGTATGCTTGGGTATTGACCTGCTACTATACTTATGGATCCAAGCATGAAGCTGTACGATGTTGGCATAGATGAAGTAGACATGAGAAGGTATAGATAACTTGTAGGAAAGCTCCTTTATGTTATGATTACCAAGCCAGATATCTCATTTGCAGTTAGCAGAGTTAGCCAGTTCATTGAGCAACCTCGTCAGGTACATATGGATGCTATACGGATGATACTAAGGTACCTCAAATCATCTCTAGGTGTAGGTCTATTGTTTAGAAAAGTCAAGTCGGTGACCATCTCAGCATATGCAGATGCAGATTATGCAGGATGTCCCAAGGATAGGAAGTTCACAGGCTTTGCTGTATATGTTGGAGATTCTCTTGTCTCATGGATGAGCAAGAAACAAACTATTGTTGCTCGGTCTAGTGTGGAGTCGGAGTATAGGGCTATGACCCATGCTAGCACATAAATGATGCGGGTTCGAGATGTTCTTACAGATCTACACATAGAGGTTCCTCTTCCCATGTCACCGAAATGTGACAATCAGGTTGCTATATTCATTGCAAATAATCCAACATTTCATGAACGTACCAAGCACATTGGGGTTGATTGCCATTATATACATGATATGATTCAGAAAGGGTTTTATTTCCACATCTCATGTCAACTCAGAGGACCAAACTGCATATATCCTCACCAAGGCCTTACTCCGAGGACCTTTTCAGAAGTGTTCGTCCAAGCTGAGCATGATAGACATCTATGCTCCATCTTGAGGGGGAGTGTAGATATATATTCATGTTACCATGTTTATTGGATTGTTTCTTAACTCTCTTTACTTATGTATGCTTTATGTAGTTTACCCATAGGCCGCTCTCCTACATAAGAGAGCCTAGGGTTATTGGAATAAACAGATTGATCATTTTTCCCAACAGAAACCATGCATACTTTTATCATGCATACTTTTATCTTGTGATATCTTTAAATTTATATGATCTATTGAATTTATTTGTAGATCTTTAGGTGGCCATGAAATTTAATATGGATAAATATCTTAACTTTGTCTTGTTGTGCCACAATGGAATATCTTTAAATTTATATGATATATTGAATTTATTTTGGGTTCTCAAACTGCAAAGCGATGTAAATATTGGTTGAAGATACTCTTTTGTAACAAGAACGAATAAAGGTAGTAAGCATTCCATTCTTTTATTATTTAGTTCCTTTTTTTGTCAGTTTTCACAATAATCTTGTTTATTATCATATTTACTCATGAACATAAATTCCCATAGCTTTTAAGTAAGTTGGGAGATGTCTAGCATTCATGAATTAATTCGCATTCGTTTGTCAAACAATCAATCGTATCCAAATTGTCAATATTCATTTTACATTCATATTCGTATTTTGAATATATGATCAATCATTTTGTACATTCGTATAATATTCGTATCGTATACGTATTCACATTTTAAAAAGGATAAGGATATGATAACACATATATTTGTATCTGAATCCGATCATTTTCACCCCTCCTAAAACCTCAACCCAAGCAATACCTTGAAACATGTCGTTTGTCAGAGTATCAACCCAACCAACCACAATAGATCCATCCGCCTTGTTGGAAAAGAAAAGAGCTCACCCATGTGTTTAGTACCACATGGGGGAGCGGTCACTATTGGGTCTGTCTGTGGGCTATATAAGGAGCCCCACACCCCCTGTACTCATTGAGAGCTTCAATAGAAGAAACGCCCAATTCAGGGGCTTCTCCCGTGGTTTCATCCCGCTCCTCTCGGAGTAGAGTTCCACGTTAAATCCCGTTGTTCTTCGATGTTTATCTTTATTCCATGTTTTTGCTTTCGCTTGATATTTTTCTACATGGTATCAGAGCGGGTCGATTCTCGAGGATTTCAAGTTGTTATTTTTGATCGAGACTGTCTTTCAAATTTCTGTTCGAAGTTTGAAGATTTGTGTGAAATGTTTCATCAAGATGACAATGGGTTCTAGGGATTCAAATCCTAATCGTCCCATATCCATGCAATGATGAAGCCTTCCTGGAGCCCTTTCCATGATGGTGCAGATTGGGGGGTTCTACTCTCGGAAACCTGTTTGATGTTGGCCTCGCGCAAAAGCTCGAAGCAGATCAACTTCCTGTCGATTCATATCTCGTAGGCCGTTCACCAAGTGGCGGCGTTCCAAGATCCCTAGCGCATGCTCCAGGTCGCATCTCGGTCCCACGCGAGCAGCGTCACCTTCCTTGCCTCCTCCGACTCCAGGCGCAACGTGCCAGTCCAGGGCTCACCCCAATACACGCACCAGTGCGAGCCCCTCCTGACGATTCACCGCAACAGCGCATCCTCCTCCCTCGCGTCCCAGGCGAGCCCTCCAGTCGAAGACGAATCTCCGTGTCGCGCGACATCCCAGGCAATGTCTTCTTGCGGAAAAACGGTGCCCTCCATCCGCGCAAGCTCCTCTCAGGCGGTGCAGAACTCCTTCGACTCCAGGCGCCATCACCGCAAGATGCTTCTCCCAATGCCGAAGCCCTAGCTGCCTTCGGATGGCAGCACATCTCATTCCAATCGTGGAGGCGGCATCCCCTGCGGTGTTGATTTGATGCTCCCTGGCGGCGGTGTGTTTTGTGAGAGGGTTCCCACCGTGGGAACCCTAATGGTGCCCATATGGCCTTTAAAAAAAATGACTATTTTGCCTATATGGACCGTGAGTTCATAAAAGAAAGAGAGAGGGTCAAGATTAAAAAAAAAGAAGAGAAGAGAAAAGTAAAAAAAAGGGATTGTAGAAGCTCAAGTGGGCTGTTTTTTTTTCATTCCGCCCCAAGAGGGGCTGCTTTTATTAAAAAAAACAAAAAAAAAAAACAAAAAATGTGAAGCCAAAGGAGGCTTAAAAAACGAAAAAAAAGTTTTTGAAGAGGCGCGTACACGAGGAAAAAGCCGTACGCAAATTCCAAAAAAAATGAATGAAAAAATGTGACGGCTTACAAAAAAACATGAGAAAAGCCGTACGAAAAATTGTAAAAGGAGAAGATGAAGAAAAGGCACGTACAAGAAAAAGCCGTACGCATAAAAAATGTGATTCATGTTTGCTTCTCCCAACTTGTCTTTATTTTTCATTTTTCTCACAAGTTTGGGAGAAAGGGGGAGTAAAAGCCATATGCATCCTATATCGTTGATTGATAGACCAAACACTCCGGATTTCACAGAATATCAAGCCATCTTCATTGTGCATCGATCTTCGTCGTGGTGTCTCTATCCTCGACATCGACTCCGCACTGGATTTGTTTTCTTCAAGGCACGACGGGGATAAAGTTCGGTGACCCGCAGGCACGACTGAGACAGAGATCCGGTGACCATGCAGGCACGACAGAGACAGTCCGGTGACCTTACAGGCACGACAGAGATACGTTCCGGTGACCTGATATACCCGTCAGCAAGCGGGTTTGTCTACCAGTTGCGGATACATACGTTTATTGTGGTGATTTCAAGTGAAGATGTAATGGTGTATATTTTTTCTTTATTGTTGCAAGTTGCAGCTGTCCCAGCTACCAACTTGAGGGGGAGTGTTGGAAAAGAAAAGAGCTCACCCATGTGTTTAGTACCACATGGGGGAGCGGTCACTATTGGGTCTGTCTGTGGGGCTATATAAGGAGCCCCACACCCCCTGTACTCATTGAGAACTTCAATAGAAGAAACGCCCAATTCAGGGGCTTCTCCCGTGGTTTCATCCCGCTCCTCTCGAAGTAGGGTTCCACGTTAAATCCCGTTGTTCTTTGATGTTTATCTTTATTCCATGTTTTTGCTTTCGCTTGATATTTTTCTACACGCCTCATACATACATTGCCACTGCAACCATCACCCACCCTGAAAATGAAGGTCCTTTCGTACACAGTTTTACACTTCGACAACCAGATCCTCCTCAACAATAAAGCCCGATGAAACCGGAGACATTAGAAAATTCAATTTGGATCTTTGAAGGTTGTCATGCCCTTAGGAATTGATGCAGCGTGATCCCAAATTATGGGGTCACATTTATTTAATTAGATAATTATCAATTTTATTTACGTTTTTGGGTCTAATTGAATAATTGAGATCGCCTGTGATCTCAACGTTGATTTCGTAGAGTTTAATTATAATTGTTGGTCAATTAAATAATTAGAGTCTAATTAAGTCAGTTAGAGGTCAATTAGGATCAAATTAGTTGTAATTTGACTATTTACTATTTTTGTAAACCCTCTCTCTTATATAAAGAGAGGGTAGTCCATCGGTTTTAATCGGTGAATTATGAATGAAAATTTGAGTTGATCTCATTTTATTCCCTCTCCTTCTCCCTTCTCCCTCCACGCGATCTCCGCGGTCTTCTCCTTCAACCCCTCGTTACCGACGAGATTTCTCTTCTCAACCCTTCTCATTCTTCTCCACCAAAATCCACCGTTAAAAAAATTATTTTTCGCAGTGCGGATTTTTCGATTTGCATCAATTGGTATCAGAGCAATTGATGCAAATCGAAATCGGCGACGGCGAATAAAAATATTTTTTATGGTGGATTTTTGGTAGAAGAACGAGACGGGTCGAGAAGAGAAATTGGAAGGGTTGAGAAGAGAACTCGCCGGGAATACGAGAGGTTGAAGGAGGAGAACCGCGGAGATCGCGTGGGGAAGAAGAGAGAAGGAGAGGGGATAGAGATAACAATCTCAATTTTACTTCATAATTGACTGTCTCCAAACAAGGACCTACCCTCTCTTTATATAGGAGAGAGGGTTTACAAAAATAGTAAATAATCAAATTACAACTAATTTAACCCTAATTGACCTCTAACTAACTTAATTGGACTCTAATTATTTAATTGACCAACAATTATAATTAAATTCTACGAAATCAACGTTGAGATCACATGCGATCTCGATTATTAAATTAGATCCAAAAAACGTAAATAAAATTGATAATTATCTAATTAAATAAATGTGGCCCCATAATTTGAGGTCACGCTGCATCACTCCTCCTCCCCCTCTACCCCATACTCCTCGACATCCCCTCTGCCCTCAACCCACCCCCCAACCCACCCCTCCGCCGCCCCCTTCCTCCTCCTCTGACTACCCCTCTTCCATCCTCCTCCTCCGATCACCCCTCCCCTTCCAACCCCCTCCTCCGATCAACATACATTCCAGCCCCTCCTCCCATCCAACCCCTCCTTTTCCTCCTCCTCTGGCCACATCCCCCTCCGATCCATTCCTTCGGAGCCCCTCAGCCTGGAGATGCTCATGATTATATTTGCAAGGGCAATTGAAATGTTGTTGTAAGGACAAAGCTAATTCGTAAGCAATCGAATAGTGCAAAGGACTCATCCTCTGCTCGTCTGGGGGAGGAAGGACTCAGAGCAGAGGTCAAATGCGGTCGATGCGGGGCAAAGTTGGTCCTCAGCTCACCCAAACATGGGCGGGTTCTTGCTCCCGCTCATCTCCAGGTGATGCTCGTACAGTTGATTAGAGACGTCGCTCAGAACGTGGGGCAAGGGCGGAGCTGAGAACAATAGACATAGGAGGTATGCATGTTCCTATCAAGCAAGGCCCTAAATGTCGGTTTTCGGTCACCATTTCGGTAATCGGACAAAACGGAATTTCGATCAACTTTCGACCGAAATTTCAATCATTTCAGTCATTTTTTGTACTAGAGGCCCCATATTTCGATCATGCGGTCAAATTTTGATTTCGACTGGATATCGGTATTCGAGAGAAATTCAACCGAATTTCGCTGAAATTTGAGGCCATTCGTTATCGTCAAGGAATTGGTGGGGGAGGAGGTAGGGACTTTTTTCCCGTTATGCGCCTCTTAACTAAACCATAGTTCAACTAATTGACAACCAGACTAACAGAAGGGCACAAGTGATCATTGTGGAAGAAGCAAGGACTTAAATGCCTGACTTCGATTTCGTTTTGATAAGAGCCTAAAAAGAGAAGTTCAGTGGAATGTCGGTGAAATTGAGGAAATTACTTGAAAATTCATTATTTTAAAATTAAGATTTCTAATATTCTTCAACTAAATAAATGAGATACAAATACAAAGCTTTTTGCTAATAGTAAGATATTAACATGATATGTTACATTAAATTTCCATCCAATCATATCATCAATCAAAAAGTAGTATACTGCTCAGTCAGAATCAGATTTGGAACGGAAATTAGAAGCCATTAGTTTCACCTATTGAATATGAAGAGAATGGTGGCACGTGCAATAATAACCGGAAAATATAGACAAAAAAAGAGTACAAGCAAAATGATATCTTAAGTAAGAAATTGAAGGTCAAAATGATAGCTTAGGACTTGCATCTAATCAAAATACTTTCAACTTATAAAAATAATTAATTTAAAAATAAAATAAGACTTGCATAAAACACAAATCTTTCTAACATGTATGTCTCATATATGCATTATATAGCTTGTAATCGTAAAATATATGTTATACAAGTCATACACAAATCAACTAACACAAAGAAATTGTGTAGCATTCACGAAAATAATCTATATCTAACCTAATAGCAGAAAAATACTTACAATCACAATATTTGGAATGTTGCTAACAACCTTGCACTCGCACAACCGCATGTGCTCTCTATAGTAAAGAGAAGCCACAAGAAAGTCTTAAATTTCGTATTTCAATATGTCCAGAAACAGAAATTTTCGATAATTTTAATGAAATCGTTGGAAGTCTTGGAAATGACTCCTAACTTGATTTTTTTCAAAAAAACCAAGGTTATTAATATTTCTAAGTTAACAAATAAAATAGAAATACACGCTTATTTGTAATATAATTGTAAATATAAGTTTTGAAAGTAATATTATCGTCATAATCAATCAAAAAAAGTACACTTAAAAGTATTTACACCAAAAGAAGAACCATAAAATCCCCTTTGATTTCTGGATTTGGAAAAGTATTGATTTTCAAAAATGGGAATCTTATGACATGTTGGGAATTTCTTATAATAATCGTTCGTGCCTTAAACGTATCTTGATGCCTGAAAGTTGGATAGGTTGCCCTTTATGTAAGGACTATATTATTCCCAATTTCTATAAAATATAAGATGATTATTGAATGATAAGAAATGTTGATATATAGAGCAACATGTTGTCTAGAGCCAAAACTGCATGCTAAACTAGAAGCAAAAGCCATGATAAGCATCTTGTCAATAAGGATGAGGTAACACGTATAATAACCGCTAATCAATATATATATCAAAATAAAAAAAGAATAAAAATAAATCTCTTTAGTTAAAAATAAATTTAACTATTAAATATTGTTGCTAACTAATTTGGTTTGGATTTAGATCTAAAATTTAGAAACTAAATAAAGAAACTTCTTTAAACAAGGTAAAGCACTCTAACAACTCAATACATCAAAGGATAAATAAGTGAAAATTCGTTAATATATTCAAATTTTGATGAAAGCGAAGGGTAGAGTCCCTTATTTTTTGTTGTTTCGATGAAACAACGTGCAATTTCGATAAAATTTTGTTGGCATTTCAGTGGTATTTCATTGAAATCATGGAAAAAGAAATAATGTAGCGTTTTGACTTTGGTGACCTAGAGAAATGGAAGTTCCAAAGAATCTTGATGGAATTTTGGAGAAATTTGAGGCCATGGGAAGAAGTCAAGGGCAGAACTGATGTTCTCAAAAGGGAGGGGCATAAATGATATTGTAATATCTCAGAGGGGGCACAACTAATAAAAACCCTAGTTTATATTGTTGGTGAATGTTGATCATGGAAAAGAAAACTACTTATCATTTAAGGTCAAAGACTTCCTTTAATTAGATCAGTCTAAATTTAAAACAATGGCCCTTTAAACCAATGTTTTTAAATCAAACCGGCAGATCCGACCGGTTCAACTGGTGAATCGAACCTGGACCGGTCTGATTATCTGAGTTTCACCGGTTCGATTCCAAATATTCATTTTTTGGATCCATCCAGTGGTACAAGTGGGTATCTAAATTCTGTTTCAGCCAGGTTCAGCCAAATTTCAACCGGAATCCAAGTCTGATTTTATTTAAAAATTGTGATTTTTTGTAGGAACTGAACCCATGACATGTGGGTTATCCTACACCACTTACTAACCAACTTTGCTACAATAACTTCTTATTATAAATTGATTCCAAAAAGTATTTCTATAATAATATTATGCAATGTACCTACTCAAATGATCTGGTGGTAGTGCAATGTGTCTATCACCCGAAAGACCAAGGTTCATATCCCCCTTATGGGGGTTGCGCGTAGTCGACAACCAGCGTAAAAAAATAGTCAAATATTTCATTATGGATTTGAGCAAGAACCCACGTAGCTGACCCTGCTTATAGGTGATAGAAGGCTTTGCCATTTTAATAACGTTATGAAGTATTTAATTTAAATATTGTATGTGTTGTACTTAATGTTGTATATTTAAAATGTATATGTAATGTAATATATTTACGTTATATGTAGAAGTATGTATATCATATGTGTATCATATAGATATTGCATATGTTATGTATTTATATTTATATTTTTATTTATTAACATGTGTTTGCTTATATCTATGTAGTTATTTTTATATATGTATGTATTTACAACATATTGCAAAGAAGATCAGTTGATGCACCAGTTAGGAGATGCGAGTGTTGGGATGTTGAGCTGGCTAAGAGAGGGCAAGGACGGCCCAAGAAGTGTTGGAAAGAGACCATACGAAGGGATCTTAGTTTTGTGGATATAAGCCCGGGATAGACCCAAGATAGATCTGAATGGAGGCGAAGAATCCATATAGCTGACCCTACTTAATTGTGGGAAAAGGCTTTGTTGTTGTTGTATGTATTTACAACATATGTAGATGCAAAAGTTTATACATACAAATACATATTGTTTAAGAAAGATTTGCATGGTAATACAAACAATTACACATTTATAACTTTACTGTCTTATTATTGATCTTTTTGTGTGTTATGGTTTTGTCAATAATTTGAATGATAAGTAAATGTGTAGATAGTATGAGTGTATTTATGTGAATTTGATCGGCCAGTTCAACCACTTTTCCCTCATCGGTTGGTTTATTCCAATCGAAAAAAATGATGACATCATCAACTGATTAAGCCGATTTAATTCCATGGTCTATCCTGATTCATCCTTTTCAATAAGGTTTCCGATTCGGTCTCCGGTTCGGTTTCAAAAACATTGCTTTAAAATTAAACCCACATTATGTTCAAGGGTTACCCTGATTCTGCATATTTCACAATGGTAAAAAATACATGGGATATTTACACCCATCCCTGAGTAATTCCGTAATTACCCCAGAAACCCTCTATAATAACAAATTACGCCCAAGACCCTGAATAATGCTTACCTTTACATGGCATAACCTTGTGTCAAGTTCCGTCTTAACTGGCCATTAACTATGACGGGAAAAGTGATATGTTGACCATTTTACCCTCTGAACACGTCAAATTTAAAACATGATGCCATTCTTTATATCAAAACAAAAGCATGCTCCCCTCCCCCACGAAAGTTGGCCCGCGCTCACCCTCCACCCCGCGCCTCCGCCCCCAGCTCGGGAGGTCTAGCACCCACCTCCCCCCGCCGGCGAGCTCCATCCGCGCCTCCGCCCCCAGCTCACGAGCTCCAGGCATCCCCCTCGTCACCCCCTGCCCCCCTGCGCCGTCAGCTCCATCGCCTCTGCAAGCGCCACACCCCCTCCCCCACGCTGCAGCTCCATTCCCCCCCCCCACACCCCCGTCCCTCTGTTCGCCTCTGAACCCCCCCCCCCCCTCCCCTCCTCCGCCCGCCAGATCA